>CM031240.1:713972233-714572233 GCA_018340775.1 Taxus wallichiana var. yunnanensis | reverse complement strand
AAATATGTAGACAAATGGCATCCTTGTCTTAACCTCTAGAAGGCTTGAAGAAGGGAGATGCAGATCCGTTTACAAGAACAGAAAAAGAAACTCGTGGAGACACACACATCCCATGATCCAATTAACTCGATAAATTAAAAGTTAAAACCAATATGGATCCGTAAAAGCCTTAAGTAAAACCAGCAAGTCTAATGAAAAGCCTTTGAGAGATATAATTTCAACACCATAGCTAGCAACATTTTAGTTTGAATGGAGTGAAGCCCTTCCCGAGCTCAACCAATGGCTTCATGGATCCGCCTCCCTCTAAGAAGCCAAATTATTCTCGGAGATATAGTATCGAGAGGAATTTTTTTCAATCTAACATGACCACGACCTTTGATATAATCTTATAAATACGGTTACATAGACAATTGGGTCTAAAGTCGTCATTTGAGCCAAGCTTGTCAACCTTGGGAACAAGAACAATAAAGGTAGAGTTGAAAGATCCTAGAACTCTACCGCTGATCCTGACATCGTCCACCACCCTTAATAAATCATCACCTAACATGTCAAAGAAGCCTAAGAAGAACTCAACTATCCACCCACGGACCGGAGCTCTTATCCTTCTTAGAGGAGGAAAGAACGATCAAGAGCTCATCCAAGGAGACCTCATGTAAATCATTATTATCCTCATCCTGTCACCATTCTTGGAAAATAACGAAGTAACCTTTATGATTTCAACAATATTTACTCTTTACGAATCTCGGTAAATTTCTCCAAACTGCCTGACCCTTAGATTAGCCAAGTCCCATAACTTCCTAATAGAAATACCATTCTCATTCACCATCTCGGGATTTCAAGTGGCTTCCCAAAAAAAGAAAAGGCAGATAGCTCGACTAAAACTTTACCTCGTTCTTCTACTACAGTTTGCAAGATTTTGCAACAAATGATCACGATTGTGGTCGTGCATGCAACCGAACAACATGATCAACACCAATGGCTCCTTGGGGTCACCTTAGTAGTAGCTGTTACACTCGGCTCTCTCCGGGCCACCGATTTTTTCGAGATATTTTACTTCTCGACCACTCAGAAGCTGCTGAAAACGGCCAAATGCCTCCTCATGGCACTCCCAGAGAAGTTTAGCTCTGCGCCCCGGATTCACCAGTATAGCACGATTTTTGAGACTCCACACCCATTTCTTCATCTTTAACTCCGCGCACAGGAGGAAGGCAAGGAAGACGCCATGACCGGGAGGTTTGTGTAGCAGAACAGAAGAACAAAACGTGAAAAAGGGACAAGAGACACTCGACACGTTTTTCCCTCCATCAATGCCCACAGCCTCGAGAAAACGTGCCTCCCAACTATGTGCGCATTAAATACAGGATCAAAAAGAGATCACGGCAAAGAAAAACGTGACTTCGCCCACTCCTCCCAAAGGACGACAAAAAAATGCGGTGGTCAATTATTTGCGAGGCCGGGTGGTTGGGAGATGACTTAAGTTAAGGATCTTTATTGCACTTGAGACTTGTTTACCAGGTTCGTCTTTAGCCATAATTTCCAAAATTATACCAAAATTCAGAAAATGTTCATCCACAATGCGTTGGTCAGTGCTTTCCTTATAGATAAAAAACTAATTTTCATGTCATCTATTTTATCACTGTTACCATTCAATGAAACAGGTCCATGTTTCAGTGAAGCAAATAAAAGTGTTCTTTTATTTCATGTACCCATCCAATCAAATAAAGATGAATCATTCAAAGAAAATGTTTAGTTATATTTAAATTTTTAACTTTGAGGCCAAGAAGACAGAAAATGCCGACGCTTTATATTTTGCATGGATAGGCATTATATTCTCCTCCCCTTAAGAAAGCATTGTCCTCGATGCAACATAACACAATGGAAAGAATGGTAAGAAAAGAGAAACATTTGATAGAAATTTTAACTTTCAAGGTTACGTGAAGATTGGCAGTTCTTTCTTATTTATTATTTCATTAGTCTCTTTCCATTATCATTATTTCTAGTTTTAGTTTCTTTCAAAAATATCATCATTGAAGAGTTTTGATTTATTCCTTATTGTGGGTGCCCAACATGAACTGCTAACACAACACCCTAGTGGTTCAAAAGACACTCTGATTCACAAGCACGCAAGTATATACTTCATGATTGGATTACACCACAAAAGGTTACACAATTACGAAATAGAATAGGCACACTCCACATAACATAGTACTCGTCACACAACAATGATTGACATACAAAATACTTAAACAAAAGAGTACTACAATCCACCGGACATTTCCTCAATTCCACGTATGAGGATTTTCCAAGACTCATAAAAACTACATGTACAAAGTGTCCACAAGGGAATCAATGACATAACCACAACATCACAACACCTATCCATCTGACCTAAGTAACACATACATCAAAAAAACCACTACCAAACATCACAATAACTCAACATATATCCCGGAATATCAACCATACACAAAAATATCATATGTCTCCCTCGAACTCTTATGCCTCCCTCAAGTCTCTTATGCCTCCCTCAAACTCTTATGCCTCCTCAAGTCTCTTATGCCTCCCTCAAACTCTTATGCCTCTTGTCCCTATTGTCCAAGACACATAGAGTTCGAACACTCCTAACCCAAGTGACATAATAACGCGTGGTTCAACAACCTCGCTAGTTATATGTACCCCTCGGGGCGTACCCCATACAATGAAGCGGGTCCATAGGTCCAACCAATCCATGGTGCATCCCATGACCCTATTCCACACATCACGACATTAGAACCAGCACAACAATCCAATCAAAGTGCTAAGTGGCAAAGTACAAGCCTTGGGCAAGGCGGTAAAAATTCCAAATTTAAAAGAAGACCCCAAATCAAGCTAAAATAAATGGCCAAATAGCCAAAGTTAGTATCAAAATCCCCATGTTAGTGCCACAAACCAAGGAAATGCCCAAATTGTAAAGCATTACAATCAATAAAAGATCTTTGGTCCTTGCGTAAAATAAAGTAAAAGCTCAATTTATGAATAAAATCAACTTATAATAATGTCACATTACGATAAGCGTGTGGCCTTATCTAGCCACCAAAGGGGTACTCAACGAGTTCACAAGCACTTTTCGGAACATCGAGCCTCATCTCGTAAAATACATATCAATAATACCACTATCATCACCTCCATCCGAATCATCCGCCACCCTTCGACAAGGCTAAACATAGTAATAGTTGCACTTAGGTTGTGTACATACAACCACATATGGAGAGAGGAAAGAATCACATGTAATCTACTAAACCGAGTTTTGACTCGAGTTATTGACCCATGGTACACCATTCCTCACTCTCAACATACACTTCTACCGATTTCCCTCGGGATCGGTTAGCGTAAAGTTCACAACATAACATACAATAACATCACTAACATAATGGTGGCACACACGTAACTACCATAACGCCTCACATATGGTATGTATACATGGTAGATCACAATCATACATCCACGGGCGCAATACATCACTTTACCACATTCGCACCCAAAGTGCAATCACGATATGATAGGGTTCATACACTCACCGTATGACCCTAAATCACGACATGAATCATTACATATCACACAACTCGGATATACGATGAACATAATAACATCACAACATAACATCCATCGCTACATAACAAGGTGGTACACACATTTCTCCAAAACATGGTAAAAAAACATCATGATACAACTCATTTCTTTTAACATCAACTAGTCATACAACACATTGATATACCCACATATCACAATATGCCACAATGCTCCAACACTACATCATCCACATTAGAATTCTTTTCACACATCATAATCAATAATTCACACGTGAATTCTTCCTAGAATCCACAAGAAGGAGAGAGAATACTCCCATCCCCAACATATCAACATGATCAAAAACACGCACAAGGTGACATACCCATCATGTGCGTTCACAATATCACAATTATGACAATAATCACATCACATTT
The DNA here is from genome assembly GCA_018340775.1 of Taxus wallichiana var. yunnanensis. Classification (NCBI taxonomy): domain Eukaryota; kingdom Viridiplantae; phylum Streptophyta; class Pinopsida; order Cupressales; family Taxaceae; genus Taxus; species Taxus wallichiana. The sequence continues at coordinate 714,568,250 of CM031240.1, read as the reverse complement.
AAAGCACATTACTCTTCCAATATCTACCTTCATCATGCAACATCATCATAATCATGCAAAAGTATCATCATGTAACAACACCACCACCATGTATCATCATCATATAACACCAATCCGGCCCATATGTTCGAGAGCATGAACCTACGCTCGATACCAAAGTGTAACGACCCAAATAACCCACATACGAACAACACAGTGAAAGACAGGATAATTTTTTTTTGACTTGCTTGACACATAACATGATGCAACATGTCGTCACCAAGGATACAACTAACACTGTGAACAACTTGTTACGGGGATGACCACAAGGTCAGCACGGAAACATTCACACCCAAAAGGACAATACACTTTTTTGACATGACAACATAGAGGTCCATCCACAGAACACACTAACAGTTAGGGCCATCCACAATGAGATATTCTTGAGGATTATTTATTTTAAAAATACATCTTGCAATTCTTAGTTTACGTTTTCAAGGATGCTCAAGGTATGATTCATATAATTCATCTTACCAAGCTAAGTTTATTCTTTTTACACTGAGTAATCATCTTTAATCTTCTCTATTATGACATTCATTTGCTTAATTCGTTTGTTTAGAGAAAGGGGTAATTTAATTTCACAAGGCCATCTATTAACACTTACGCTACTAGAACTTGTTCATGCCCATATGACAACATGGGTTTGCGTTTAACATACTTAAGAGAAGAAAGACAAGGCACCTTGAAAAAGGGTTAGAGGGAGAAGGTCGAGATGAAACATTTTTAGGACCTCATTAGTTATCGCGTATTGAATTGAAGCTAGGGCTCTTAACCAAGTTTAACAACTTTACTTAGGCTTCGCTTAAAAGTATCAACAAGAAGTAAAAATTTACTTTCCAAATGGCGGTGAGAAAGATGGTGTGGTTTCAAAAAAATTTTCCTGTTTATTAAATCTTATTACCTTCAAACAATTAACAATTCATTTCTCCTTAGGTTCATTTTACAAATTTTACCATGAAAGGCATAATGTTCACTAAGGAGCTAGGGTTATCGTGTTATAAAGTTTACTTGCAATGATAGTCTTGCCCTTGTCTACTTAGAGAATTTCTTAATCTCAAGTTGGTGACCCCTACGTTACTTTATTTGAATGCAACTTTTAATTTAACTTCAGTAGTATTTAACAATCCCATGTTAGTTTACTTATGACACTTTATTACTAAGTCATGGCAAGGTTTAACTCAGAATTATTCTCAAGGCAAGGTTGAACAACATTCATTTACAAGAACAAAAACAAGATTACATCAATTCTTAAAATACTGATACTCCAACAAAGTCACTTAACAACAATAACCAAATTTTCTTATAATTTCAAAGATGGTCAACCAATACAAGGTTTCCAAAGTTCAGATGACAAAGTCCACAATACATTATACTGAGACATTAATCCTATTTTAAACTTTCCACTGGACGTTAACAAAATTTGAACAACATAAAAGGTTTCGAGCAAGGGATCTTCTCAACTGAGGTTGATGACAAAAGTCTACAAATATATCCCTCATCTATACGCAAAATCCATCTACAGCAAATTTTCTACAAGAGTCAGTTCACGAGAACTGAGCAAGATAAGGCTACACAAAACCACCATAACTATTATCTAACAATATCATGAAAAGAAGCACCTTATTACAAGAATTTGGGTCAAACCTCTAAACACTATGAGCACATCAAGTTATAATAAAGTCTATAACATGTCGATCAAAGAAGGAGAAGACCTTGTACTTCAGTTAGGAGAAAAAGCAACGAAAGTAACAATCATATGAGAATGGCCCTTGGCCCTATAAGGAGAAAACAAACAATCTAGCAAAGACAATATCCCCATCAAGTAAGTAATTAAACAATAATTACAAGATTGAGAATTGATCTATATAGTAGTCATCTAGAATTTTATCAAAGGAACCAAACGCATGGGCTGAAATAATATTTTTCCAAGAGAACAAGAGTTGATCGGCCCAAGAAGGGGGAAACACGGGTTTCAGAAATTTAACACAAAAAGCCATGGATAATAGAGTTTCAAACCGGAAATCAATTAGAGTATACACACAACATAAGTTTCGAAGCGAAGGCATAGTATACTAGTTTTGACCATTAACTACAAAGAGATCTACCAATCATCTAGAAGGGTCAAAGTCTCACAAAGCTAGTAGAAACACGCGAGAGAAGAAAGGGGGTTTTTCGCCCAACAAGAGTATACAATAATGTCGTCAACAATTTTTTTTTTATAACACTAAAGGTTTGCAACCTCCACTACAGTACTAATGATTGGTTAATTTAAAATAAATTACCCATATCCCAAAACAACCAAATTTTACGGCAACCCTTGGTAACGCAGTCAACCATTGCACAAAAAGATACAAACATAATTTCTAAGTGACTTTATCAAAACAAAACCTTCCGCTATGAATTCATAAGATTATCACACGAAAGTCGAGTTTTTCCCCGAAGGTCAATCGCATCTAAGGAAATCTCCATCACAAACTATTACAGAATTACGTGCATAAAAATTGACCAATATTAATTAATAGCATTAACATTACAAGGAGAAAATAATGCCGCTTAGGAAAACAGAAGAGCGCCATCAACAATAATTCGAGAAGGGGATTAGGCCAAAACTATTCCAAAGTGTCAACGAGGTACCAAATGCGCACAAAGAACCTCAAGGTTAGTTGATCCGTAAGGCTAGTTATGGTTCTAGTTGCCAAGGATGGTCAAGGTACTTCCTGAGGATGGCCTTAAAAGTCTAGAGACAAGATGAAAGATAGAATAAGAGTCTAAACACGCGAGATGGCAAAACACATTGCACACAAACCTTTTCATTCTACCAGTTTTAAAACCAAATCTCTACTGCTAGCCCACGCATTGCTCACACAATCCTACAACCTTTCTTTCTCGATGCAAAAAGGTTATCAAAGGGATTTTCAAGGAGCTAACAAAATGTCAAGGACAAACTTGGGTGCTAGGAAGGGGGGTTTCATAGTTATTGTAAACTTACTTACATGATATCGAAAATACTAGCTTGATCAACATAATAACTTACAACTCAATCGCAGAGAAGAATAAACACATAAACAAATAGATGAAGTTCTATCATTCGAGTAATATAACATTCAAAGGAGAGGGCACACACATCCTTTCAACCCACATACATCGTCAATGATAAAAGTTAAAACAAGAAGAAACTAGCGAAAGGGAAAATCTCCCATCATGACATCCAACCGACAATCAATGTAAGGAAAAGTGGTTCGATTTCACGATAATTTTAAATAAAATAACAAGAGAAAAGTGTAGAAATATCTTGCCTATTTCTCCAGCTTCAACATCGCTCCCGGCTCAAAGGCACCTACCGCAATGGTAATTAAACCTTTTCCTTCATTAGATTTGAGGGACGACATCAAACTCTCGGTGCAACATTTCGTTGTAGCTTGCAGGTGTGATAATTCCAAATGTAAACCTTTATGCCTCGCCAACTTAGTGACTCGTTGAAGAAACTCATATAATAGCAAGCAATTTGCTTTTCATGAATATTCGATATGAAACAGATCCACCCCTATAAGATCTTCTTCCATGAGAAATTGTAAAAGGTTCTCCTTATTTTCTCCAGCACACCTTTGGGGATGTGTGCTAAGGAGTGTCAATACACGGGTAGTGCCTCCAGCACTGACTTTACCAGACTCATTCTCCCACCCCTTGACAACCACCTGTTGCACCAAAAATTTATCTTTCTCTTAATTCTACCTAAGAGCCAAAATCAATCTTGCTTGATGTACCCATTCAGTTTCAGGTTGAGGCCCAGATATTTGAGGTCTGCATCTAAATCCAAGTTTGCATAAGGGAACAATAACCTCATAACCTGTTGTGTCTCTTCATCAATGTCATTGAAACTAATTGTAGACTTATGAAAAATGACCTCCATGCCCATGGCTTTGCAATACAACTTGCGAGTTTCCTGAAGCTTTTGTCCTTCCACCAAAAACCCATTAGTGAAGAGCAATACATCATGAACAAATAAAATATGAGTGAGATACTCCTCGCCTCCCACTTTGATTCCTTTGATATCTCTGGTTCTTTTGACCTCCTGAATTGCTCTACTAAGCCTCTCTGCAACAAGTAGAAATAAATATGTAGACAAATGGCATCCTTGTCTTAACCCTCTAGAAGGCTTGAAGAAGGGAGATGCAGATCCGTTTACAAGAACAGAAAAAGAAACTGTGGAGACACACATCCCATGATCCAATTAACTGATAAATTAAAAGTTAAAACCAATATGGATCCGTAAAAGCCTTAAGTAAAACCAGCAAGTCTAATCAAAAGCCTTTGAGAGATCTAATTTCAACACCATAGCTAGCAGCATTTTAGTTTGAATGGAGTGAAGCCCTTCCTGAGCTCAACCAATGGCTTCATGGATCCGCCTCCCCTCTAAGAAGCCAAATTATTCTGGAGATATGGTATCAGAGAGGATTTTTTTCAATCTAACAGCCAGGACCTTTGATATAATCTTATAAATACGGTTACATAGACAATTGGGTCTAAAGTCGTCATTTGAGCCAAGCTTGTCAACCTTGGGAACAAGAACAATAAAGGTAGAGTTGAAAGAGCCTAGAACTCTACCAGTGATCCTGACATCGTCCACCACCCTTAATAAATCATCACCTAACATGTCAAAGAAGCCTAAGAAGAACTCAACTGTCCAGCCACCTGGACCAGAGCTCTTATCCTTCTTAGAGGAGGAAAGAACAGTCAAGAGCTCATCCAAGGAGACCTCATGTAAATCATTATTATCCTCATCTGTCACCATTCTTGGAAAATAACGAAGTAACCTTTATGATTTCAGCAATATTTACTCCTGCTGACTCTCGGTAAATTTCTCCAAACTGCCTGACCCCTAGATCAGCCAAGTCTCTTAACTTCCTAACAGAAATACCATTCTCATTCACCATCGGGATGAAGTGACTTCCCAAAAAGAAAAGGCAGACAGCTCGACTAAAACTTTACCTCGTTCTTCTACTACAGCTGCAAGATCTTGCAACAAATGATCACGACTGTGGTCGCGTGCAACCAGAACAACATGATCAACACCAACGGCTCCCTGGGGTCACCCGTAGCAAGGCTGTTGCACTCGGCTCTCTCGGGCCACCGATTTTTGAGATAGTTTACTTCTCGACCTCGTGAAGCTGATGAAAACGGCCAAATGCTCCTCCTCACGGCACTCCCAGAGAAGTTTAGCTCTACGTGCCCCGGATTCTACCAGATAAAGCATTTTTTTGAGACTCCACACCCATTTCTCCATCTTAACTCCCGCGCACGAGGGAGGAAGGCAAGGAAGACGCCATGACCGGAAGGTTTGTGTAGCAGGAACAAGAAAAAAGCTGTGAAAAAGGGACAAGAGACAATCAGACACGTTTTCTCCCTCCATCAATGCCCGCAGCTCCGTAAAATGCGCCTCCCAACCTATGTGCATTAAATACAGGATCAAAAAGAGATCACGGCAAAGAAAAAACGTGACTTCGCCCACTCCTCCCACAAGGACAGAGCAAAAAAAACGCGGTGGTCAATTATTTACAGTGCCGGGTGGTTGGGAGATGACTTAAGTTAAGGATCTTTATTGCACTTGAGACTTGTTTACTGTGTTCGCCTTTAGCCACAATTTCCAAAATTATACCAAAAGTCGAAAATGTTCATCCACAATGCGTTGGTCAAGTGCTTTCCTTATAGATAAAAACCTAATTTTCATGTCATCTATTTTATCATCTGTTATTTCATTCAATGAAACAGTCCATGTTTCATGAAGCAAATAAAAGTGTTCTTTTATTTCATGTATCCATCCAATCAAATAAAGATAAATCATTCAAAGAAAATGTTTAGTTATATTTAAATTTTTTTAACTTTGAGGCCAAGAAGACAGAAAATGCCGACGCTTTATATTTTGCATGGATAGGCATTACAAACCTATTACACAGTGCACCCATATAAATGGGTCGACCAAACAATTTTGAAACCTATTTACATATTAATACAAAGATATATATATATATATATATATATATATATATATATATATATATATATATATATATATATATATATATATATATATATATACGCTTGAAACCCCGACCATGTGTATATACCTCTTTGTTAATAAAATATAAGGGGAGAAATACTCATACTCAAATAGTGCGATTATTCAAAAAATATAAATATAAATGCAAAATATAATTCAACACAAGAAAACCCTAGGAGATGGATGCAAAACAATCCTCGAAAATGTGTGTATACATCAAAGAACAATGAGCAACCTTACATGGCCTCTATGCTCCCAAAACCTACAAAACAAAAATGAGTTAAAATTAGGGAAAAGGGAATAAGAAAGAATCCTTAAGGATTTTAGGGCATTTCTAATCCAAGTTCCCAAAATTAATTGATCTAATCGATGAGATTACACCTACAAATTTAATATATGGGGATTTTTGTTGGAATGGAATTAATTAAAATGGTATGGGTAAATTTGTTGAATGGGGCCACTTAATGGTTAGGGTACGTTGAGACTTTAGGCTTAGAATGTTAAGTGAATAAATGACTTTGGAAATTACAAGGGTTAATTTTTGAAATTTAAAATGTATAGTTAGATGACCTCATGAGGAGCATTATTGTTAAATTTTTATGAGAAGTAAAAATTAAACTAACTTGGGAAATATTGACCCAGATGAAATTTTAAATAAGGTGAATTAAGAGAAACCCTAGATAGGGATTTCAAACTCAAGTGATTGGAATGAAGAAATAATTATTCAAATTTAATTTAATTGCAATGACCTTATGAATATGTGGACCTTATTAATAAAGAATTGTTTAAATGTAGTGGTTGGCCATCTTATTGCAACCCATTTTTAAACAAAAAAAGATCCCGTAATTTTCCTAATTATTTATTGAGTTTTGCATTGGGTTTTGTGTGATGAAAAATACGGGTGTTACATGTTGTGTAAAATTAAAATGGTTGTTGAATGTGATATTGTTTGCATGTTTGTTATGGGTGTTTACTAAATCTTGTTTTCTTTTATGTTCGTGCATTAATCCCATTTGAGGTGGATTTTGGAATTGTAGGGGAAGAAGGTGGAAACCCCTCTTACAACACATAGCTTGATGGGAAATCCATGATGGTCTTTGTATTATTTCCTCCTATCATATAGTTTGATATTGAAAATCATCGTACATCCTTGATAAAGAAACCTTTCTTTTTTGAAAATCCTTACAACGAGGAGGCTTGGTGTTTGGGATGAAGAGATAAGGAGTTTTGGGGTATAGGGATTCTTATGGTGTTTCTATTCTTTGGATCACAATATCACTTATTATGGGCTCCGTGTCACTCTTCCCCATTGAGGAAACATGTAGTTCTCCTCTTGTGTGTTGTGTTGTTTGGTTGTTTTCTAATGGAGTATGTGTGTGTTTTTCATCTTTAGTCTTCTCCGTACATGTTCAATCCCGAGGCATGCATTCTCTCTCCCATGGGATTGTAGGGAGGATGGCATTTCCTCCATTTGTGGAGATGGCATGTGATGATGATATTTGGTTAGGAGGAAACCAGGCCTCTTTCTCTTGTGCATTGAAGAAATTCATATAGAGATGAAGCTTGTGAATTTTGTTAGGAGTAGAAAGGAGAAAAGTTCAAAATTTGGCCATGTTGTTCCCCATTTTGGGGAGGCTTGTCTCTTGTACTTTAAGTGTTCTTTGTAATGTTTATGGATATATTGGTGTTTTATCTTCTCTCTTAGATAGAAGAATTGTAAGATTGTAAACTTGTCCCCACACATTGTGTAATGCCTATGTTCTATTGTTTTTTTGGTTTGTATCCTTATTTAGTTGAAAACTTGACATGCATTTACATCTTGTAACAAAAAAATAATGTTGGAAACATTTTTTTAGAGGTTGAGAAAGTATTATTTATGTTTGTATGAGTAACCATGGTTTTGAGAAATTGTGTTTCGTTTGTAGTTCATATAAATGAAATGTTGTTTCCTTCTATATAAACTTTGAAAATAAAAGAGAAATGTATATACTCATTTTTAACCTTTTGGTTTAAATTCATTACATGAAATTATATTTGTAAGGGAAAATCAATCTTGCAATTTATTGGCCTTTTTAATAATGAAAAATTTATTTCCTTTGTTGAAAATTTATGGTGGATAAGAAACGAAAAAATGGCCTATTTGACTTGGACTAGTTACTTGTGATTTTCAAGTAAAGGTATTGAAATACATTTGAAAATAATTGTTTTAAAATATGAGTTTAAAATTAAGTTACAAACCTAAGCTTTGGCTCTTCATCTTTAGTAGCTTGGTTTAAAAACTTAAATCGAATTACTATATGTCATTACACACACACATATATTTGAGAGAAAATGATTTGTAATAAAAAATTAATGTAGTGTTGGTTCCCCTTTAATACTTTGATATATATATACACTCACATACATAAATGTTTATATATCCTTACAAAATTGTGGTTATATGTATTAGGATTTATTAATTTTAAAAAAAAAAAACGATTGAAAATTCATATGGATTTGAGTTGTTTTTGGTAAATAAAATAATTTTTTAAAAAATTAGTGGGGACATGCCACAACCACCCCTATACCCTCCACCACCAATATACACTCTACTTCCCTTCTCGCACAATCGAGCGCCTACTACGACCCCTTAAATTGCATTAATATATATTTGACCAGACAATCTATGGTTCATTCAAAGAAAAACAATATAATAAAATCTTGAAAACGTAGTGGAGGAATACCAAAATTTAGAAGAATAATTTCTCCCTTCTTTGCAAATATGGAAGAAGAATGAAATGATTTTCCAAGAAAATACAAAAATTGATCCAAAGAGCTTGTTGGAGTAAATCAAATTTGTCCTCCATAACCTTCCCTTGCCCCCATCTCCTCCCTATTTCAACCTATGAAAATAATAAGCAACCAAAAATAAAACAAAGGTATAAAGTGAATCATAAAGTAAGATTAGGGTTTGTAGAGAATACCTAAAATCTAACGTGTACATTAAATCAATCCAATGGCTCATTAAACCCTTTAAACATGTATATTTTTGGGAATAGATGTTTTTATTGGTGTTAGGGTAAATTTATTAAATTAGAACCCAGGGGATTTAATTAGAGACATGGTAAGTATAAATTAATAATGTGGCTTTCAAGAAATGGTTCTAATAAATCAAAATATAGAATGGGTTCATTTTATTTACTTATGAGACATGGAAAGTGTTAAAGTATTAAATTGGGACATACGAAAAGAATTAAATAATTCAACATTATGTATGGATAAACAAGGTTGATTTAATGAAACACATTTCCGGATTAAATTTAATATAAGCTAGGGGGAATTCTGATTGTGAGATGTGGGCCTAACCATAGGTGAGTTAGTGCAATAATAATAATAATAAATTAATTGTTCGCTATAGTCCTTATCATAGTTAAGAAATTACGATAGTAAATGTATTATTAAAAAAATTGCCCAAAATTTTAAGTCATGTGTCATGGTTTTGGGTTGTAAAATATGGGGCACTACAGTCGTGTTGCCGAAGTGGTTAGAGTGGTGTGTTTTAACTTCTCTCGAGTGTATTTAACTCCACCCATGTTGAACACGAAATCGGTGTTGTCTAATTCTCCTTAGAGCTTTTCGAAGGGTTGGGTGACTTGCTTGCTTTACTATGATTCGGCCTTGATTTGTTGTATTTTGTCGTTTTTATTTACTACTCAGTCATGTGGGCTATGTTATTTCTTGTTTTTAATTTAGACAGCTCCGCATGTGTTGGATATGGGCTTAGGTGTTTGCAGTGGGGCTCTATTTCATTTGATTCGTTGTGATCTACTTAAGGCTCGACATGTTGGGGCTAGCTCAGCCATTTGTATAAGGGTATTCTCTTATATGGCTTGCTGAGGCCTTCTAAAAGCTCGACGTGCCTTTAAAACCCGCTCAACGTTTCTTGAGAGCTTTCCGTATCCCTGAATACCCATCTCTCTCTGTTTATTTGGATTGACTCACCATGAGTTTCGTATCAGTTGGCTCCATACCTCACCCGGGTTCGAGCTATTTCCATAACTCGATGCTTACATTCTGTCCACTCCGTGTTCCTTCAGATAGATCAGTAAGGAGGCTTCATCGGTATCTTTAAACCAAACTGAGTCTCTTGTAGTTTCCTATCTAGTTTTAACTTTATGTTTTCGTCTATGGTACCTTGAAAATTTGGGCTTGAATAATTGCAATGTTGTAACTCTTTCATACTGCATGTATTGTTGATATATGAATTTATGAAAACTATTTCTTTGAAACCCTCGTAATCTATATCCTCTCGTTTTGTTTTAAATTATTGTATAATGTGGGATGGCTGTAGATTAGCATTCATTCTCTGAACATATTGAAATGCATTCCAAAGACCTTTTCCTGAAATTTGGTGAATACCTGTAGCTCCATATTTTTCTTCGAAAAAGTGTGAGAACTACTTTCTCATGTCTTCTATAAATTTCATTCATGCATTTCCATTATTTAAGTTGATGGGCACGGTTGTAGTTGATATATTTTGTAAGACTGAAAACATATCTTTGTTGGAACTTGTAGCCCTAGTGCTGCTATAAATTTTAGATCTGATATTTCTATGCACAATGAGTAATATTATTTCTTGTTCTGATGAACTCGTGACTTAGAATTTTAGTTCATAATGCAACTCTTGTAGTCCTTCTTTATTTTCATATTCAGCAAATAGATACCTTAAGCATATTATAATTGATAATTTGAGGCATTCGGCAAATCTAAAACCTTTATTCTTTGAATCTATAAAATTTGTACTTGTTGGAATTGATTGAAGAGAGCTTCTTAAAATTGTTGTGATGTTGGAGATCTTTTAATGTCCTATTAAATCTGGAAGTTTGTATTCTTGCATGTTGGAAATACCTTGTCTTGAAATATTACCTATTCTCAAAAACATTACTTCGTTATTGAAATTTACTTCTAGATCTCGGGGACATTCAGTAATGTAACTTTGGATTACTTTCATGTTCATTATGATTTGTACATTGAATCCTCTCCTTTCCAGTTCCATGAATGTGATACCCTTTCAATTCTTTGATAAAGAACGCATATGCATTCAAAGATGAAAATATAACGAGGGAAAGTAATCCGAGCTCTAACACCCTATCTCGTTATCTTCTTTCACCTAAAACGAGGAAACTTGATGGAGTCAAACCGAGTAGTAGCTTTCTTGGAAGGTGTCTCGTCCATAGGAAATGATGGGTTTGTTTCCCTCTTTGCATTTCCAGATTTAAATTGATATGCATTCTTTACTTTTCCTCTATATCCTACGTGTAACGACCCAAAAACCACACACCCGAACAACACAGTAAAAGACAGGATATATTTTTTTTTGACTTGCTTTGACACATAACACGACTCAACATGTCGTCACAAGGTTACAACCAACACTAGGAACCACTTGTTACGGGGAAGACCACAAGGTCAGCACGGAAACGTTCACACCTATCAAGGACAATACATATTTTTTTTTTTCTTTTTGACAAGACAACATGGAAGTCCAACCACATGACACACTTACATTTAGGGCATCCCATGAGGAAATTCTTGTTAAATTTTCTTGTTTACTAAGATGTCTCTTCATTCTTATCTTACGTCCCTATAAAATTTCATGTAATGATTCACACAATTTTTTTTTTCACAAGGGAGAACTTCTTTCTTTTCAACTATTGGCTAAATAGCTTAAGGCCAAGCTTTCTAAACTAGGATCATCAATTTTATGTCCAAAGCTTTTTATTCATTTGATTTTAGAACATTTTCCATTTCTTACAAGGTTAATTAATCTTACTCAAGCCACCAACACATGTTCCACAACTCTATTGCACAGGTGAAGGCATAAGCTCCAATTGAGTGGAAAGTACCACTTAGGGTTCATAACAATAACCTTCTTGTTTAAGGATCAAACTTTGACCTTGCTTAAGAAATATCACCATGAATCAAGGCAAGGGTTAACAGAACAGGACAATAGAATTTAGCTTCAGGGTCACATTGTTTACTTTACCGAGGTTAAGAGTTTATCAAGATTGGTTAAATGCTCCATCTAGACTTTACTTAATTAAGTTTGACAAAGGAGGACATTTCAAACGATAGAGAGATATTTAAGGTTTTATTAATCAATTTCCTTCCTACTTATTAAATCCTATCATCTTCTAAAATCTAACCATTGATTTCACCATGAGATCATTTAAGGTTTCACCGTAAAAGGATAATGTTTATTAGTTTGGCGCGGGAAAAAATGAGTAATCATATTTCATTACAAAAGATAGTTTCCTCTTGATTGTTCCAGGTCTCAAAGGTTATCTAGTAGATCACATCTACATTAATATATTCATATATATAAATTTTAGTTTAACTTTTATCAGGACTATCCAGCTCACTTTATAGTGCTTACAAACTCATTGCTACTAAGCCTTAGGAGGATTTACAACTCAACATTTTAACTCAAGAGCAAAGTTTAACAATACTCATTTGCGGAAACAAAACAAGGTTATATCAATTCATTCCAACATGATGCACAAATCAAAGGGACATACCATCTCTATTGAACCATGACTAGGGAGCAAGAGAGTAATAACATGGGACATGCCCCGCTACTATTCTAAGGATTAAAATACACTAGATTATCCCGTAACCAAGCGGTAGTCAAATTTCATCTTTCATGTGATAACCAAACAAACCAAAGTTTCAACAGTTACAACAACAATACTCTACAATACATTTACTAAGGCACTGACCCTTCTTCTAAAATGTCCAAAGGCCCTTTCCAAATTTTTTATAACATAATACTCATTCGTACAAAGGCACATCATAACCAAGATTGATGCAATAATCTACAAGTCTTTCCATCATCTAACCACGTAAGCCATCTGCAACAATTAATAACCTGAGTCAGTTCACGAGAACTGAGCATGTTAAGTCTATGCATTGAAATAATAAGCTAACATTTAACAATAGACATGAAAGGAATGTTCTACTTCATGAAAGGATCAAGCACAAACCACTAATCTACTTTTCACACGAGGTAAGGATCTACACCAGCCAACAATGAGGAAGTCAAACATTCCAGCAAGAAGTATATCACAAAACAAGAATCAATTCAAGAACTTGTGGGATAGGAACGAAAGGTCAATAGTATTGATAATTTTGATCATGCAACCCTATGGATTACGTAATTTAATCTAATATTCAAACCATCCATCTTAAAAGGAAAAACTTGAGAGTCAAAGACATACTAGTTACGATCAAGACGCGAAACAAAACATAGTTACCCAATCCTTCCAGGAGGATGTTTCATAGCAATAAAGGGATACGTGACCCCGAAGGAAACATTCCATCGTTACAACCTAAACAAGAGGTCTACCGCCTCTTCCTTACAAGGTCTTTTAAAAGTAATAAACGTTAACATAATCAAGCCACTCTTCAATTGCATTAAAAAAAAATGTCACAAACAACCATTAATCCTAACAACAACCCCATCGAAAACAGATACTTATCCACATAAAAAAAAAAGAAGAGTAATCCCCAAATGTCGTAAATAAATTTTTTTTTGATGAAAGACTTATTAGATCCCTATATACCCATCGGACACAAAAAAAAAGATTCCTCACAAGGATCGAAAGAGGTTCAGAAGATTCCTCCACTTCAAGCACAAATAGGGACATTCAAAGTTCACCTCATGTTTTCATTAACGCACATTTTTGGGTTTTATTGTTCACCCTTCTTTGCTGTTTGCATTGGTTTCTTTGCCACTTGTGGTAGTGGCACCCTACTCTATTTCATCTTTTGTACTTTATTTCTTTGGTTTGCAACAAGGATTCTCTCTTCCTAGAACTTTCTATTGCTAAAGGTTGTATCCTTAATCCCATTGATCTACTTTCAGGCATTTGAGGACAATAATGAAATTTCCTTCTTTCTTTCCTAATGTCTGATACCAGAATAGATTATTGAAGAAACCACAAGCCGCAAGTCTTATTAGGAAACGAGCCATAAAAATAGCTCATAAGTAAGCTACACTCTAGGTAGGTAAGCATGACAACTTTTGAATGGAAAGCCTAAACAAACTTCATCCGTAATCTTCATAAATAGCATACATACTATTATCCAAGACAATATAGCACTATGTGTTAAGTGTTGTACAATATCAAATTATTCCAACAGGACTCTCACTTACGCAACAATTACATTCAATAAAAAGGTAACCAAGGAGTAGTGTTACAACTAATAAAACAAGAGCCACTCTAGCTAAGAACCCATTTCCATATTTTTGATATTCCCTATCAATGATGCTAAAACACCGCAAAAGAAATGTACATGCATTTGTGTTTTATCATGCGGTAAATCTACATTCAGTAGATTTGAAAGGTGATAACTATCTTGTCAGCACAAGCAAGGGGACAAGCCAAAGAGGGAAGAAGCATTCGAGTGGGGCAGAAGTACTAATGAAGGCAACCCCTAAGGGAGAAAAAAACAAGAAGTATCTACCTGAGTAAAATCAGACCCAAGCATTTATGAGCCTTCATTGATCCGATATCGCCTAGGGTAGCCATAACCAAGCATTTTGAAAGGTAACCTTTTTTTTTTTAAGCTTCCATGTTTCGTAAGAATGTCCTTTTCCCATTTCAGATGCTTTGATCCAAAACAAACAAGCAAGTAAAACATTGTTCTCACCATATGATTATTTGAGTAAAGATAACAACAATTTTCCCCTATGCAAACCAATCATGAAAGGAACATCGATTCAGGAGAAGGAACAGGAAAAAAAAGAAAGCAATGCACTCGAGAACAATCAATAAAATCAACCACAATATTCCATCTTAAGGCGTCATTTTTGTAGGAGATCATTTATTTCATGAAGTTGAAAAGGATAGCAAAATATTTCAGGGGCTAGTCTTAACATGCCTGTATTAAAATCTATTTCCCGTGGCCATGCCTGCTGTAGCACCTCCTTCTCCTAAAGAATCCACACGGCCCACACTTTCTTCACTAGCATTCTCATCCAGCCCATGAACAACTAAAACATGTGCTGAGTCATGGCATTCCGATCCTTTCTTTCCACTTGGTGTTGGATTAGAGGTAACTACAAACAATGTGCATCCATTCAACTGCAACATAAGAGCCTTTGTCACTTCCTTGAGTCGACCCTTTTGCTGTGTTAATCTTCCCTATTTGAGGTGCTTCATGAATATTCTGATATGAAACAGATCCATGCCTATGAGATCTCTTCCATGAGTTACATCGTAAAACAAGTAAGGTCTCAAAAGAGAATCTTTGTAAATAAATCTCATCAGGTCTGCTGGTAACACCCTCACTGTCACAAAGTCGATTTTGAGAAAAATATCTTGAAGGAGGAACCCGAATATGAGGATGCAGTCGATACTGAACAGACAACAACAAAGTTGGACAACCTGCTTGTTGGAGCGCTCAAAAAGGCTTCTACTATAGTATTCCACGCAGGTGTATTGGCCACAGGCACCATTCCAGCGTCACAGTAACCTTCTGCCTGCAAAGCCTTCACTATTCCAGCTTCTACCATGTTAAATTCACCACCTGGATGGAAGCGATTTTTCCAAAATGAAAAGGCAAGACAGCTCAACTAAAACTTTATCTCGTTCTTCTACTACAGTTGCAAGATCTTGCACAACAATCGATCACGACCGTGCTCGCGTGCACCCAATGCAGCAAGAAGTTCAGCACCAACGGTTCGTTGAGATCATCCGCATGGCGGTTGTCACACTTAACTCACTCTGAACTTCACGAGCAGGGAGGAAGGAACAGGACACGCTAAGCATTGAAAGCATTTAACAACAAAACATTTGGCCCCATTCTAAACACGACCGTCCGCTCACTGGAAACTCGTTGCAAAAATAGCCATATTTTTAGTGGCCATGGAAAGGAGAGGAACAACAAAAGAAGAGCTTTTAAAATCTGCGACTTTTGAACTACCAGTATAGCATGATTTTGAGAATCCACACGAGAACATGCTATAGCAATTCATCTGTTTCAGCATTTGATGGAGTGAAAAACAAGCATCCGTGGTTGGACGACACGACAGGAGACCACGTGAACAGCAGGTGAAGTTAACATTTCAATCAATGAGCATGTGCGGCCACCAAAGGATTCCTTCACATCACATTAATAGCTCCACCCTCCACGCCAAGAAGGAGATGAAACGACCGAGACAAGGTAGGTTAGGGGGCATTACACTACGACTTGTGTGGAAACTTGTACAACTTCCTCTATGGAAATATACAATTTGTGCTATGTAATGAGTTGTGTGGTGTTTACTTTTCATTGATTTTTAGTTTGCACAAATAATCGAACATTTGATAACTCAATTAAATAATACAACCGCAAGTAATAATAAGGAATTAAAATGAACTATTTACACCTTTATTTGATCACCCAAAATGAAACATTTAAACACAAACATTATACTTTCCTTTCACAATTTCAAATTTATAACTTAACCTTTGTTGTTCTAGCATGTTTATTTCTTATATATCATATGTTTCCTATATCCATCCACACACCGTAGTAGCCTTTCATGTCCGATGCATGATCTTACAAAAGCTAACAATAAGAATGGCATTATTTATGGTGAATGGGCATCCTGGGGTGTGATTCTTTGTTATTCATTTCAAAATGTAATCAACCAATCATCAACTAAAATTGAGTATCCTGATATTTTTAGTAACCCTTCCCATTGATCATGAAAAATGGTCAACAAGAGGAAGGTAAAAAAATGTGTGATTCATGCTTCATTAAAAATATAATCCGACATGTGAATTCCCATATCTTTGATGATATAAAATTTCAAAATTTAATGGTATATCCCTTCATTAGTTTCGTCCTTCATCAATGAATCTAGGAGAACCATCTCTCTATGGTTTATGTTCATTGGTAAAAAAATTATCTAGGAGGAAGGTAAGAAAAAGTGTGAGAGAGGCTTCATTGAAATACTAATCCAATGTGTGAATTCCCTTATCCTTGACCGTACAAAATTTCAAAATTCAATGGTATATCCTTTGATGTGGTGCTTCTTTCATCAATGGATTTTGGAAAATTATTCCATGTAGAGGATGGATTTAAGAATGTGTTGTGTTCTTGGGTGATCAAAGAAATCGAAAAACATTCTTGTCATCTAAACTATATGTAGACCAAATTTGCAAAAAAAACATGTGATCTCGAATGTAATTAGAATATCCATAAAATAATTACACTAGATTTTAGGATTCATATTTGAATGAAAAATTGCTATCATGATTAGCCACATGATTGATGAGTTCAAATTGTTTATTTATCACCGGAAGGAAAAATAAAGGTGTAGGATATGTGTCAACGATATCAAGGGAAACCTTATTTTCCATATGTACATCTTCACCCTAGGAAGCTACGCCTCGATGTACTTCAATGTGGATGTACTTTACACCTTTTCCATTTTCCATTTTCTATTATGGTTGCACCATAAACGAGACAAATACAAACAATATTAAATTAAATAACAATAAAAAATTTCTTCTAAATCATCTTATTCTTCTATCTCGTAATGATGGTTTAAGTTCATTGAAAACATCCATGTCTAAGAGGATGGTGAAAAATGCACGTCTCTAACCTAGGAGTGATGAAATAATAAGAGTAACGACATGTCACATGATTAAGCAAATTTTCAGATTTTTGTAAAGTTTTAAAAAAATACATTGAATAAAATTACAATTATTTTACTTACGTACTGGAAGATTTAATTTTTAATATCAAGTGTAAATATGATTACAGAGCTTCACAACCCTCATTATATGATCAAACTTAAATGTATTCTCTTCATGATTATGCATCTACATGGTTTTCGATTGATGATGGAGGGATTTGAGGTGTTGTGGGATTTGAATTGGGGTGACCATCTCTCATGGCTTTGCATGTTGGATCCCTTATATATCCAATCACATTATTTATATGGATGTATGTAAACTATGATTATAATGCTATTACCTATTGTGTTCTTTTTTTTCTAAGTAACTGACAAAACATTCATATCATCTAAATTCTACGTAGAAAATAATAGTTATAAACATGTACAATTTGAGACATCACATCAAAATGGAAACACCTTACAATTTTAAGCAATATATTTGAAATAACTCCATAGATTTTCAATCCCATATCGAATAAAAGTTAGTTTTATAAATATCCACATTAATAATGAATCTAAATTTTTCATTTATTGTGGGTGGAAAGAATAATTGTGTACGAGTTACGGGCAATTGATATGAAGGAAAACAATATTTTTCATGTGCCCTTCACTCGTAGATTGATTTTGCACCTATTCTATTTCCCAATTTCATGCGCAAGCAATCCTTGTTACATCCACACCATAAGCAAGAAAAATAAAAACAACATTATATCAAAGATTAGTTTGGTATGGCTTTGTATTATAGGTCCCCGATGAATCCAATCACATTGTTGAGATGGAAACATGTTATAAAAAGTTATTCATTCTCAATAGTGACTACAATCAATTTCCTCCGATCAAGGATACATCAAATCAACATGGGATATGAAGTCCCCTCGACATGTCCCTATCTCTAAGTAATCACGTGGTATGTGCAACTAAATTCTCCTTAAATTGTCATGTTCTCTAACTATCCACAAAAAATAATGCTCGAATTGCAGAAAAATCTATTGACATTTGGAGAATTGAATGATAGGGCTTTCTTTATCGGATAGCTGCAAATTGTGTTTCCTCAAAGATCTACACAAGAAACCTCATTTATCATAAAAATAATTGACAAAAATATCAAGTGGTACATATGTGTCTTGTTAACACACACAAGAGTTTCACATATCCTCCAACGTTTTTTCTATCCTTGTAATTTTCCTCCCTAAATCCTATTTTTCATCGCCCCTCTTGTTCTTACATTATTTCCCTTGCTTCCAATTTCAGCATCTCCATCGGGTTGGTGCAGTGCGATTGTTAGTGGTATTTACTTTTGTTTTCATGTTGAGTTCAGCATATTGGACATGCAGCATGTCCATAAAACCACTCAGATGTTTTCAAAGAACGGCTAAATAATAATAAAACGTGAACGGTACAGATGGCGAAGTACAATCACCCATTTATCTAATAAAAGGACATAAAACATTTGAAATCAGCCAAAATAATAATTCGAATGTAGTTTTTATCAACGCCCTTATTGTCTATAGGCATTTACCGTCTCATATAATGTCTATGCCTCCTGTATATTTTCCAACTATTGCTGACTCACTCTGCATGATGAAACATCTTCCTCTATACAAAAATCTGATAAGGAGTCAAACCTGTGATCCTAAATTGTCCACCACCACAGAGATACATGAGTATTCAATGATCTGTAATGCTTGACGCTTGGAAGATCATCCAAGTACGGATTCTGTTGATATTATCCAAGTTGAGAGGACAAATCAACTTTTTATACTTTCTACTCAACCATACTCGGGAACAATCTAAGTTGATATATCCCAAGGTTTTCTCTAGAAAGAACTCCAAACGCTAAGAAGATTCCGAATTGTCGAAGAATTTATAAAAACCACCAAAACGTACAAAATCATCAAAATGCTCCTCACGAGAAAAAAACAAAAGAAATTATGAAAGCTTTGAAATTTTTACTTCAGAA
Organism: Taxus wallichiana var. yunnanensis; assembly: GCA_018340775.1. Classification (NCBI taxonomy): domain Eukaryota; kingdom Viridiplantae; phylum Streptophyta; class Pinopsida; order Cupressales; family Taxaceae; genus Taxus; species Taxus wallichiana. The sequence continues at coordinate 714,548,483 of CM031240.1, read as the reverse complement.
ATGGGTTCTTGGAAAACCAATGTTTAACAAAAATACTGCTAAGATTTCGTCACTTGCACGTTTTAAATCATTTACAAAATCTACGTATTCAAAACAAGATTGGATTTTTTATTTTGGAGCATCCCATTATGCATAAGCCCAACTGTCACAGAAATCGGCAGCTGACGTCAAATACTTGGTTTTAAAAAATATTGTGGAAAAACCTGCGTTGAAATAGAGAATGGAAGAATTAGTAATGTCTCTTCCTTTTATTTCTTATAATTTCTATTTTATTTATCAAACTTGTTGATTAGGTCATTGTTGAATTTTAGAATTTTCACCACACAGTTGAGATAAGGGACTTGCATGATCGCGAGATTATAGTTCTTGTGCTACATGGGTAGAATATTGACTCGATTTTATAAGTTATCTTCGCTTTATCCTCTTCAAGAACCTATAACCCTTGTAGTGTACGCCAATGCTATGAACAAGTTATGGTACAAGCATTTTGAAATTTTCAATTATAAGTATTTGCAACAACTAAGCTCTAAAAACTAGTCTATGGTGACGGTTTTTGTCATGGTTTTGTTCATGGATAACATCATTATGACTAGTTTGAAAATAGAAAGGCTTGGTGAAAAAAATAACCACTTGAGCTAATATATTTTTATTTGATTTCCTTTCCAACTATTTAATTCTATGAAGCCAAGTATGTCTTCATGCTCATTAATGATGACTTAAGGTGTACTTAGGTGTACTTTTTACAATACAAAGTGATATATAATCACTTTCAAGTATTTATGACCTATGTTGATAAGTATTCAATTGTTTTGATTGAGTTAGTCCATACACTTAATTGTAGAGAGTATTTAAATAATTAATTTTTTTTTTTACAGTTTTATGGTATTGTAATGTACAACAAAATGCAAAATATGCCACAAAATATTGTGTTCCAACATCAAAGAATTGTATATGGAAGGAAAATATGGCTAATCACATGTTGCATGCAGTAAATGTGGCCTCAAAATTTTAGGTTGAAGTTATAACTTGTAATTCCCACTCCTCTTCGATACTGATTGTACTATGATTTTAATTTGGTTGATTAGAGACATGGACCTTATTGTTATATTTTAGTTAGCATGTTAATAAGATATGAGGGACATCATGATTACTATTGTGTTCTAATTGTTACTTTGGACTGTATGGGTGTATTGTGGACCTTGATGGACATTTAAGGATATGATGATAATCTAGAATGGTCACTTTGTTATATACTGACATTGGATTCTTGACGTATTGAGTATATTCGGAGTATTGGACTAACCACGTGGTCTCATTGATTTTGTGAATTGCTAACAATATGATGGTATTAGGGATCAGTAATATGTTGTTGAGTGTATCTAGTAGTTAGGAGACACAATAGATATAGGGAATTTCATGATTTTGTAGAATGTGAAATTGGATTATTGATGATTGTAAATTATTTACTAGAGTAGAATTGAAGTGTTAAGTGAATTGAAAATAATTGATAAAAATTCATAAATTTGATGATAATGATTTAGCCATGTTATATGACGATGTTAATTGATAGATATATGTGTGTGTTGTATTTCTTGATGTATGTTGAGGATTATATGATGGATTTTTTATATGCATTTATTTCCATGACATATTGATATGGCCTTGAGGCCAGAGAGGTATTTATGTTTGTGATTGTAGGAAAATTATATCACTATACATCGAAAGGGGATAGGGGACCACCCTAGAAGGATGTTGTGTGTTTGCAACAAGGGCCAATTGACAACTTGTGTGAGTGTTGTGTTATTTCTTTTCTAGGTTAGGAGGTTTCCCATGGGGGTGACCTCATGTATGTGGCCTAGGGTGGTGATGTTTTCCTTTTCATTATTTTGTGTGTTTTAATTTTGTGGAGCATGTTTTTAATAATTGGGAAAATTTAGTCACTATATTAACACTTGTTAATGTGTCTTAATTAGCTAATTTAACTTAAATTTCAAACTAATAAAAAAGAAAAAGAAAAGAGGTGACATGTGGGTAATAAATGGGGTAGTTAGTTCTTGATTTATGCATGATGATGAATGAAATTTATTACATTTATGTTGTGTGCACTCTTTCTCCCTTTCTAAACAAGAAATTTAACTTGGAGGGAACTTTTTGAGACTTGTGGAATAAGTAAACCTTGTCCCTTGTCTCTCATAATCATATACCAACCATAATTATGAATTATGGGGCTATTTTTAACATTTTAATACATTGTTTAGTGTAAAAGGGAAAATAAAGTCATTTCTCTTCTTATCACATTTATTTTGTCCTTGAAAGGTATGGGATGAATGTGGAGTGTGCATGTAGGAATATCATAACCTTACCTTTTTCATTTAATTTCCTTTGTGTTTGGGTTTAACTTGATGTGTAGGAATAATGAAGGAGAATGTGGTTGTAAATGATCTCAACAGATGGAGACATGTGGCTATGGCCACCGCGGTGGGCATAAACTTCTTGGAGTAAGATTCTTGGCACTTCCTCTCAATGCAGCCTTCTACATTGCAAAGCTAGAGCAGAGATCGAGTTTGAGAGACCCCTTGAGGGGAAGTTTCATGGGTTTTCATTAGAGGAAGATGGTCTTCTTAGGAAAAGAGGCTGAATTTATGTTCCCAAAGATGGAGGCTTGAGATAGGACATTCTGACAGCAGGCACATCATGCACTGATACAACCCATCCTGGGTGAAGAAGATTCTCACCACCTTGGGACAGTTTATCATTAGAGAGGACTTCATAGAGACATGGCTCGCTTTATGTCATTCTATTTAGAGTGCCGTAAAGTGAAGGTGAGCATCAACATCCAAATTGGCCTTCTCTTTCCTCATGTAATGCCAAAGTGGAAGTGGGACATCATTTCCATGGACTTCATTATTGGGATATCGATGTCGAGATACCACCATGATGCCATCATGGTCACAGTAGATAAATTGACAAAAGTGGCTCATTTTCTCTGGTGAAGACCATGTATATAGCTAGTGTAGTGGCACGGGTTTATCTGGATGAGATCTTAAGGTTGCACAGGATTCCATGGAAGATCATTTATTACCATGATCATTTGTATACTTCGCATTTTTGGACTACCATGAAGTATGCCCTCAGGATGAGGATCAATTTATGCACATCATATCACCCCAAGACATATGGATAGACTGAGCGAGTGAATTAGATTCTAGAGGATATTCTGTGGATGTATGTGATGGATCATCAGTCGAGATTCAAAGAGTACCTATACTTGGTAGATTTTTCCTACTATAATAGTTTTAAGAGTTCGATACGCATGGCTCCTTTTCGGGCCTTGTATGGTAGAGAGTGTAGGACACGTCTTAGCTGGGACAAGTTAGAGGATAGGAATTCTCTTAGATCAACTTTGTTATAGGACATGGAGTAGTAGTTGGTTATGATCAGAAAGAGACCGCATGAGGCACGGGACATGTAAGAAGTATGCAGATTAGCATATGACCGACCGTAGTTTTGATGTGGGCATGAAGGTGGTCATTCGTGTCCGTGCCACATAAGAGCCTTATTTGTTATGGAAAAGGTTCTAAGTTATCTCCTATATTCGTTGGTCTTTTTGAGATCTTAGAGCATATTGGCCATTTGGCCTACCATCTAGCATTCGCCACCTAGCTTGTCTCGCATACATGATGTGTTTCATGTTTCAGTGCTTAGGAGATATATTGTAGATCCTTCTCATGTCCTAGATTAGACCTTGTTGCAGTGCGGGATCGGGGGCATATGATGGTGGAGCCCGTTTGCATTATAGAGCATAGGACCTAGGGTGTTGAGTCCGATAGATTGACTAGGTTTGAGTACAATGGGATAGATATGATGAGACTATGGCCACTTGGGAGGATGCTACATTACTACGAGTTGAGCCATACATCCTGGTGACTTCTAGGAAGACTTCGAGTCTAAGGGGAGGGGGATGTAGTGCTCACTTCCCTTCAACATTTTTATTATTGATTATGACATTGTTGACTATATTATGGAAATTATTATAGTTTGATTTAGTATGATGATTAGATGTTAGATCATGGATTATGGTTTACTTTGATTCATATATGATACATGATGATTATTAGAGACATTTTATATATTGATGTTGATATATTGTTCGACATGGTTATAATTATGATGTTGTTTGGACATGAGATATTTTGATATATTGAGTAGACCTAGGAAATTGAATTAATTGATGATCATATAGTTATTGATGAAATTGTAAATGATATTGTTATTTTCCTAAATGATGTTGTGATTCATGTCTATAGATGATTTTGAAAATCATATGTTATAGTTATTTTGGATGTTTTGATATGGCCACGAAGACGAGGGAGGTATTTTTGTTTTACAGGTTAAAATATCAAAACAAACATTAGGGTATTGGAGACCAACCACATTGGAATTCTAGATGAATTCAACAAGGTCACCATGGCAACATGTATTGTTTTGTGTGTGTGTTTGATTTTGTTAGGGGTTCCCATGGGGGGATCACCTTTAAATGTGACCAAGGGGTTATGTGTATTTATTTATTTGGTTCCTTTTTATGGATGTTGTATGTGTTTATTTATTAAATTGTGATAAATATTGTGAGCAATCATATAGTTGGAATAAATAATTAAATTGGGTCATAAGAATGTAATTAATAGAGTTGTTGGCTCTTGATTTAAGTGTTGTAAGAATGTGTAAGAGATGTGTAAGTAAATTTTGGATTATGAAACACTCCACCTTCTTTTGAAATTCGAACTTATCCTTGGAGGCTGATTTCTGGAGGCTTGTGGGACAAGTTAAACTTGTCCCATACCTCTTAAATTTGCATACCAACCTTACCTATGGTTGGAGAGTTAAAATTTTCCTTCATTATACATTTTTGTAAGTCAAGTTGTATGTTTTAATTTCACTTTCTTACATGCTTTTAATTTCAGTCCTTATGGGGTGTGGGCTTGATTTGAGTGTGTAAGTAAACTGTCATATTATTCACCCACCTATTTATTATGCATTGGAGATTGAAGTTGAATTTTGGTGGAGTTGAGGATGTGTGATGTGGCATCCTACATGGATCCACCTCATCCTCTTCCCTTCCCTCTTCCATAAATTTGAATTCCTTAGCTTGTTTTGGGTTTCTTCACTTTTGGATACTTCATTTTGGGTGACTTCTTTTATTGTTTTGGGCTCTTGCTTTTGGAGAAGATTGGAGATTGTTGCATGCTTGTAGATTATTGATCTTGGACTATGTTTTGCATTGGAAAGCTTGTTGTTTTGAAACCTTGGAACAAAACTCCACCATGGAGAGGTAGGAGCTTGGCTCTTGAAATGATCTATTATCATTTTTATGCACATATAAATGGTTGAATGTTTGAATGTGTTGTTTTTATTGTCGGCTGGTCGGGTAGACTACCTAGGAATGGTGTAAGAGAAGACTATGAGAATTTTTGTGGGGAGGCATAAGTGCTTTGGGGAGGTATAAGTGTGGAGGGAGTTAGGATTTGGGTTCCTCCTTAGAAAATCAATAGCTTGCATTTCTTTACTCGTTATGAGGTGTCATAAGAGGTTGGGGAGGCATAAGAAAATGTGAGGAATAAGGGGTACTTGGGGAGGCATAAGGGCATGTCAGGATTTGAAATGACATATATTTTCATTGTTTGTTCTTAGGTGGTGATACCCATTTCCCTTTGGGAGGCATGAGCGAAATTCCCATAGTTCTTTCTCTTCTGGATTGCATGATGAAGCCTAATTTTTATTTGCTATGTTTTTCTCTAGTTTGCAAACTTAGATATGTTTGACTGTGTTTTTTTGTGAAATATTGCTTTTGTGTGTTTTGGAAGTGTGTTTTTGCCATGTGTTGAGACACTTTTCTTATTGTAATGTGCTTAGGGTTCTGGGGACCAATGAAGAGGGTGGCTTCTCCTTTTCATTGGATGTCTTGGTTGGGTGGAGAGCATTTCCTTTCCTCCTATTTTGTTGTGATCAAATTGAAATAAAGAAAATGGTGGAGCTTCATGTTGTTGTCCTAGAGCTGAGGAAAAAGACAGATTTAACAGTTCTTTGTTGAGATTTATCCTTATTGTAACCTCTTCCCACTTTGAAGTTGATGACATTGTATATTAATTGTGATGGAAAGATGTTTTGTATTGGCTATGAAAGTTGTAATTTGAATGTGAAAGAGATATACTCTATTTTCTTCTTTTGAAAGAATGTGAGAGAAATTGCATTTTGTATGATTGTATTTGAGGAATCTAAAAGGAAGTTGTAAATATACCTTTTGAATTAATAGAAGATTACATTACCTTCCTCAAATGGCATTGTTATATTTGAAATCTGATTGTTGATTGCACTATAAAATCTTGATTGGAAAATGGAAAAAGAAATTTGCATGAAGAAGAGATATTGCTCTATACTTTTAAAATGCATGAAGAAAGTCACACCAACGTCCCGCCAACCTAAAACCAATGGGATTCTAACACGTAGCATTTATAGGTGTCGGTGGATGTGTGGAACATTTTAAATCCTTAATATTTTTCTTCAAAAAAGTCTAAAATTATTAAGTTCCTCCATGCAGACCTGCCTTCTCGCCTTGACCACTTTGGGGTTGAAATATGGCATCATTGGGAGCAAGAAGAGACACGAATCAATTTGAAAAATTTCACTTTTTCAAAAGAAAAGAGCACTAAAAATCAAAAATTCTCCAAAGAACCTTCTTTTCCCTTTTATATTCTTTGGCACGAATCCCTCCATGGGCTCGTGGGCGAGCGGAGGTAAATTGCGCTATTTCCCCAAAAGGTCAAAAAAATGCTAAATTCCTTCCCCACTCCGTCAGGCCATGTTTGAGAAAATTTTCCTTCCCCTGCTCCATCAGTCCACTTTTTCTTCTCCATGCGAAATTTTTTCCGTGGCCCACATGACCGCCCTTAGGAAAATTTTCTTCCAGAGGCCTCTGCAAGCTCGCCTTTTGGAAAAATTTCTTCCCTAGGCTCGCACACCCACCTTTTGGAAAATTTTCTTCCAAACGCCTACCTTTTGGAAAATTTTCTTCAAAAGGCCCCTAGCCCGCCAAATGGGAAAATTTTCACCCCAAGGCCCATCAGCCCATAACTTGAGAAATATGAGGAGTTAGGAGGACTTCTTTATATCAATGGAAAGGTGAGGAAATTTCCTATCTAATGGGAATGTTTTCAGGAAGTTTTAAGTATGTTAAATATGAGAAAAATCAAGTTGAATCTTTTGAGTCAGTTTGAGAGTGGGTTAGTGAGAATTTAACCTTTTATTTTTAGATGTATGTTCTACCCCTTATAATTAGACCTTGTTAATTGTTTAAACCTTGTGGAATTAAATACCTTGGGTATTTAATTGTTTTGACTCTTTTAACCCTCTAAAAGTGTTATTAAGGAATATTTAACTGTAGTGTTAATTTAATTAATGATTAAATTAATATCTAAAGAGAATTTGAGCTAGGTGTGATTTTATTACTTGTTCTAAAATGAAAATGTTGTTTGTTAGTATATTGGAATTTTTAAATTAGAGTCAAAAATTTTGCAAAGTTATAAGGAGAATGTTTATATATAGTATTTTAAATCCATAATTAAATTCCTCTTCTTTGTTTTCTTTAGATTGAATAATATATCAAAAAAAAATTTAATAATGCATTTACTCCACATAGTTACATATTCACAAAACCATGCCACTTCATGTGCTTGTAGATTTCTATTTAAAACAAACTTGGAAAGATAAATCATTTAAAACAAATGAAAAAAATATAAAGGATTATAAATACACACACACACACACACACAAGTATGTATATATATATATATATCTATATGTACATATATAAATATATATATATATGTACATATATATATATATATATATATATATATGTACATATATATATATATATATATATATGTACATATATATATATATATGTACATATATATATATATATATATATATATATATATATATGTACATATATATATATATATATATATATATATATATATATATATATATATATAATATATGTTATAATATTTAAACAAACTAAATAATATGATATACCTGATCAAAGTTTTTAATAAACCACATATTGTAATGCCCACATGTTTCTTGCACAAAACCTAAGAAAAAACCAAATGATTAGATAGGAAAATTTACAGAATAATTTTTTTGTTTAAAAGGGTTGCAATGGGGTCAACTTAAACTAAATTTATTTTAATTCAACACTTCGTATTTAAATCCCCTTCCAGTGGTTCTGTTAAATTTCAGTAAATTAATTCTTTACAAGCCATTAGCTAAAATAACCTTGTTACAATATTTATTCTAATTTAATATTATATTTCAAATGTCATTTTTTTTACTTAAAATTCTATGGCTAAGGTAAATCTTACCCTAACCTTATGATTTAATTCAAATATAATTTAATCCCTATTATAAACATTGTCTAGTTATCATTGTGTAAATTTAATTTAATCAATTCCTAAGGTTGAGGCAATTATAACAATTCACTAAAATAAAACAATAGATTCCAATTCTAAGCTTATCTCCTAACACCCCTTTAGTGGCCCCATTCACAAGTTACACATACATTTTATTTAAAATCATATTCCCACTAAAATCCTCACCTAACTTTTGTAGGGTTGAATCACAACCATTAGATGGATTCATTTAGAGCCCTTAGATCTAGGTATTCAACTAACCCTAAACATCCTTATGAAAAGCTCTTATTCATTTCTTTTGGCTTATTTTCTCATTTTCATTTTGTAGGTTTGGGAGAAGAAGGAGAGTGGAGGCCATGGAAGGATATTCAAGCTCAAGGATGGATACTCATTTTTATTTCTTATTCTATTTGTAACCCTCTTCTAGGGTTTGTTTATATTGTTATTTGTTATTGTGTAATTTATTTGCATTTTCCCTATTTGGGTATGGTATTTTTGCCCCATTTTAAAATCTGGTTTGAATAGTGTATATACACCAATTATTTGGGTGTATATATATATATATATATATCATTTTAAGTATCTGATTTTGTTTTATTATATATATATATATATATATATATATATATATATATATATATATATATATATATATATATATATATATATATATATATATATATATATATATATATATATATATATATATATATATAATATTTCATTTGTATCTAATATTAATTAAGTCGTTGTTTAAAGCTACACAATCCACATATTGGAAAGGTCATAGATAAAAAAAAATTTGCAGACCAGCCACAATGGAAGTGGTTCTGGTGCATTGTTTATTTGCAAACATTGGAAAGGTTTATTAGTTTGTGGGGCTCACCACCGCCTCCCACATTACACTTTCTAAACAATATATGGGGGAGGTGGTGACACCACCTTCCATCCCATATTAATATGGGGTGTGGGTTAGGTCAGCGACCTCCCCTAATTCCCCAACTATGGTCGTAAACAAACATAGCTGCGGGGTGTTGGGGGAAGGTTTGGGTAAGGGGGTGTTACACCTTTCAACTTAAAATTTTAATATATATATATATATATATATATATATAATTTATATATGTATATATAAATATATATTTAGCATTACACATTTTTATACTAAAAGGTTTAAATATTTACTTATGATCATTTAATTAGGGGTTTATATATACTAGACAAGATGGTTTGAAAATTTCTATCTATTCATATAAGAGTAAAATTGAGAAAAATAGTAAAATTTCTCATTCAACCTAATATAATTTGCAAAGAAGAGATTTTTTTATCATTGTAAGAATTCCAATAACTATTTCATTTCTTCCACAATAAAAAATGGAAACCATTTCAAACAACAAGTGTATTTTCAACAAGAACAACAATATTTTAAAACGAAGGAGATTAGGCTTTTGAGGTAAAATTTAATTCGAATATAGGCTTGGATTTAGAGGCTTAAATTTCATTTTCAAAACTATTTCAAAGCAAAACTTCATATGTATAATGAAATTTGTGAGATTTTCCTTTCTCAAGAACTAACCCATTTATAATACAAATTTTCATTGAAAACACTCTTGGTAAAGTTTACAAGATGAAGGGATTCTCAAAGTAACAAATACAATTTTTCTTTGCCTATTTTCCAATATACATACATTTTGAAAACTTGATACAACTCAACCTTTCTCAACACATTTACAAGAGGTTGAAAATCATTAAAATGCAAGTTACAAGCCCTCCACTTAAGTGGAGACAACATGAAAAAAATTTACAAGGAGGGTTCTCTCTTCATTTTCTTCAAAGTTCAACTATGACCAAATATTTGCTTGAGCTCCACCATATTAATCAATATAAAATCACTATAAAAAATAGGGAGTATCAGAATCTCCATCCAACCAATAATCTAATGAGGAAGAGAATCCTTCTTCCTCATTAGCCCCCGATCCCCAACAATGAATCAATTAGGGGTATAAGACAACAAAGGAAAATTTAAAAGGATTCCAAAATAAACATTCAAAGAAGACATTCAACACAATAAACACAATACCAAAATCACAACAAACATGCACTTTCCCAAGCACAAAGGCTTCAAGCTCAAGATAAAAAAAATAAAGGAATATGCGGATCTACTTATGCCTCCCAAGGGTTTGGGTTCCCACCTTAAAGCCTCCAAGAAACTAAATCACATACCCACAAGACTCTTATACCTCCCTCCAAGAAAAACAAATCTTATGCCTCCGTCAATAAAATAAATAAGATAAGAACAAATTTGACTTATCAATAGGGTGGGATACACCAACCCAATTCCCTCCTAAAATACAGAATAATACTTTTATGCCTCCCTCTAAAATATCCCCATTTCCATTTTCTCCTACATAACCTAAAGGCCATTCTATTTCCCAAAATCACAACATGCAATAATCATCCATTCAAAAACATATGTACAACAAAATAGCAAAAGAAAACATGGGTGAAGTTCTTACCTTCCCATCAAGATCATCCAATCCATAAGCACAAGATCCAAGCCTTTCCAAGTCCAAAGCAAGCACAATCCAACTCCAAGCTCCAAACAAACACTCCAAAAGCAAGCTCCTCCAAAAATTGCAAGAGTCCAAATAAAACAAGTAACCCCAAAATCATCAAACAAACTTGAATAAATAGAAAGAGAGGAGAGAGAGGTGATGTGGCTCCATGTAGGATGCCACATCATTCCTCCTCCACTCCACATCACATGGTCAAACCCAATCCCCAAAGCACAATAAATTAGTGGTTGAGGGAATGAAAACCCTCTTACACATAAAAACTCAAACCCACACCTATAAAGGACTAAATTAAAAACATATGTAATAATGTGCAATAAATAACACATTTTTGTCATACAATCACATAATTGGGTATATTATTGACCCCTTAACCCATAGGTGTACACTGGTAGGTTAAATTAAGAGGTGTGGGACAAGCTTAACTTGTCCCACAAGCCTAAAAATGGACATTAAGCCCAAATCCCAATTTGACATGGAAGGCAAAAGCAATTAAATACTTCCAAATCCAACACAAAAATAACAACCTACTCACATTATTTACCCCTTTGGTCACATCCTAAATTACACTAATTAATCAAGTTTAATCAACTTAAATGGAGCACTTTAACAAACAATAATAAAGGTGACTCACAATACTAAAATAATACAAATACTCACAAAATAAATAAAACAAAAGGAAAAAAACATATTTACCCAAGGTCACATTTTAGGCCACCCCCCAAATGGGGACCTCCTAACAATATAACTACAAAAACAAAATACAATTACATAAGTTTCTAAGGTGATCTATCACAATACCCCATATTCCTTCATTCTTGATTTGTTATCCCCGCTTGTTTGTTGTATTACAATTTCCTGCAAAAATCAAAACAATACATTTCTTACCTCATGGGCAATAAAACAAACACATATACATATCAATTCACATTATCAAATATCATAACTAAATCATCGCTAAAATAAAGTAATTCACCAATTGTTCACAATTCCAAATATTTGATTCTATCAATTCATCAATTAGCAATAAGATCACAAAACCAACTAAATCATCTAGAAAAATATATATATCAAATCCAATGTGTCAGTACAATAGTAACTCAAGATCATCAAATACCGATATGTCAGTCCATGCATATAATCCATCATATAAATCACATCATGTCAAAAGTATAAAACATCCATACTGTCTATCAAAAAGGCTAATCAAATATAGCAATGTCCATGTATCAATTTCTAAAGATAAAATATGATAATAATTTCTATGGCTCTAATCCAAAATAAAAAAAATCATAATAATATCAATGTTGAAGAGGAGTGGGCACTACACATATTATAAACAGAAAATGGAATAGAATGTTTTATATTATAACCGCCACATGTTAATAAAAACATCGTTTATATTTAAAACTAACGTAAAGTTTATAAAGAAAGGGAATGTATATATATGGAGGCACGACCCTTTGAGGTAATAAAAGTGGGTTGGGTGGGGTGGTGCCCCAACCATATTAAAACAAATCCTATCTACTACACAAGCCGTGAGCTATAGTTCAAATTTCTCACTATTCTTTGAGCGACGACCCTATACGCGCACTATTATGTGTGTGTGTATATATATATATGCCACAACCATGAATCTAACTAAAATATATATAAATCCATCACTTCTTTTCCTTGTATTTTCTAAAATAAATTCAAAACCTAATAAAATATAAATGTATATACATATATAGACACACACACACACACACACACACCCTAGATCTTTGTGTACAATTAATTAAAACTAGAAATAAAATTGGGACAAAATGGTTATTCCCAAATGGGAAAATTATTCAAAAAATAAAATAATACAAATAACCATTAAAATACAAGTAAACCCTAGGAGAGGGATGAAAAAAAAAAAACCTCCAATATGTGTGTATCCATCCAAGAGAAATGAGAAACCTTCCACGTCCTCCATGGAATCCATTGTCCCAAACCGCAAAAGAGAAAATGAAAGAGTTTAGGGTAACAAAAGGAATAAGAAGAAGTCATAAGGAAAGATAGAGAAACCTAGATCCAATGGCCCAAATAGATCAAATCTAATGGTTGAAAATAAACCGTACATCACTTAAGTGATGGGGATTATGTGGGAATGAGATTAAATAAAAATGGTATGGGTAATTGGTTGAATGGGGCCACTTAGTGGCTAGGCTAAGTTGTTAAAATTTTTTGGTAGGAAATAAATTAAACATTGTGCATGGTAATTAAGTAATGAACTAAAGAGGTTTTTAAATAAATATTGGTAAGGGTATAGTTTTATAACCTAATGGAACATGACCACTACAACAAACAAGTCTTTTTACCAAAATTATTTCAAAAATTTATACAATCGGGATAATTGTAGACCTGTTTGTGGATGTTCTATGATACTTTTATTTTTCAATTCATAGATATTGTGGAAGCTCCACAATTTTATTTTAGTGATAATAATTTTTAGAAAAATCACATCTTGAAACCTTTCTCATAGAAAATCCACATTTAATATCATTCATAGAATTATCCACCACATTTATAAATAGAATTTTAACAAGATTCCATACTAGTGTTAAAATTCCATATTATATAATTTAAAAGACTTAAACGAAATGAAAATTAAATTACAATAAAATATAAGGATTCCAAAAATATATATTTTAACATAAATTAAAAACTTTTACAACTTATTATAGGTGTGAATGTTTAATATTAATTTAAGTTTTTTTTTGAAAATCCATATTTTTAAGTATATTTTATTCTATAACTAACATTTTTTATTGATAACTATGAAACTCTTTGATGATTTCATTTTTGGTTTTGAAATATAATAAATATTTTAAATTTTAAATATAATAATAATAGTTTTTCTATAGTATATAAATTGTTGGGAAAAAAATTAATCCAATAAATTGATATAATGTCTTCTTTATAATACAATATAATTTTACCAGTTTATTAATGGTATACTTACTTTAGAGTTAATATTTCTAATTATCCTCAACCTAAAAAATATATATTATAAAATTAAAAAAATCCCATCTTTATAGACATTAACAACGAATGATAAGTCTTATAAAGTTGACCCTTTCAATTAATAATATATATTAATTCATATGGTGAAGTGTCTCCTCAATTATAAATTTATTTGCATTTTGGAAGTGAGTAAATTTAACTGAAACCGAAATAGAAGCATGCAATTGTGTGGATTAGAAACAGATTAAATATGAAGTATTTTCAACCTTTGATAAGGAAATTAGATTGACGGCTACAATGGCTTGGCCATTGTAATTAGTTTGAAAAAATATGAATGATTCGATGAATTTTTTTTCCATCAATATTTAGGCATTGATAGTTAAAATGAGCATTCTCTTAATTTCTCAATTTATTTAAGAAAGAAATGAAAAATTGAGGATTTGCAGCATTGATGAATTGTTTATGGATTTTGAGTAGCTACAGGAACTAAATTACCTTTATTATGAAGAAATGATATGATTTAGCTTTGTATTTTTCTATAAGAATTTGTTTTGTGGATTTTTAGAGCAGCAAGTATTAAATTACCTTGATTATGCATAAATGGTAAGATTTAATCTATTTTTCACAAGCTTTGGTGTATAGTTTACTATTATTTATTCAAGTAATTTAATGAAAATAATGTTTATTTCAATTTTATCAGAGATTGTTCCCGCGTTAACTTAATGAAGTGGGTAAATTCTTCTACCCGGTCTCCTCTTCTATCAGGAATTTCCATCACCCTGTGAAATATTTTAATGGCATCTTTATGTTTTAATTCATGTCTTGTTTTCATTGAAGTTTTTTTCTTTTAAGTTTTGTGAGTCCGTTAAGCCTTCTTTCCACATTCTACTAGGAGAATGAGATTAATATGGTAGTGGTTACATTGAAGTTTTAGCAAAATGGAAATTGGTATTATTTAATTTAATCATTTTTAAAAAATGGCAGGGAAATGGAGTTGTAGCATTGCGATAGGAGGAAATTTTTATAGAAGGAACAACAAGTCAGAGACACATGCTGGGTGCACTTTGGGAAAATAGTTCCATACTTTGTGAGGATATTTGTGTCTCGTCAGCGGAAGTTAGGAGTTTCTTGAGAAGACATGACCCATTCATTCTTCTATGCATTCAAAAAAGTTTCGTTCCAGAGACCATAAGCTCAGCTAAGAATGGTGGACAGTGATGAGGGTTCGTAGTGGTAATATTAGCGGTAGGGAATGGTGGTGATATTAGTGGTAGGGAATTAATTGGGTAAATAAAAGAAGTCATCATTGAGGAATCAAATTTTCCTACACTATATTACCGCTAGTTAGGTTTATAAACTATTCTATATTACTGTCAAATTTTGAATGGGAAAATAAATTACGGAAAAATATTTAATTAGTTTTTAAATTAAATATATAAATTTTTTTACACTAAAACACTTTGGTTGTCTCATAATGTAGAACATATTTTCTCTCCACATATGATATTTTTCAAGTTGTGTTTTTTTATTTAATATTTTTATTTATATTTTACTATATATTTAGGGTTTGGTTTGAAATTAAAAATGAGTGCATAAATAGATGAAAAATTATTTAGATCATTAAATAATAATATTTAAATTGTTTTCTTATAATATATGTTACAATATATAATAATGAAAAATATTTTTGTCTATAAATAGATTCACATTTAATAATAAAAATATATTTGTGTGTTCCAAAATGTTAAAAATCCACATAAAGAATTATATAAATGAATGTCAAATTGGTTGTTAATAGTAACATTTCTACATTTTCTAATAAGATAATTTCACAATTAATTATTGTGGCAATCAAATTGTAGCTTCCACCTACAATTTTTATGTGGTAATCACAATTGTAGAAATAAATTGTTGAAATTGCCACAATATAACATTAATGAGAGTTACAAAATTTTAAATTGTGGAATTTCTACAAATATGGAATATATAGAAAAACCACATTTTTGTGAAGATTGTGGAATACTAACAATACAAGAATCGTAGAAATGTTACAAACATTATGAAATGTGGACAATATATAGTTTTAAAAATTGCAGATTAGCTATAAAATTTATAAATTGTGGACTATTCACGGTATAATGAATTGTGGAAAAACTATAATAATATACCAAAATGTGGATTAGCTATAATTCAAATGCCAAAATTTTAATTTTTGAAAACTATGTAACCACAAAATTATTTTGAAAAATTGTAGCAAAAGGCCATATTTTTTGTAGTGGATTAGTAGATATTTAAAAATACCCTAATTAAGTGTCAAAACTATGGGAGACTTTTAATCCATAAAGAATGTTGTTATAAAAAAATTAATAGTATTTAATTATTAATTTAATTGAAACCACCTTATGAATGAATAATATTTGTAAACATCAGTTGACTAAATGTGGTGGATGATTATAACTATTGGAACTTTAAAAGATAAATTTTCCACTAAATTTCTCCCATTAAATTATTAGGCTTTGGTGTGGTTTTGAATGTTAGATAAGTGGGTGTTACACTTGGTATTAAAGTGGAGGTTAAAACACTTGAATATATGGGATTAAAATAATAATAAGACGATAAAATTTATTCGGATTGTTGTTTTCCTTAATGCGGAAGGTCACCAACCCCGAGGGAGGTGAAGTGATTTTACTTCCACAGATTGCCTATGCAAAATATTATGAAATTACTATATCTAGAAATTACTATTTTTAGACATCATTGTGAAAATAACATTTTGGAGCCTTTCTATGAGGTTTTTAGAATGATTTCTTAATTTTACATTTGATTGTTGACTCGAGTTTGTTTGTCTTGATGGCGACACCTGGCTAAATGTTGTCACAAATGTACGTGACCCTTTTTTATCTGTTGATGTGCTTGGTTCTACACTATTTTTATTGTGATCTCTCATCATATGGGGGTACACCCTAGGTGCCTTGATAGTCTTCTTAGGTGCTTCAAGTCATGTATTTGGTTTTGGAGTGGTGGGGTTTGGTGTGTCTAGACCTTGGAGTGACTCTTTCATCACTCAACCTTTCTAGGGAGAGAGTTCTCTCGTGTCATGTGATATAGTTGGTAGTTTTGATGGTGGTTGTGTTTCTTTTACACCATTGTAGGAGATTGGTTCCTAGTGAATAGATGTGTTATATGTTATAGTATGATGGGTTATGTTAGGGATGGACTAACTCTTGGATAATTATAGGTTTTAGTGGATAGTGTATTGTTTGGACGTGATGGTCCACCAATGGGCATATTCAGTTCTAACATGGTTTGATTATTTTATTTTAGAAAATATCAACAGTGGACTATACGTACCATGGGTAAAAATTGTTATACTTAATAATTTCAGGAATTATATTTAAATAAGTTTATTTGTTTTCTCGATGGCCGATAGATATATTTATGTTGTCTTAATATCTTAATTGTTTAAGTATAAAACACTATAATCTATTAGTATTGAGTTGTGTTGAGGAAAATATGCATGCCTTGGGGTCATTGCGGACCTTGTTATTTGATATTTTTATTTTATGGACATAATAATCTGACCTTAGATATGTTTAGGTCCTACTCTTTAACCCCAAGTTTTAACTCTTGGCCATAGAGGCCATGCTTGAGTAAGTTTTTTGATCACCCTCTTGGTATTTGATTACCTCATGAGGAGGAAGTGTGGTGTCTATGTGGTAATATCCCCTTTGTCATTTTGATTTTTGGGTTGATGGTACCTTGTAGAAGTATAAGTTTTTTTAGAAACTCTCTCTTTCTTATATAGTGAACCTATTTTGAGTTTAAACCATAAGAATTGTTTTCCCCTCATACTTATCTAGACTCCTTGAATTCGTAAAATAAAAATTATATCTCTAATGTGTGCCTTCATCGTAACTCCTATTGATACTTGTGGATGCATGTATATTTTGGGAAAACTCTTGTAAACTTGGTGTGTACCGTTTTGGTTAATGATCTCTTGTTTCTATAAAAATTAATAATGTGATATGCTTGGCCCTTCCTACTCTTTAAAATTAAATGGGTAATGTGTTAAACTTGAACATATTGGAACTCTAATTGAGGGGCTTGGACTTTTGAAAAATTAATAAGTAAAATGGAACATTAGGAGGATGGTTCCTTACTCTAGCTTTGTAGCTTAATGGAAGAAATAAAATTATGTGAAAAATAACAAAGAATCCTCTCATACCTTCTATAGAAGTAGAATGAATAGTTTTGGCACTTATATTAAAGGGCGAGATATCTTGCCAACAATACCGATGACACTAATGACACAAGATATGTGATATCATAATAAAAGGAATGCATTAATTAAGAGACATATAAGAAAAATGCTCAATGAGATGTAACTATAACTTGTGTCTTATAATTTTGATGAAAGAAATATTAAATTTATGAGATTGAACACAAGTACAATTTGTAAATAAGAAACCTTGATTTTATAAATTTATTACATGCCCTACAAGTTATAAAGTACATAATCTGGAAGTTTTAACCAATTAAAAGGTTCCCTTGAGCTGCTGTGAGTATTTCTAATATTGTTTGCGGCCTAATATTTTGGGTTGAGATATGGTGAAGTATTTTCCATACCACCCCTTGTCATATCAAACAACAAACATAAGAAAATATTTATAACACAAGTATATGCTAGGTCATTTTTGGACCTCTCTTTGGGTAGTAAAAATTTTTAGATAAGGATTTTATCCCTTTGTTAGCATGAATTAATTGATATGTTTATATTGATGAAGGCTAGGTACCATCATGGTAAAGGTGGAAACTATTTGAACCTTTAGGTCTGTCTTCCTACCCTGATTAATGAAACACCTTGTTGATAGTGATATGTTCTAGCTATGTCTTACTCCCTTGAACATAAATGTTTGAATTTACCCTTGAGGATTTTTTCTAGTAGTCGTACCATTTTTTCCTCTTAGTTTCCAAGTGTATGATTTTTGGTCTTCTAGAATCGAGTATTTATCTCTATTTTTAAGAAAGGAACCCTTCTTGTGTGTGGAATAGATCATTGGTGGCCTAGGCTTATTGGAATACTTAGGCAACATATGAAGGAATTTTGGAAATTCTCCTTCCTTTTGGGAAACCTTGATTTTGTCCCCTTTGTCCTTTGGGAAGAGAAAGCATAGGTTGTTTTCGTAATTTTTTACAAGGATGTTGGTGTGTTTCCCTAGTAATTGTTAGTTTGACCTCTCTTGTTTCCTATTTTCTCCCATCTCTCTTGGGTATTGCTATGTGTTATGATATTAATCTTGTGATTGTTTTTAGAATATTTTGAGCTAGGGTAGAAATTATAATAAATAAATTTTTTGTTGTGTTATATAGAGTGATTGGTGTCTCTTTTGTTGATATGTTAGTATGGGAAAAGATTTCTTATCATTCAAAGTGGAAATATTATCTAAGTGTTTGAAGTTTCTAAATTAGGATTAGTGTTTGTGTGTTCGATATTTGAGTACAATTTCAAGTTA
The DNA here is from genome assembly GCA_018340775.1 of Taxus wallichiana var. yunnanensis. Classification (NCBI taxonomy): domain Eukaryota; kingdom Viridiplantae; phylum Streptophyta; class Pinopsida; order Cupressales; family Taxaceae; genus Taxus; species Taxus wallichiana. Next base: position 714,528,929 of record CM031240.1, on the reverse strand, counting down.
TAGAAACCTTGTGGCCAAGATTATGCTAGTATTACCATGAAGACTAAATTGAATCCTTTCAAATTATATAAAGTACTTCCAATAAATAATCTACATCTATGTAAATGCTTTTGTTAAATTTAGGTGTTTCCTTGATTGTTAAACCTCATCTTGTGTGGTCCTAAATTTTCTAGACCTATGAGTAGGTGTGTTTTCTCATGCAAAATTGAAGGTCATGATTGGTAGTTGTTAACCTTGTCTAAAATAGCAAACATTGAAGTATGATCCAACCTAAATGGAGGTTTTATGTATCCCTTTTATCATGTGCTACACCAATGTGTGACTACCTAAATATTGTATGTGTGTAACCCTTCTTGTTCTTCTTTGACCTTGGTTGTTATTATTTGTGATTGCATTGGCAATTTCTTGTTTAGATGCCTTCATGTTGTAACCTAGTTAACTGGTTAGGTTTACTCTGTAGAATTGAATGCTTGTAACCTTGTTTTAATGAGATGTAGTATTTGTGCCTAACAATCTCCCTTATCTTTGTTTAATAGAATTGGACCAAACTTGGGTTCTAGAACCCACTTTTACTTGAAATAAATAAATCTCATGAAAGGCATGACTTCTATTCATATGCATTTGTTTCCTACCTCTTTCCGTGACTTCCAGGAGGAAGTAAAATCTAAGGGGAGGGGGATGTAATGCCCACTCCTCTTCGACACTATTTTACTATGAATTTATTTTTTGTTGATTATAGACATAGAAAATATTGTTATATTTTAGTTAGCATGTTAATAAGATACGAGGAACATTATGGTTACTATTGTTTTTTAATTCTTAATTTGGATTGTATGGGTGTATTTTGGACCTTGATGGACATTTAAGGATATGATGATAATTTATAATGGTAACTTTTTTATATATACAAACATTAGATTCTTGACGTATTGAGTATATTCAGAGTATTGGACTAACCACGTGGTCTCATTGATTTTGTGAATTACTAACAATATGATGGTATTAGGGATCAAAAATATATTGTTGAGTGTATCTAGTAGTTAGGAGACATAATAGATATAGGGAATTTCATGATTTTATAGAATGTGAAATTAGATTATTGATGATTGTAAATTATTTACTAGAGTAGAATTGAAGTGTTAAGTGAATTGCAAATAATTGATAAAAATTCATAAATTTGATGATAATGATTTAGCCATGTTATACGATGATGTTAATTAATAGATATATGTGTGTGTTGTATTGCTTGATGTATGTTGAGGATTGTATGATGGATGTTTTATATGCATTGATTTCCATGACATATTGATATGGCCTTGAGGCCAGAGAGGTATTTCTATTTGTGGTTGCAAGAAAACTATATCACTATACATTGAAACATGATGGGGGACCAACAAAGGATGTTGTGTGTTTGCAATAAGGTCCAATAGACAACTTGTGTGAGTGTTGTGTTATTCTTTTGCTATGTTAGGAGGTTTCCCATGGGAGACCTTATGTATTTGGCCTAGGGTGGTGATGTTTTCCTTTCTTTATTTTGTGTGTTTTAATTTTGTGGAGCATGTTTTTAATAATTGGGAAAATTTAGTCACTTTATTAACACTTGTTAATGTGTCTTAATTAGCTAATTTAACTTAAATTTTAAACTAAAAAAGAGGTGACATGTGGGTAATAAATGGGGTAGTTAGTTCTTGATTTGTGCATGATGATGAATGAAATTTATTTCATTTGTGTTGTGTGCACTCTTTATCCCTCTCTAAACCCTAAATTTCACTTGGAGTGGACGTTTTGAGACTTATGGGACAAGTAAACCTTCTCCATTGTCTCTCATAATCATCAACCAATAACACTAATCAAGTATGAGGCTAATTATTTCCATTTGAATGCCTTGTTGAGTGTAAAAAGGAAAATAAAGTCACCTCTCTTATTATCACATTTATTTTGTCCTTGAAAGGTATGGGGTGCATGTGGAGTGTGCATATGGGCATGTAATAACCTTACCTTTTTAATTTAATTGCATTGGTTTTGGGGTTTTACTTGTTGTGTTGGAATGGAGGAATGATGAAGTGGCATCCTAAATGGATCCACCTCATCACCCTCATTCCTTTTTCTATTTATTTTTATGAATTTTGAGGAATGGGGGTTAATTGTCTCATTTTCTTGATTTTGCATTTTTGGGAATTTTATTCTTTGGAGTTCTTTTTGAAGATTGAAGTATTACTTTGGTGTTCTCTTGGTTTTGGAAAGGATTCAAGATTGTGGGAGCTAGTATGAAAAGTTAGGATCTATACCTTATTCTTATTGTTTGTTGTATGTTTTGTAAATGCATGTGTGTATGTATTGTGTGGGATTTATGTAGTATGGAACTAAGATGTGTGGGAGATAGAAAATGGAAAAATTTTTAAGGGAAAAGGGAAATTTTTAGGGTTGTGGAGGGAGCATGAGTAGGGATTTCAACCTATGGGAGTGAAAAGGGTAAATTTATATACTTGTGTATTATGCATTGGGAGGGAAAAGGGTTATATTGTGTAGTTTGGATGTGCACATGGAGGTATTTTTGGTGGAACCCCTAACTCATTTGGGAGTTAGAAGAAAGTGGTTTCATTTTTCTATTCTCCCTTCGCTTTTAATGTAAGCCTCATATGTTGGGTTTTTTGGCTTGTGTTGTTGTTTTGGTGTTTAAAACTCTTGCTTGTGTTGATTTTATGAGTTTTGAGTTCTTTTGTTGAATCCATTGTTGGAAAATTTGTCAAGTTTCCTACACATTTCATGGTTTTTGTGTTGGGGCTCAAAGTAATATAAAGAGGATGACTTCTCCTCTTATTGGGCTAAAGGTTGGGCAGAGAGTGTCACCTACTTCCCTTTCTTTTTTGTGATTCAAGCTTCAAGAGATGAAGAAATGAAAAGTTTAAGCTATGAATTGGAGAAAGGCATTGAGAGGAAGATTGCTCTTTGAACCTATGAAATAGTCCTATTTTGTAATTTAGCCATGTTTTTTCCAGCTTAAGTTGAATGCTTGCATACTCTTATATTTTTAAAGAAATTCTTGTAAATTTTGTTATCAAGTTATCTATTGGAAGTGATTGAAAGGAGGACTTTGAAATTTTATTTATTTGAACATGTAATTCCTTCAAATCTAGAAATGAAATTAAGTTGCTTGTGTTTTCATCTTGTAAAATATTGTGTTTGTATAGGAAATATATATGAAAGTATACATGTTCTCTTGAAATGAATGTCATTTTTATTGTTAAAATAAAATAAACACTTCCTTATTTTGTTGTAAAAGTTAGTATATTGGAATGTTGAAATTATAGTCAAAATATATGCAAATTTATAAGGAGAAAGTTTATATTTAGTGTTTTTAATCAAGAATTAAATTCCTCTTCTTTGGTTGCTTTGGATTGAATAATATATAAAAAAACTAATAGTTTCATTTAATTCACATAGTTACGTATTCATAAAACTATTCCACTACATGTGCTTGTAGATTTTTATTTAAAACAAAATTGAAAAGATAATTCATTTAAAAAAAGATAAACAATTATAAATATTTATATAGATATTTATCTACATAAATTTATATAATTATATAAATTAAAGTTATGTACATCCAATTAATATATAATATTTATATATATATATACATACATATTATATCTTATATTAATATTTAAACAAACAAACTACTATGATATAAGTGATCAATTTTTTTAATAAACCACATATTTAAAAAAGAAAATGGAATAGAATGTTATATGTTATAACCGACCACATGTTAGTAAAATAAAGTTTATTAAAACAAGTGTAGAGTTTATAAAGAAAGGGGACTGTATATACACGGAGACACGATCCTTTGGGCTAATGCAAAGTGGGTTAGGTGGGGCGGCGCCCCACCCATATTAAACAAAACTCTATCTACTGCACATGCCGCGGGCTATAGTTCAAATATGCGGACTATTCTTTCAGCGGCTGACCCTATATATATATATATATATATTCAGGCCACAACTTGAATTTGTCTGATACATATATAAATCAATCACTTCTTTTCATGGTATTTTCTAAAATAGATTCAAAACTAATATAATGTGGATATATATATATACACAAACACATACACAAAAATCTTAGATATGTGTGTACACTTAATTAAAATGAAAAATAAAATTGGGGCAAAATGCTCATATTCAAATGGGGAAAATTATTCAAAAAATAAAATAATACAAATAACCATTAAAATATAAGTAAAATCTAGGAGAGGGACGCAAAAAAAAAAAAAAACCCAACATGTGTGTATCCATCCAAGAGCAATAAGCAACCTTTCATGGCCTCCATGCTCCCAAAACCTATAAAAGTGAAAATAAAAAGTTTAGGGTAAACGAAGTAATAAGAAGACCTCATAAGTAAAGTTAGGGTAACCTAGATCCAATGGCCTGAATAGATCAAATCTAATAGTTGAAAATAAACCCTACATCACTTAAGCAATGTAGATTTGTGGGAAGAGGATTAAATAAAAATAGTATGGGTAATTTGTTGAATGGGACCACTTAGTGGCTAAGATAATTGGATGTCATGGTTTGGGCATATAACTCGTTGATGAGGAAAAGGATCCTCATAAGTTGTAGGAGCTTGGCTCGCCAAAGGGGCTTGAGAGCTATTTAGCATTTGTTTCACTCTGTTTTATTATTAGGTCGATGCATCTAATTTTGATAAGATTAAAATTGATTCCTTGTAAATTGTGATTTCAATCTCATCTCAACATTCAATATTTTTTTGATGAAAAGTATCTTATATTATTTAAATAAAATATGATACAAGATAGCTTTCAACAAAAATGTGGTCGGTATGAGAGAACTCCCCAAAACCATGAAAAATATAGGCAATGCCTATAGAAAAAAAATTCAAACATGGAAAAACCTACAAGAATAAAAACTAAAAATAAGCAATGCCTAAGGGAGGAAAACCAGCAAAATCAAGTAAAGAAAAAGAGAAAACATGCTCGAGGAAGGTGGATCATGGTCATCCATTCACCCCTAACTCTGTAGATCCTACTCTCACAAAGATAGGAAGTTCCCATTCAAAGTAGCAATGTCATCCTTTAGGTCCGCTTCCCACACATAGGAATGGTGAGTCTAAGATGAGGGAACTTGTTAGAATTTGGTGAGGTTGAAAGTGGATTCCAATCCATCCGAGGCGTAGCAGTGGGAGGTGGAGATCCTCAACCCTCCATGTGAGGTGGTGCGTCCCATCCCAATGGTATTTACCATCAACGAACTAGCTTAGTGCACCATTGAAACACGTTGATTAAATTTGAGGTAGATTGTTGGGGTAACACAAGTCGTACTCTATGCCATGTTGTTATGTGTTGAAACCAAAGCTTTTGATGTGAAGCTACATTTGGATCATTATATGGTCGGAATAGTCCTGGAAACTTGAGGTTTTCCTTGGTTCAAATTTGTATTCGTGGCATGATTTAGTGCTCTATTTTTCTGATATGGGGCCTAGCTTGGTACTTATTTTGAGGTTGATATGACCTAAAGCTCCGAGCTTCTTTGTCTCTTCGATAGTCACTAGCTCGTTTCCTAGGTTCTGTAGCTGCTTAATAACCTCCTGTAGTTATTTTGAAGTGCTTGAAGAAGTAGAAGCCTCATTATTCCTTTGATTTCTAGGGGGTGGAATGGGATTCAACTCTGGTGTTTGACTAGTTACAGGTGTTCCCATGTCGGGATAGAGAGGCATTGGTGGCGTTGGTGCTATCTTGCCAACTTGAATCAAGCAATTTCTAGCTCGGATATCTATGTCATAGGCCCCTGACAGTGTTGTTCCTCCCATTGATTGGATCATCATGGATATGTCTAAATTTATAGCCTTCAAGAAGTAGAGGAATGATCCTTGGGAAGTAGGTTTGATAGCTATTGGAATCTTGTCCCATGTCCTTGGAAACAGAAATTGAAGTCTTTCATTTACTCATTAAGAGCCCTTTTGATTGTTGTCAATTGTTCTAATAGAGACAAATTGTATGCCCTCTCTTTGAAATGATTGTAAAGAGCTAAACATAATTGGTCCCAATTCTTAATAGACCTTGTTTCTAGGCTCCTAAACCATTACAAAGCTTTACCCTTAAAAGATGAAGCTAACAACTTTACCACAATATCCATTTCATTGATTTCATGAATTACACAGACATTGGTGATGTCTTGGATGTGTTCAATAGGAGTAGTATGATTTTCTCCTATGAAGTAGGAAATATTATTTAGTGCTAAAACTGGGACCTGATTTTGAGAATTTAGGGCAAGTGGACTACTACCCGTGAAGTTGACAAAGGGATTGGGTTGCAGATGAGCCATTATGATTGGCCTAAGAACCCTGGTTGATGCGAGAAAAGGTCTACTAGGTGGAGGCATAGAAAAAGTCCTATTAGGTGGGGATGGTGATCTTTGTAGTCTTTTTCCTCTCCTTCCTCTTCCTGGTGACAATTGCAAGTAAACAAATAACCCTTCTTCTCTAGTATCAGACCTAGTTTGAACTCTTCTCATGTACTTGGGCAACCTGTGTTCTTTGTACCACTAAATTCTATCCCGTTAGAGATGCCAAATGTGTTGGGTAATGAGCCTCTATATGCTACATTTTGCAAATTTACACACCAAACTTGAAAAAATCAAAAATTAAACTTTGAAGGACCTGTGTTTTGATGTTCTAGAGTTTAAAATTTAATTTGGAATGACAATCCCGAAACCCAAAATTCCAAAAACTTGTGAAATTTCAAAAATTAAAATCTCAAAAAAAAATTTAAGAATGCTCTATTGAATATTACCCCAAAACCATCACCTCGGTGAAATTTGGACTTATTTTGAGCAAGTTAAGCCTCTGAAAATCAATTTTGGAGTTCAACCTCTAGGGTAAAAATACTGAAATTGGATAAACTACAATTTCTTTATCCGAATTTCTATAAAATTCCCTCAAATCTTGTGGGATGACCTCTGGTCCCACCCGACATGCCAAAACTATTGATGCATAATCACAACACCCATGAATGTCTGCAACTTGATGGGTTAAGACTCTTAGTGTGATTGCATAACATGGAGCTTCTCTCAAAGTGTGGGACTTTGTAATCGAAAGAGCTCTCCGGATGAAGGTCGGCCTATCCCTCTCATTTAGGTGCACACATACAATTGCAGAGGATCTACTCTAAAATCTACTCTAACTTGGCTAGGAGACAGGGTTAAGAAGATGCAAGAAAATAAACCTAAACTAACAAAGGTGATGCACCAAAGGAATGTTGAACACCTATTTTTCCATTAAACACAAACCATAAAAATGTAATACAACCACCAATGCACAGATAACCAATACTATAATGAGAGATCAGGAAGGAGACAATGAACACAAGAGAGGGTTGAAAATCATCCACATACATGTATTATTTCTCAAGAAATTGATATAGTACATGAAAATGGTCAAGAGGCATAAGCTTTCATTATAGTTTTAATGGAAGGTTTGAACTCCACAAACTCATCTGTAGACTAGAGAAGAAGGAAGGTTACAAATCTAGAATGTCCAACCTTTAGAAAAATACCCCTCCTTAAAATATATAGGAGGAATGAGAGAAGGATATGAGAAGAAAAATATGAGACTCGTGCTCCAACCACCTTCAAAATGAATTAACTCATCTCATTATGGATAGTAGGTAAATAACTCTAAGAAACCCTAAAAATGGCAAACCGTATCTTAAAATTTTGAATAACTTGGTCCAACCCAAATCAAGATATCCACAAACTTTAATAGCTTTCCAACAGTATAAAATTTGTTAAATTTCGAGAACTGATTCAAACGTTATGCCTATTTGAATATTTGTATTTAATCCGTATGAGAGACGGCAAAAATGCAAGCTTTGCAAACAGACCCCTGGGCCCGAAATTGCAAACTGCACCATTTGTAAAAAGCTCAAAATTACAAAACCTCCTGCATCCCTAGAGGCCCGAATTTTCACTTTTTATGGAAAAACCCCGAGCTCAAAAATTCACTTTTCCGATAAAAACCCCGTGGCTTGAATTTTCACTTTTACACATTTGGAAAAAAAACCTCCTAGGCCCGTAGTCCCACAACTTTTCAATTCTCCATTTTGGTGAAAAACCCTCCCTGGGCCTATGGGCCTACAATTCCAAATCGTGCCATTTACAAAAAATTGCAAAAGTGCAAAACCACCCATAAACCCATGCCCTACACTTTTCACATTTGGTAAAAGTCATCCTTGGGCCCACGTGCCCGACATTATGCATTGGCAAGAGATCCTCCCCAAGCCCGCGCACCCGCAAATAATTTTCACTATTTTCCTTTACATGTAGACAATTTGGCTTTTTTGTCCCATTTGACCAACCGTTGACTAGCCACTTGGGTGACCTCCGCCTTGACGATTTCCTTTTGCATGCGGCTTTTTCACCTTGCGTGTCTCGACGTCGATATCCCAAAAAAATCTCTATAATACCTCGCATGGGTGGCTCTTTTCACTTGTAATTTTTTGGGTGTGCGTGTCCCATGCATAATTTTGTCCCAGAGATGTCCCATGGGTCGCATAGGACAAAAATACCCGACTTTTTACGCAATACAAGCCTACGGCGGTTTCAACGATGCGGGTTCCATCTCCCTTGGACATGTTTTCACTTTTTCTAACTTGTCTTTACGTTTTCTTCAACTTTAGCATTTTGGTCGAAACTTGGTGACCGCAAGTTCCATTCTCACCCCTTAGACCCGATTTGCATTAAAATAGGCTTGTCACCAATTTTTAGGATTTTTGCAAGTTTTATAGACCCGATTTGCTTTAAAATAGGCTTCATACTCAATTTTTAGGATTTTTAGGATTTAGAGGCATTTCCAATTTTTTGCAAGTTTTAGAGAGAAAAGGAGAGATTTACCACAAAATCCAATTTTTATTACTCAGGCATTTCCACTTGTTGAGCTTGAATAAATAATGCAAGTTATCCAAATTACCTTGAGGGGTGAAATTGGGATAACAATTTGGTGACTCAACCTAGGTTAAATGATCAGTGGCCTTGGAAGTATCCATTGGGTATGGATTCATCAATGATTGCCCTAATACAAATTTTTCTTGCTTCCGGAACCCAACCGCTTTCACTTGGTGATCCGGAACTTGCCCTGCTATCATCGCACTCTCATTTTTAAGAAAAACATGAAGATTAGATTGTGAGAGTAGTCAATTGCTTTGACCAGAGTGTTACCTATTCTAGAATGGACCAGGGAAAATTTTAGTGGCGAATTTCGCTCCAAACTTGAATATTCCATTTTTGAAAATTTTGAAAAAGGTGAACGACCCAGAAGTTGACTGCATTCACTAAAAATTACACTTTAATTTTTTTTAGGCTTTTCTTTACCCGAAAAATATCCCCTACATTAAAAATTAGGCTTGTCAGAACAATGTTACTTAGGATTTTTCAACAATATTTACTAACTCAATGGATTTTTATTGGACAAGGAGGGTTTAGAGAAAGGAGATACTATAGATAGGTAGTAGATGCATGACAAATATTGACGAGCAACATGGAATTTTATTAATGAGCAAGAAGAGGCATTTCCACAGATATTTGTTGAGCAAAAAAATGTAGTGACAGAAAGCCTTAGTGATGCATAGTTATCCAAATTAAGGTTTGTTGATGCGCATCAAAGGCTTGGTTGATAACAAGGCCACATTGATGCCTGACGTGTGTCAATAGGGCACGTCAATCGCCTACAAGTTAAATGACGCGCGTCACTAGGGTCAGTGGACGCACTCACTAAGGCCTAAGTATCGCATTTTTGGGCTGGATTCAAGGATGAATGATATTGACGCTAATACCGACAAAGTTTGTTGATGCGCGCGACATGGAGATTTTTGATGAAAAGAAGAGGTCGGAGGTCGCAGACGCCGCAGATGCGAGGATATTTTGCTGATCACCGTCTTTGCATTTTTTTGACGCGCGACAGCAAAAATATCCCATCAGCGCACTCTTAGTTTTGATAATCGTGGGAAATTTTTTCATACAACCCCAAAAATTCACCTTCCCGTGAAACCGGTGGGATAGTCGCCGTATTCTCCACCTTCGACATGAGGTCTCTTAAAATGAACCCTGGAATGGACTATTAGAAAATTCACGTGGAAGAAGATTGAGATAAATAGTGATACAACCTGGGAGCAACAAAACCTATTTCAAGCACTTAGGGAAATTGAAACCTAAACTACAACAAGATAATGTGCATAAGCACTTAGAGAATTGAAAACCTAAGATAATATTTACAATGGTGAAACCTTTCTCTTTTCGGTAGAAATTTTTAAGATATATTCTGTTAATAGGAATCGGAAGCTCCTCTCCATATAATGTAGACAATTGGAAGGCATCACTACTTTTTGACCATGTAGGGTCCAATCAAAATGGCATCAAACTTCAAATGCCTTCCCGGTTTTTCCCAATCAACATTCCACTTATGAACTAGGTCTCCTTCCTAAAAGTTCCTTGTTCTTGATTTCTTATCAAACCATATTTTGACAAAGTCCTGATCCTTCTCCATCATTTGAACTACATGTTCTCCGATTTCTTCTAATTCCATCAGCTCTGTATACCATTCCTCCATTGGTTAAAACTAAAATAACTCCAACTATTTCATGAGCTCCAATGCGGTACCTCCAATGATATAAACAACACCGCCTATTTTCCATAGACCACTTTGTAAGAGGAATTACCTATTGATGTCTTTGGTGTGATCCGTCATACCATAATGCTGACTTTAGCTTGGTATGCCATGTCATTTGGTTTTCATCTAGAGTTATATTATATATATCTACCCCTAGGTAAATATAGACAACAATAGAATATGGAAATCAAGGAAAATCGAAATCCTTCATTTCAGGTTTTAGAGGGTGCATTGCATGCCTCTACTCCCGCCAAGGTCATTTCAGGTTTTCATGCATGTAAAACAAGTTTGGAATTCCGAATCCTTCATTTCAGGTTTTTTCCAAATAGGTCCCTAGTCTCGAAATCCTTCATTTTGGGTTTTGGGGATGCATTGCATGGTCGAAAACCCAACACAAATAAAATATGTTGCGCAGGTCTGAAATACCGAAACACTACCTAGGAAAATTGGGTTTTGGATCCGGGAAAACAATTTAGGAAAACCCGGGGTGAAAACATATCAAGCCAACTTCAAAACCTGATGCATGCAAGTCAACAAACCCAAAACAAAGGAAATCTTCACACACTTTGGTGGAAGCATGTTTTGGGAAAGCATAAGCATCAAACACATGTTGAGGAACCCTCTAAAACTCCGATGCCCAAAGAAGAACCCGAACTACTTGACTCAGGAAATATTCCAATGGCCATAACTTTCGATTTGGAGGATTCAAATAGAGGACTTTTTGGAAAGGTTACAGGGGTATCTTTATTTGGGTGAGAACAGTTCTTATCAAAATATAGTTCACCATTTTTAGGTTTTTCTAGGATTCTCACTTACCACCATAATGAGATGAATTAAATGCAAACTGGAAGTTCCAGATTTCATATTCCTCTCTTCTCCCTCTCTTTTCTTCCTATAAATTGTAAGGAGGGGAATTTTTCAAAAGGTTGGACATTCTTGTTTTTCCCCTCCCTTCTTCTCTTTGGCAGGTGGATTTGTGGAGTTCAGACCTTCCATTCAAACTGTAATGCATGTTTGTGCCTTTTGGCCATTGTAATGGACTGTATCAATATTTGGAGCAATAAAAACTAAGTCTGTGGATGATTTCAACCCTCTCTTGTATTCATTGCATTCAAATGATCTCTCATTGCAGTCTTGGTTACCTGTGCATGTTTATTGTATTGCATTTTTATGGTTTGTGTTTATTGGCAAAATAGTTGTTCATCATTCCTTTGGTGCATCACCTTGGTTAGATTAGGTTTATTTTCTTGCATCTTCTCAACCATGTCTCCTTGGAAAATTAGAGTAGATTTTAGACTAGATCCTCTATAATTGTATGTGTGCACCTAAATAGAGGAATAGGAACCAACCTTCATCCAGAGAGCTTTCCCGATTCGTAAGGTCCCACACTTGGGAAAAGCTCAATGTTATGCAATCACACTAATAGTATCAACCCATCACATTTCAGATATTCAGGGGTGTTGTGATTATGCATTCAATAGTTTTGGCATGCACAAAGTGGGACCAAGAGGTCATTTCACAAGATTTGAAGGAACTTTCAAGAAATTTGGACTTAAAATTGCAAGTTCTCCAATTTCAGACTTTTCACCTTCCAGATGAACTCTAAAATCAATTTTCAAGGGATTAACTTGCTCAAAACAAGTAAAAATTTCACCAGTTGATAGATTTGGGGTAATCTTCAAAAGGGTATATTTATTTTTTCAAAATTTTAATTTTCAAATTTAGAGATTTTTTAATTTTAGGATTTTGGGTTTTGGAATTTTGGAACTTTTTGAATTTTGGGATTTAGATTTCAGAAATTCAAAAGTCACGGCATTTTCAAATTTTAGGATTGTCATTCCAAATCAAATTTCAACCTCCAAAATCTCAAATACATAGGTCCTTCAAAGTTTTAAGTTTAATTTTGTTGAGTTTGGTGTGTAACTTGGCAAAATCTAGCATTTTGAGGCTCATTCCCCAACACATCTGTTGACTCCAAAGGGATAGAATTCAGTGTATAGCAGCACAAGTTGCCCAAGTACATGAGAAGAATTCAAACTAGGTCTAATACTCAAGAAGAGGGACTATTTGTTTACCTACAATTATCACCAAGTAGAGGAAGGAGAGGAAGAAGACCACAAAGATCACCATCCCAAACTAATAGGACTTTTCTACACCTCCACACAGTAGACCTTTTCTCACATCAATCAAGGTTCTTAGGCCAATCATAATGGCACATCAACCACTGAATCCCTTTGTCAATTTCATGGGTAGTAGGGGTCCTAAATGCTCAAAATCAGTTCCATGTTGCGCTAAAGAATATCCCCTATTTCATATTTGAGAAAACCATAATACTCATATTGACCACACCCAAGATATTGCACATGCATGCAATCCACTAAATAAATGAAATGGATGATGCAAGTCAAGTTTTGGCTTCATCTTTCAAAGGTAAGGCCTTATAATGGTTTAGGATCCTAACATCGTGGTCTATTATGAATTAGAACCAACTTTGTTAAGCCCTTTAACCAATTTGGGGAGAGGGAGGATAATTTGTCTTTATTAGAATAACTGACAACAATCAAAAGGGATCCTAATGAGAAAATTATAGATTTCAACTTCAGATTCCAACGGACATGGGATAGGATTCCAATAGTTGTTAGAAAAACCACGGAAGGAGCATTCCTTTATTTATTAAAGGCTATAAATTCTAACATAGCCATGATGATACAATCAATGGGAGGGACAACACTGTGTGGGGCCTACGACACACTATTATCGAGTAGAGAGCTATTTGATCTAATCGATAAGCTTGCACCAAGGCCACCAATGCCTCTCTATCTAGATATGGGAAATCCTATAACCAATGAGCACCAAAATTGAATCCCATTCCAACCCATAGAAATCAAAGCAATAATGAGCCATCGACTTCGAATACTTCAAAGGAATTGCAGGAGGTTATAAAACAATTATAGAACCTTGGAATTGAGCTAGTGAATATCAAAAGACAACAAGCTCAAGGTTCTAGACCATATTAGCCTCAAGTGCAATACCAAGCTAGACCCTCATACCAACAAAATAAACCACCACCTCAAGCTACAAATCAAAACCAAAACTAGGGACAACCTCAAGCTTCAAGGCCATTTCGACTGTATGATCCAAACATAACGACATCCTCAAGAGCCTTGTTTCCAACACAGAACAACATTACACAAGAGTACGACTGGTGTTACCCCTGAAATCTACATCACAGTCAATCAATGTGTTTCAATGGTGCACTAAATCAGGACTTGATGGTGCAAACCATTGGTGTGTCTCATGAACCAAGCCAAAAGGGAACTAGCAAAAATAAACACATCAAAGGGACCTCCAATAGAAACCACATTGGTTAATTAACGAATAGAAGATTTATGTGAGTTAACCAATAACCTTTTTAAGGTGTGGCTTCAACACATAGTCAAAGAAGAGAAGCATATAAGAAGGACAGCCATCTAATCTAGTTGTTCCTAAGACCACTCCTACACAACAAGGGATTAGTAGATCAAATGCAGCTCCAAATGTATAAAATCAGCCTAAGGTACCTATTGTAGCAAAACATGCTCCCATTCAAGCTCCGAGTAAAAGGTTGCCAAGTAAGGGACATCAAAATAAAAATTTATCCCCTTTCAACGTCATCAATCAAATGAAGAAGACACATGTGAACATATCCATGTGGGAATAACTATCAATCCTAGGACAACAAGATTTATTGCAAGATGTAATGGTTAATTGGTCTACCTCGAATGTATCGAATGGGGACATGAGAAAGTTCTCACTAACGTAGTAAAACATGATGGATCCAGACGAGAAAAATTTAAATCCTCCACCATTCTATGTGTCATTGATTATTGGGAACCAATTGGTACACAACTGCATGATAGATTCAGGGGCAAGTAGTTCAGTGATGCCGAAGTAGATAGCGGATCAACTAGGTCTGAAGTATGAGCCAGTTCTGAAAGGAGTAGTACAACTAGATGGAATAGTAGTAGGAATAGTTGGGGTCATCAAAGGGTTAATCCTAACACTACATTCCTGTCCTAATGTCACAATTCTGTAAGATGTGTCTATAATTGACCTTCCGCCACTCTTTCCATTATGTCTATCAAGAGACTTCACTAGAAAAATTGGTGGATATATATTTGCAGATTGGTCACACATGATTTTCAAGATGAGGTATGGGGAAAAATCAATAATCAAGTTAGAACCAATTGCAAATTTCCATATCGAACCTCATGTGCCAAGTCCTATCAATGTAAATTGCTCACCCTTTGATCAGGAGGAGTGTTCAAATGATCTAGAAATAGGTACTAAGGTCGAGAGAACTCCTGATTTGACTTTGGATGAATGGGCAAACAAAATTCATGGATTTGACCCATACAAGAAAATTGAAGAATCTGAATTGGGCATGTATTGTGTACACGAAGAAAATTCATGCAATTCCCGAGATCACTAAGCCTGAAAAAAATGATGAAAATGAAGTTTGGGAACTATTTTTCGATGGTTCAAGAAGAAAACAAGGTGTTGGAGGATGTGCAATGTTGATTTCACTTCAAGACATCAAATATTATGCATCCTTTCATTTCCAATTTTCCTACTCAAACAACGCAGCTGAATATGAAGCTTTGATTCATGGACTTCACTGGGCCGGAAAAAGTGCATAAAGAACTTGCAGTGTTTGGAGATAGTGAGCTAATCATCAACCAAGTCGGGGGAAAATCCTACCAAGAATGACCTCTTGAAGAGCTACAAGAACATGGTATGGGACCTATTAAAGATTTGAAGCTTTCAATATCATGTCCATACTCATGAAGAAAAATGAATCCAGCAGATAGGCTCGCAACAAGTTGGAGCAACATTTGATGTGGTTGACAACATAAAAATGGAAAAAACACAACCGCATATCCATGTGATTGTAAGGCCATTAGTGCCAGATAATAACACAAGCTGGTAGGTGTTTGAGAATGATCAACAGATTGTCAATTTCTTGCAAGAAGAGGCTGAATTCTCAGCTAGGAATTAGGACAAACTAGAGCAGCAGTATGGGGATCAAGTAGTGTAGCTGCAGACAAACAAGCTTCCCAAGGGTTTAGTAACATTGGAATCCATATTCAATCCTAATGACCAGTTCCGTAAGGAAAAGGCTAACATACAGGTCAAAGGAGAAGATTCAAAGCCAATTTTGGTTGGGAAAGGTAAAACACTTCAAATTGGTAAAGTAGCCACTGAACAAGAGAAATCAGATTTCATACAACTTTGCCAAGAATTTCAAGTTATCTTCACTTGGAAATATGAGGACCTGTGAGGATTCAACCCAAAGTTGGCACAACATACCATAGAACTAGATCTAGATGCTAAGCCCATCAGGTAGAAACAAAGACCAGTCAACCCTCACATTGAGCCTCTAATGAAGAAAGAGCTAAACAAGCTAATAGAGGTAAGCATTATATTCCGATCAAGTACTCAAGATGGGTTGAAAAATTGGTTCCGATCGGGAAGAAGAAGAAGAGAAATCAGGTTGTGCGTGGACTTCAAGACCTTAATAGGGCATCTCTCAAAGATCATTACCCACTTCCTTCAATGGAGAAAATATTGCAAGTGGTATCTAGTTCGGAGAGATTCTCTCTCTAGATGGCTACTCTAGGGTATAACTAGATAATGGTGAAATAAGATGACTAGTTCAAGATGGCTTTCACCACCAAATGGGGCACTTATGCCTATAAGAAGATGCCATTTGGGATATCAAATGCTTGAGCCACTTTCCAAAGGGAAATGGATATGGAATTCAAGGATTTGATCAATGAAATAGTTCTAATGTATCTTGGTGACATCACTTTGTATTCTCCAAAAATGTATCGGATCACCTCTTTCATCTAAGATAGGTATTTTAGAGGTGTAGAAGATTTGAATCCCAAAACATGCATATTCTTGACTCATAAAAATGCCATATTATTTTCAAACGAGGCATTAACAATTGACCCGAGTAAAGAGTTGAAATTCGAGCAACATTACCAAGTCATAGAAGACTCTTTAGAGCTTCTTAGGGAGAATCAATTTTTTCGTAGGTTTTTCCAAACTTACACATCTCTCGTAAAACCAATAACGCTGATGTTAAAGAAGAGCATGGCATTTAAGTGGACAACTAAAGGCAAGGTAAGTTTTGAGGCAATAAAAGAGACTATATCTCAAGCTTCAACTCTCGTCAATCTAGACTTCTCCAAGGATTTCATGCTATATGTCTTTGGTGGTGGGGACACAATTTATGTAATCCTGGTATAATAAAAAAAGAGGGATAAGAACAACCATAGCTTTCTTTAGTCAAGGCTTGGAGGAATATGAAACTAGGTACTCCTTCATCAAAAAACATGTCCTTGCAGTGATAAGGAGCTTAAAGAAATTCAAGAACCTAGTCTTAAACAACAAGATCCAATTTTGGTCTCTATGCGGGAGTTAAGGACTTCCTTCTAAACAAGGATCCGAATGAGAAACATGTAGGATGGATCACTTGTGTCATGGAATATGACATCAAAATTAAGGTCACTAAACTAGTAATTGATACCATTGATGTTCTTCGAGGTCATCAATCCGAACTCAAGCTAAGGCCATAAGTGGATTCTCATAGAAACGGACTATTTCACCAAGTGGACCGAAGCAGTGGTGCTAAAAGAAGTAAATGAGTCTAACATACTAGACTTTTATAAAGGAATAGTGACCAAGTTCAGTTTACTAGCCACTATCATATTAGATAATGGCATTTCCAATCATAGGTTCCAAGATTACAGAATGGGATGTCAAGAATGGAATCTAGTTGAGAACCTCTTCAAACTATTACCGTAGGGTAATGGATAGGCAAGATTCCATGAACAAGAATTTGCTAAGAATCATCCGAATAACTCTAGATGAAAACTATAAGAACATGGCATACCAAGATAAAATCAGCATCATGGGCTAACAAGATAACTCCAAAGAGGTCTACAGGTAATTCTCCCTTTAATTTGGTCTCATGGGAAAGAGGTAGTATTGCCTATATCATTATAACTACATGCATTGGAGCTCATGAAGTAGTTGGAATTGTCTAACTTCAAACCAATGGAAGCCAGGTATGCAAATTTGATTGAATTGGAATAAATCAGAGAACATGTAGTTCAAATTATTGAGAAAGATTGGGCCTTAGTAAAAAGATGGTTTGATAAGAAAGCAAGAGCAAGAATCTTCTAGGAAGGGGACCTAGTTCTAAAATGGGATGCAGGTCGGGAAAATCTAGGAAGGCATTCCAAGTTTGATGCCATTTGGAGTGGCGCCTACATTGTCACCGGATGTAAGAATAGTAATGCCTTCTAATTTTCAACATTAGATGGAGAATAAGTCTCTATTTTGGTTAATAAAATCTATCTTAAACATATCACTCTTTGAAAAAAAAGGTTTACCCTTGTAAATATTATCCTATATTTTAATTCCTCTAAGTGTGTATGCATGTTGTCTTGTTCATAGTTAGGTTTAGTTTCCCTAAGTGCTTGGCATAGGTTTTGTTGCTCCCAGGTTGAATTTCTATAGTTCGGCGTGCGCTCAGAGAAGGATTATGGTATCGGGCCTTGGGATCAGATATCAGGTTGGTTTCAGGTTATTGCTTATGACTCCATGCCCAATGGATTGCTAAAAGGCCACTGATCTTCTACCTAGCAGGCAGGTGATCCCGTTGAGTCACCAAATTGTTATATATATCTACCCCATGTAAATATAGACAACAACAAAATATGGAAATCAAGGAAAATTGAAATCCTTCATTTCGGGTTTCAGAGGGTGCATTGCATGCCTCTACTCCCGCCAAGGTCATTTCAGGTTTTCATGCATGCAAAACAAGTCTGGAATTCTAAATCCTTCATTTCAGTTTTGGAGGTTACCAAACAGGTCCCCAGTCCCGAAATCCTTCATTTTGGGTTTTGGGGGATGCATTGCATGGTGAAAACCCGACACAAAGAAAATATGTTGCGTAGGTCTGAAAACCCAAAACACTACCTAGGAAAATCAGGTTTTGAAGCTGGGAAACAAGTTGGGAAAACATGGGGGAAAACATGTCGAGCCACCTTCAAAACCCGATGCATATGCAAGTCCAACTTCCGAACCCGAAACAAAGGAAATCTTGGCAACACTAGCAGAAGTAGGTTTTGGGAAAACATAAGCATCAAACACATGTTGAGGCACCCTCCAAACCCAATGCAAATGCAAAGGAGAACCCGAACCCGACAGGAAGTAGACCCTGACTCGGGAAATATTCAAATGGCCATAACTTTTCACAGGGAGCTCAGATTCATGCAAGAGAGGACTTTTGGAAAGCTTATAGGGTATCTTTATTTGGGTGAGAACAAGTTCTTCAAAAATTCAAAATACAGTTCACCATTTTTAGGTTTTCAGGGTTCTCACCTACCACCATAATGAGATGAATTAAATGCAATCTGGAAGTGGTTGGGGTATATTTCAAATTCCTCTCTTCTCCCTCTCTTTTTCTTCCTATAAATTGTAATGTGGGGAATTTTCAAAAGGTTGGACATTCTTGTTTTTCCCCTCCCTTCTTCTCTCATATGTAGGTGGATTTGTGGAGTTTAGACCACCCATTCAAACTATAATGCATGTTTTTGCCTCTTGGCCATTGTAATGGATTGTATCAATATTTGGATCAATAAAAACTAAGTCTATGGATGATTTCAACCCTCTCTTGTATTCATTGCATTCAAATGATCTCTTATTGCAGCCTTGGTTACCTGTGCATGTTTATTGTATTGCATTTTTATGGTTTGTGTTTATTGGAAAAATAGTTGTTCATCATTCCTTTGGTGCATCACCTTGGTTAGATTAGGTTTATTTTCTTGCATCTTCTCAACCCTGTCTCCTTGGCAAGTTAGAGTAGGTCTTAGAGTAGATCCTATGCAATTGTATATGTGCACCTAAATAGAGGAATAGTAACCGGCCTTCATTTGGAGAGATTTTCCGATTTGTAAGGAACCACACTTGGGAAAATCTCAATGTTATGTAATCACACTAAGAGTCTCAACCCATTGCATTTCAGATATTCAAGGGTGTTGTGATTATGCATCAACAAGTTCTTCTAATGATTCTTAGAAAATTCTTGTTTGTTGACTCTTCTACCCATTGCCCAGTGGGTAATAGTTTGAAGAGGTTCTCAAGTAGATTCCATTATTGACAGCGCATTCTCGTGATCTTGGAACCTATGACTACCAAAAGCATTGTTTAATATGATAGTGGATGGTACACTAAATATGGTTATTATTCCTTCAAAGAAGTCCAGTATACTATACTCGTTTTCTTCTTTGAGTGCTACCACCTCGGTCCACTTGGTGAAATAGTCTATTGCTGTGAGTATCCACTTGTGGCCTTTTCTTGAATTTGGATTGATGACCCCGATGAAGTCTAATCCCCATTGCATGAATGTCTATCCAATTGAAATTGGATGCAATTGAAGTGGTACTAATCTTTCTTTTCCACAGTAAAGAACACACATTTATTGCACTTCTTGATCCATGTAGAAGTCACGAACACTTTGGATCAAGAGTATAATTACCTTCATTATCTTGAGGGATGTTATCCATGGGGAAAATTTCCTCTGAAATCTCCATCATGAACATCTTATAACACCCTCTAAATTTGACATGTCCCAATGCACCTCAATAGAACTCCATTGATGTCCTTCTTGAACAAAACACCATCAAAAAGCACATATGGAATGAATTGTAATCTGAAGTATCTCCTCTTTGATTTGCTCATTTCTGGAGGGCATAGTCATTTTTGTAGGAATTGCATCATATTGTGAGTTCAACAAGGCTTTGGAAAGTCCTCACTTTCTTACTCTCGACCATCGTGTAGCACCAAAACAACTTCGTTTTCATTACTTGATTCAACTTGTTGACTCGAGGCTATTTGTTCACATAATCCCTTTCCATAAACCAACTTAGTGAACTTAATTTCAATGTCATATTCCATGACACGAATGATCCATCCTGCATGTTTCTCATTTAGATATTTGTTCAAAAGGAAGTCCTTGACTCTTACATGAGACCAACAACTGAATCTTGTTATTTGAGACTAGGTGATTGAATTTATTTAAGATTTTGATCACTGCAAGGATATGTTTTTAAATGAAGGATTATCTCACTTCATATTCCTCCAAACTTTGACTGAAGAAGGATACTGGCTATTTGAACCCTCTTTGTTCTGTTGCACTAGGATTACAGAAATTGTGTCCCCACCACCTAAGGAATATAGTATGAAATCCTTTGATAAGTCTATATTGACGAGATTTGGAGCTTGTGATATAGCTTATTTTATTGCTTCAAAACTTTCCTTTCCTTCATCTGTCCACTTAAATTCCATGTTATTCTTTAACATTAGTGTTATTGGCTTTACGATAAGCTGCAAAGTTTGGAAAAAATATGCGAGAAAAATTAATCCTTCTTAAGAAGCTTTGAAGAGCCTTCTTATGGCTTGGAAATGGAAATTCTCTAATATCTTTGACTCTCTTTGGGTCAATTTTCAATCCCTCATTTGAAAAATATGGCCTAGAAGCTTTCCTTCGTGAGCGAGGATATGCATTTTTGGGATTAATGATACCCCAAATATTTGACACCTTTGAAATACCTATCTCGGATGAAAGAGGTGATATGCTTTGCATTTTTGGAAAACATGGTGATATTGTCAAGATATATCAATACTATTTTGTTGATCAACCCCTTTAAATTCCATATCCATTTCCCTTTCAAAAGTGGCTCCATCATTTGACAACCCAAATGGCATGTTCTCTGTAGGCATAGGTGCCCCACTTGGTGGTGAAATCTATCTTGAATTGATCATTCTCTTTCACCATTATCTAATTGTATCCTAAATAGCCACATAGGAGAGATAATATCTCTGAACCAGATACCACTTGAAATATTTTCTCCATTGAAGGGAGTGGGTAGTGGTCTTTGAGAGATTCCCTATTCAATTCTCAAAGTCCACGCACAACTTGATTTCTCCATTCTTCTTCCTGACTGGTACCAAGCTTGTAACCCAATTTGAATGCTTGATTGGTAATATAATTCTTGCCTCTATTAGCTTGTTCAAGTCTTTCTTCATCGAGGCTCAATGTGAGGCTTGAATGGTCTTTTATTTTGCTTGATGAGCTTAGCATTTGGATCCAGTTCAATTGTATGTTGTGCCAATTTTGGGTTAAATCCTTGTAGGTCTTCACGAGTTCCACGCAAAAAAATCTGGAAACACTTGGGAAAGTTTTATGAACTCATAGCTCTCTTTCTTGGTGGCCACTTTTTAAATGTGAATATTTTTCCTTCCCAACCATCATTGGCTCTGAATATTCTCCTTTGACTTGTATATTATCCTTCTCTTTACAAAAATTGGTCATTAGGATTGAAGATAGACTCAATGTTACTAAACCATTGCAAAGCTTGGTTGTCACAACTACAATATTTGGTCGCCATAGTGCTACTCTAATTTATCTTGATTCCTAGCTAAACACTAAGCCTCATCTTACAATAAATTGACAATCTACTAATTGTTCTCAAACACTGCCAAATTTAGTGTTATTTTATGGAACTACTAGCCTTATAATCACATGGATATGTGGTTGTGTTTTTTCCATTTTGTTGTTATCCACCACATAAAAAATTGCTCCAACTCCTACGATCCTATCCACAACTTCATTTTTCTTCCTAGGTATGGACATAATGTTGAAGGCTTTGAAATCCTCAATTTGGTGCCATACCTTGTTTTTGTAGCTCTTGAGAAGGCCATTCTTTTCATCATGTTATCCTCTAAATTGATTCAAAATCATCTCACTATCACCAAATACTTGCAAATTCTTTATGCCTCTTTTCCTGGCCCAATGGAGTCCATGAATCAAATCCTCATATTCAGCTATGTTTTTGAGCATGAAAAATGAAATCTGAAAGCTGAATAATACTTGATGCTCTGTGGTGAAACCAACATTGCACCACCTCTAAGCACCTTGTCTGCTTCTTGAGCCATCGAAAAATAGTTTCCAAACTTCATTTTCATCCTTATCTTCTAGCTTAGTGATGTTAGGAATGGGTGAATTTTCTTCGTGTACACAATATACACCCATTTCAGATTCTTCAATTTCCTTGTATGGGTCAAATTCATGCCTTTTGTTTTCCCACTCATCCAGAGTCAAATATGGAATACCCTCAACCTTAGTACTAGTTTCTAGATCATTTGAACACTCTTCTTGATCAAAGGATGAGCAATTTGCATTGATAGGACTTGGCACATGAGGCTCAATGTGGAAATTGGTAGTTCATTCGACATGACTATTGCTTTGGCTCCATACCTTGTTCTAAAAATCATGTGTGAACAATTTGTAGATAGGTACCCACCAATTTTGGATGTGAAATCCCTTGATAAACATAGTGCAAAGAGAGGTGGAAGGTTAATTACGAAACATCCTACAAAACTGTGACATTTGGACATGCATGTAATGTAAGGCTTAACCCTTTGAAGATCCCAACCTGTTCCCCTTGTTGTTCCATCAAGTTGCACTACTCCCTTTCACACTTTGGCTCATACCTTAGACCCAATTGATCTACTATCTACTTTGGCATCACTGAACTACTTGCCCCTGAATTGATCATGCAATTTTGTACCAAGTGGTCCCCAAAATCAATGACACATAGAATGGTGGAGGCTTCAAATTATTGCTTGGTTGACCCTCATGCCATTTGTTGCACTACATTAGTGAGAACTTTCTCCTTCCCTTAGATTGACCCATTTGAGAAAGACCAATTAGACATTGCAGCTTGTAATAAATATCATTATCCCGGGAATTCAAGTGATTCCCACATGGAGATGTTCACATGTGTTTTCTTCATCTGATCGATGATGTTAAAAGGGGATGAATTATCCTTTATTTTCCTTTACTTGGCACAACATTTTCTGGAGTCTTGATGGGCACATGTGTTGTTGCAGAACGGGTGTGTTAGGCTGATTTTTCATATTCGGGGCTCCACTCGTCTACCAACTCCTTGTTGTATAGAAACGGGCTAAGAAATAATTGGATTAGACGGTTGTCCCTCTTTTATGTTCCTCTTCTTTGACCATGTATGACAACCATGACTTGGAATGGTGGTTGGTTAACCCATAGAAGTCTTCTATTTTCCAATTAACCAATGTGGTTTCCGTTAGAGGTGCCTCTTGTTGGGTTTCTTGCTATTGATTTCCCTCTTGAATTTGTTCTTGGGACACACCAATGGTCTGTACCATCAAGGCCTATTTTTAGTACACCATTGAAACATGTTGATTGATTGTGAGGTAGATTATAGGGGTAACACAAGTCGTACTCGGGACATGTTGTTTTAATGTTGGAACCAAATATTTTGATGTCAAAGATGCATTTGATCATATGGTTAGAATGACTTAGCAACTTGAGGTTGTCCTTGGATTTGAATTTTAATTCATGACATGATTTAGTGTTCTATTTTGCTGATATGGGGGCCTATCTTGGTGTTGAGTTTGAGGATGATATGGCCTAGAACTTTGAGCTTGTTATCTCTTGATAGTCACTAGCTCATTTCCTAGGTTTTAATTGCTTCATAACCTCATGCAATTCTTTTGAAGTGCTTGAATAAGTAGAAGCCTCATTGTTGCTTTGATTTCTAGGGGTGGAATGGGATTCAACTTTGGCATTTGACTAGTTGTAGGAGTTCCCATGTCAGATAGAGAGGCATTGGTGGCCTTGGTGTTAGCTTTCCATCTTGAATCAAGCAATTTTAAGCTCTAATAGCTATGTCATAGGCTCCTGACAACGTTGTTCCTCCCATTGATTGGATCATCATAGCTATGTATAAATTTATAGCCTTTAAAAAGTAAAGGAATGCTCCTTGGGCAGTTGGTCTGACAGCTATTGGAATCATGTCCCATGTCCTTTGGAAACAAAAATTGAAATTTGTCATTTTCTCATTAGGAGCCCTTTTGATTGTTGTCAATTTTTCCAATAGAGACAAATTGACTGCCCTATCTCCAAACTAATTGTCAAAGAGCTAAACATAACTAGTCCTAGTTCTGAATAGATCCTACTGCTAGGCTCCTAAACCATTAAAAAGCTTTACCCTTGAATGATGAAGATACCAACTTTACCGCAATATCCATTTCATTTATTTCGTGAATTGCACAAACATTGACGATGTCTTGGATGTGGTCAATAGGAGTAGTATGATTTTCTCTTGTGAAGTAGGGAATATTATTTAGTGCTACAACTAGGACATGATTTTGAGCATTTAGGAAAAGTGGACTACTACCCGTTAAGTTCAAAAAGGGATTGGGTTATAGATGAGCCATTACGATTTTGATGCGAGAAAATGTCTATTAGGTTGAGGCATAGACAAAGTCATGTTAGTGAGGATGGTGATATTTTGGTCTTATTCCTCTCCTTCCTCTTCCTAGTGACAATTGTAAGTAAACAAATAACCCTTCTTTTTGTTATTAGACCTAGTTTGAACTCTATTCATGTACTTAGGCAACTTTCTTGCTACACCACCACTGAATTATATCACATCGAGTCACCATATGTGTTGGGAAATGAGCCTATATAGGATGGATTTTATATATTTACACACAAAACTAAACAAAATCAAAAATAAAAATTTGGGGACCTCTGTTTTGATGTTTTGGAGTTTGAAATTTAATTTGAAATGACAATCTCAAAACCCTGAAATTCCAAAAACTTCTAAAATTTCAAAAATTCAAATTTCAAAAAAAAAGTAAGAATACCCTTTTGAAGATTACCTCTAGAACCATCACACTGGTGAAATTTGGAATTGTTTTGAGTAAGTTAAGCCTCAAAAAATTGATTTGGAGTTCAGCCTCATGGGTGAAAAACACGAAATTAGAGAATTTACAATTTCTTTATCCGAATTTCTTTAAAATGCCTTTAACGCTTCTAGAATTACCTCTTGGTCCCACCCAACATGCCAAAAATATTTATTCATAATAACAGAACCCCTAAATGTCTACAACTCGATGGGTTGATACTCTTAGTGTGATTATACAACATGGAACTTCTCTCAAAGTGTGTGACTTTGCAATCGAAAGAGCTCTCTGGATGAAGGCCGGTTCATATCCCTCTATTCACATGCACACATAAAATTTCAGAGGTTCTACTCTAAAATCTACTCTAACTTTCTAAGGATACATGGTTAAGAAGATGCAAGAAAATAAACCTAAAATAACAAAGGTGATGCACCAAAGGAATGTTGAACACATTTTTCCATTAAACACAAACCATAAAAATTTAATACAACCACCAAGCCACAGATAACCAATACTATAATTAGAGATTAGGAAAGAGACAATGAACACAAGAGAGGGTTGAAAAGCATCCACATTCATGTATTGTTATTCCAGAAATTGATACAATACACTACAATGGCCAAGAGGCATAAGCTTGCATTACAGTTTTAATGGAAGGTTTGAACTCAATGAATTCATCTGCAGACCAGAGAAGAAGGGAGGGTACAAATCTAGAATGTCCAACGTTTAGAAAAATGCCCTTCCTTACAATATATAGGAGGAATGAGAGAAGGAGATGAGGATAAAAATTTAGACTCCTGCTCCAACCACCTTCAAAATGCATTAATTCATCTCATTATGGTGGTAGGTGAAGAACCCTAGGAAACCCTAAAAATGGTGAACTATATTTTAAAATTTTGAATAACTTGGTCCCATCCAAATCAAGATATCCATTAATAGTTGTTTAGTGGATTTCGATAGCTTTCAATGGTATAAAAATTGTTAAATTTCCATACGAGAGATGGCGAAAGTGCAAGGTTTTGCAAAATGGATCCCAGGGCCTCAAATCTCAAACCTGCTCCATTTGTAAAAAAATATCAAAATTACAAAACCTCCCACAACCCTAGAGACCCGTATTTTCACTTTTTCCAAAAGTACCTTGTCTTGAAAATTCACCATGGCTCAAAAAATTATTTTTTTGCACATTTAGCAAAAAAATCCTCCTCACAAAGGCCCATGACCCCACAACTTCACAACTTTCCATTTTGGGGAAAAAACCTCCTCGGGCTAAGCGGGCCCATAGTTAGAAAATGCATTATTTGTGAAAAATTGCAAAAGTTCAAAAACCTCCCTCGGACCACGGCCCCGCAATTTTCACATTTGGTGAAAAGTCCTCCCATGCCCACGGTCCAAAATTATACATTTGGAAAGAGATCCTCCCCAAGCCTGACAGCCCACAATTGATTTGCATTGTTTTCCTTTACATGTAGAAATTTCAGATTTTGATGTCCCATCTATCCCAGCATTGCGTATGCTTGGGCCTGACCTCCCGCCTTCTCCAATTTCCTTTTACCTGCAGATTTTTCACCTTTGTGCGTCCCATGTGCATCCCGACGTCCCTGACTGTCCTAGACAAAAATCTCCACACTACCCACATTAGACTAGCTCTCCTTCACTTGTGGATTTTTTGGGTTTGTGTGTCCCATGTGTACTTGGTGTCCTAGATGTCACATGGACCACACATAGGAAAAAAATACCTAATAATTCTACAATACACCAACTTCGGTGATTTGTATGTGATGCGGAGTTCCATCTGTCTGGTTGAAATTGTGGCTTCTGGGACATTTTTCACTTTTTATCCATTTTTCTTCATCCTTAGCATTTCAACTCTGAACTTGGTATGACAAAGCTTTGTACGACCAACATTGGTTGCATCCACACCCCTCATAACCAATTTGCATTAAAATAGGCTTGTGACTCCATTGTTTCAATTTTTTGTAAGTTTTACTAACTCCTTGGATTTTTCTTGGACAAGGGAGTTAGAGAAAAGGAGAGAGGTACCCAAAATTGAAAAAAATTCCTTCAAGCCATTTCCACTTGCTCAGCTTGAAGAAATAATAAGTTAATCAAATTACCTTGAGGAGTGAAATTGGGATGGCAGAGGAACATGAACCACAATGCAGGGGGCCTCTCCAGGTTGCACAACATGTTCTTTAAGTGTTCCACCTATAGCACCACCTTATTGGATTGAATATGAATTTGTAGAAGAACACTTGAGATCACCATAGATTTATTATAAATGAATAAAGATTGATCATGTGTAGAATTAACAAAGAAAAATCATTTCTTTCTTTCAAAATCTAAAACATAATATCCCCTCGAAAACATGCCAAACGAGTGAACATAGGAAGAAGCTTTGGATTGTCTCCCAAAAGGATATGTCACAAGTGAAGAAATGAGTATGTGAAGGAAAGAAAAATTAATTAATCCAGTTCTAAGAATTTTGGACTTTGGGACATAACCAAAAAAACATACAATATCATCTCCATTTGTCCACGAGAATGGGCATTTGGGAATAAGTAACCCAAATTTGAGTAAGACAAGATCGATAGGAGGCCTTGATGAAGAATACACTAGAGGACATGAGTAATCTTAGGCTCCATAGATAGAGTCAAAAAATTTCAAAATCGCCATCCCAGGTGGATAAGGTTGAGTGGATTCCCCAATGTACATTGAGTTTTTCCACCATGGGAAAATTGGGTGAGACCCAATGATAACCCTTACTAGATTTGTAGTCCTAGAATGGGGTGCGTACATGCCATTTATAATCTTCCCACAAAGGAAGAGAGGAATGTACATAAATTTTAGACACCATGTGGTCAAGAACTATATGATCCTTTGTGTGAAAAGTATCTTGATCCTGGTTGGAAATCCGAAATAGATCTTTAAAATGAGCAACATTAGGCTCCATAGATAGAGTAAAAAAAAATTCAAATCACCATCCCTAGGTGGATAAGGTGGAATTCATTCCCAACGTACATTGAGCTTTTCCACCATGGGAAAATGGGGTGAGAGCCAACGATAACCCTTACTAGCTTTGTTGTTGCATAACGGGGTGTCTACATGCCATTTCTAATCTACCCACCAAGAGCAAGAGGAATGTAAATTAAGTTTGTGCACCATGTGATCAAGAACGCATTGATCACCGAGTGAAAATTATTTTAATATTTGTTGGAAATCCAAAATAGGGCTTTAAATTTAGATGGAAAATTTTCACATTTTTAGTGAAAAATTCAATGGTGTGAATTCCACACTCAAAGAATTTGAGTGCGGAGATTCCAGGACTTCATCTATTAATTTTTTGAGATTTAAAAATGGTGACCACGAAAGAGAGTGTTCGTTGATAGAAATCCCATTATGAAATCTATCCCCTTACATAGAAGCAAGGGTTTAACACATTTTGTTACTTTCTAGATTTTCTCAAGAATGAAGGTCCCAACAATTTTAACAGGTACAGGGGTGATGAGTAGATTGGAAAACCCTAACCCTTTCCATGTAAGATGGCCATAAGGAAAGCCTTCCATAATAATACTATTTGAAAGTGACTCTCTATCGGTGAATTTAACTCCACCTAGACATCACTCTCGTAGTTTATAACATTTAACACCGATGTAGTTCATAATATTTTCATTACCTAATCCAAACATTCTAGACATCATTAGCATTATCAACATACATTATAGATTAAATGAGCGGCTGTATTGTAAATGATATTGACTTCATGTAGTTATAAATCAAAGGTTTAAAATCAATTAGGTACATTCTATAAAGTGGTGGATACATGATAGGTGTTATTGATGCAAGCATATAATTGACTCTAAGAGAATTGAAAACAATAACTTATCCCAAGTATCTACATATGGATGATCATCTATAAGCCCATAATGGCTAAAACTTGTCCAAATAGCTCAAAAATTTCCTTAATTACACCATAACACCTTGAATGACTTATACTCACCACCCACTTCTCCTAAAACTCCTCAGCACATCACTCCATTAATTAAATATTTCATCCTTCATCCAAATGACATGATACTCATTTACTCTCACTAGTACTTACATTTCTTGTTCTTATTTTCTTTGTTCTAACTCCTTATCAAAGCATACAACCTCTAGTTTCTTAGATTTTTAACTCCTCCAAGCCCTTTCTCTCTATTCATACACTCACAACATTGTTATCTTTAGTGAATAAATGAATTCACAACTTAAAACTCACTACCACTCCCTTCTTTACAAGACTACTCTTAAAAGCCCTTAAAACATGGTTGTTGCACCAAACATGTATCTACATTTCTAGAGATACACACGAAAGGTTATGAAATCCTCATTAGTTCACATTTATCTATCATAACATGCTCCTAAAATTTCAAGTTCTAGATCTTTACAAAACTCCTATTATCTTTCTTTTGTAATTTGCCTTCTAAACCCTTAGTAGTTATATCTAGATACACTATCATGCATATATTTTTCTTTTTGGGGTTTGAATGTAAAATAATGAACGTTTTGGGCACCAACTAAGGATTTTGAATTCCCTTAAAAATTTCAGGCTTGAACTCAAAGCCTAAGATGTACTTCCTTTGTTAAGCATCCCTCACAATAAACCTTCCCTAAACTATGCACATGATTGTCTTATCGGGACTAGTAGGGATATCTTTTGGTTACACCAATGAAATTCAGAAATTATTATTTTAACACTTTAATAATTTTTTCAATATTGTTTCTACAAATTTTAGGGCTACACTCTTCATTTGAATATTTTTAAGCACTCTTACTCTTAGAAACCCTAATTGTGTGCAATGGAGGGACCCAGAAGCTTCCTCTTGTTATATCTTCTTTTCCACTTGATTCAAAACTTATTAGTTTCTATGGAGGTCCATCAAAATTCTTGGAAGATTATTTCCTTACCAATGGAGGTGGAGGAATACTAAAACTCCAAGATTTTCTAGTTTCACTTCAGTGGTACTGAATCGATTGTCTGATTGAAACACGGTTTATAATGTTAGGATTGGTGATGTCTATTTTTAAATAGTTGGCATGCATTACTTGATTCAACCTCCTTATGGACTCTATACTCTATCAACAAACCAAATACAACATGCTTTAAAGTGACACAACCTAAAATTTAATTCAAATCCAGATAAAGAAGGCTTATAGCCAAACTATTAGAAGCAGAGACATGTAAAGGTTCGTAGATCCCACTTAACATGACATTTAACGTTCACAACCCCTAGAGATATACCATACACATATGCAACATTTGAAAAAATTCCTCTCTCTCAGGACTACTTTTTCCCATTCATAGTTTTATCTTCTCAAGTACTATTATCAAGTTGAAACACATTCCACAGGATACATTGTTCAAGTAGTATTTTAAATAAATTTGGAAACCTAACCAAATGTGCTAATATAATGAAATAAACATCTTTTCACTCTTACCAAGATTGGAATTCTATTAACACAGATTTCTTACATTGATCAAGCTTCACAATTTTACTATAACACATACACAAAATGATATTTCACACAACTTGGCACAAATGCTCTTCACGGGACAACTATATCCTTCTAACATACATGAATAAGTTCTCCATGAACATTCAACAACTAACATTTTATTCACATAGTTACAAGTTACAATGCATATCCAAAAGCAATATATTTTCCTTCCTTGAAGCTTTTCTTGATTTACATTCGAATGGGAATGTCTTCATCGATTACATGATCCTTATTAATACAATCTCTACCTCCATTATCTCAATATTATTTATTTTTGGTTAGCGAAGTTACAACATAATGCATAATGAGCACTCAATTTGAAATACATCCTTATCTAGAACGCCTCTTACTTGCATGGAATAGATATTTTAGGAATTATGACCTCTAGAGAGGCTGATTATCACATATGACCTCATTATATAATTATAAATCTTATGAGATTCAAGTATAGAGTCAAAATTTAAAAACACACTAAAGTTGACCTGAATCTAGCATTTTGGAGGAAATGCTACATTTGAAAATTGAAAGGTCTAGACTATAACTTAGACATAAAACCACACCTAATAACCTAAAACACATTATTAACACTCTTTAGAAGCCCACTAATGTCCTTATGACTTATTTATAGGATGCTTTTGTATCATACTCGAAGGGTAGGAAAATAGTAATCCTCATAGCTTAATCTTTTACTTAATTTTCCAGCTTCTTTGCTTCTTGATCTCCATTATGATGTATTATTTATCTTAATCCATTTCATCACCTTGGTCTTTGTTGAGGTTCCTTACTTGATATTCATCTTGTATTGAAAATTCATAAATGAATTATGCTTTGCTAAAGGCTTCTTCACTTTGTTCCATCATCATCATGACTATGTATTGAATAGGTTGTTGCTTCTCTCATTTCCTACATATGATCCTTTGTCTTCTTCTTCATCATTCACTAGCTCTAGTTCATCCACATCATACTCTTATTCATGTTTCATTTCTTGTTCTATATCTGTGATGTCATTATCTTCTTCTTCGTGCTCCAAGTTTTCTCTAGCATTCATCTTGACTTTCATTTATCCTCTCCATTAATACAACTCCACATACTTATGAGAGCTTTCCATGAAATATTTATTATGCCAACTACTACATTATCACCTTTAGTTGATCTACATTGAGCTTGAGATGGCCCACAAACTTCTTCTTCTACTTTGTCTTCATTCTTGTTCTCTGGTTCTTCATTTAAGGAATATTTTCTTACCTCTTATTCTTCACCTTGTACACCTACATTAGGTTGTGTAGTCATCTCTTTCAACTTATAATATTACATGTATTGTCAATATGTGTTGTAATTGTCTTTCATAATATTTTTATGTCAATAGAGTCAATATTAATATCAAAAGTGTTAAAAAATCATATTATTTATTATGGATGTATTATCGAATGAAATCAACATCTTGGATATAAGATAAATTTGTGGGAGGTCTTATATGCATGATTTTAATAATTCAATGTAATAACTAAGTAGCTAAGAAATAAAAGGTAAGGAGGCACTATATGTTGGAGGACATTAGATGTCCTCTTGTCTATCACTAGCAATAAGGCCATGAAATTACATTAATGCCGGACTATTTGTGCCGAAACGAATAAAGCCATGGATGATTTATTGTTCTCAGAAGATTTCATGTAATATTTTTAATAATCAATGTTTCAAATTATATATAATAGTTTATACATATGAAGACAATGATGACCGAGTCTCATTACAACTATTTTTAGTATTTTCATGTTTTGTGTTCTTTTAAAATAAATATTTTTAGGGGGAGGAGGATATATTAATGTGAAATCAAAATGGAATGCTTTCGAGATAGTTCTAAGATCTATAAATTTAAATGATTTGGAATTCCAGAGCTCGATGTGTGAGAAACCCCGTGGAACTCATCTCACATGTATGCTTTTATTATGCTAATAAGACATTTTGATTTATTTTTACTTCATGTAGATAGTTTTTAGATAGAATTTATTTATTCAAACTATAGTTATCTTTTTCACGTGCATCGGGTGGTTGGGGTGAGAGAGAGAGGTGAAAATGTACTCTTAGGAACATATTTTAAGTATTCATATGTTATTATGTTATAATAAATTGTATGCGGTGTGAAGAGTTGTAATGACAACTCCTATTGAAGATACGTATTATAATAATGGGTTAAAATAATGAGGTGTGAAATATATGCTTGTGCAAGTTAAATTTTATAGTAAGTGTTATCTAAATATCCCCTTTGAT
Organism: Taxus wallichiana var. yunnanensis; assembly: GCA_018340775.1. Classification (NCBI taxonomy): domain Eukaryota; kingdom Viridiplantae; phylum Streptophyta; class Pinopsida; order Cupressales; family Taxaceae; genus Taxus; species Taxus wallichiana. The sequence goes on along the minus strand of CM031240.1, from coordinate 714,495,599 downwards.
CGAATGGCCAACAAGGTTGGCAGGGACCTAAATATTGGATAAGGAAATAATGAGGATGAAATTGAGTTGTAGGTAGTTTCACGGTTTCGGGGAGTTCACTAAGGGATTCAGAGTGAAAATCATATTGAGGAATTTTTTCCTCTTCTTGGTTTTAACCCTTAAAGACCAACTTTAAAAATGAGGAAATTTGGGCCCTGTGATACCGAACTCAACCAAAACTAGAGAAATAGTTAAAAGGTTAAAAATGGCCCCGAGACACCTTATTAGTTCCCACTTAGCCTCCACATAAAAAACATTTTATCAATAAATTGAGAAAAAAATTAAAATTGTCCAAAGAGGCCCTGAAGAGGCATTGAGTTGAAAATTAGCTTGTTGAGCTCACATGTCGTGAAAGTGTACCAAGCTTCAGGGAGAATTAGTGAGACACTATCGTGCAGGCGAGTTGGGATCTACATCTGATGCATTAAAGGCCTAAGGGTCAGGAGTACCAGTGGCACCAACTCGACATGATGAGTTTGTGCTAACGTACAAAGAAAGGCTTAGGGGATTGGGCGAGATCTTCTAGCTCAACGAGTCACAAGGTGTTACATGAGGTGGTGAGCCTAAATGGCAAGTAGCTCATTTTAGCGCGATATAGGAATGAATCCAAATAACTTGCAGAGGTGATTTTAGTATGGGTACAAACTATTGAGGTGAATCATGAAAAATGAATGAAGAACTCAGTTTGGTGAGCTGAGGAATGATCTTGATAAATGGCTCGGCTATGTTGCTTGGAAGCCACATTGAGCACACGGCGGTCACGTGATGTCAGCATACGTGTGAACAAATATGGCTCTCTGTGTTGATCAGTGAGATAAGCTAAGTCTTCACAGAGGAAATGAAGGCCCAAGAGGGCTGAGACATGAGATAATCAAGGGGGTGGATGCAAAAAGATTCACGGTTGTGAATAAAAGGTTACAGGGTTAGATATCAATAAATGTTGGAGGGCCAAGTTAGTCAGCCATGGCGCATGGATGTGATCTCTGTAAATTGCTCAGATTGATTTTGAGGTAAAGTGTTCGTAGAAATAAAGGCTGAGTCGCTCAACATGGAAGAAAAATAAAAAGGAGATCTCATGTGGGCTTAACACGATGAACCACGAGGAGTCACCTCTGCACTCAACTAAATGGCTAGAGGTTGGACATGATTTTAATGACGGACGAGTTTTTATAGGTCATTATATAACTCGTTGAGTGATCTAGTTCGAGATGAAATAGAATATGAAGTATGAACATTTAAGAACTTAGAGGTACGTAACTTCGGACTTTTACTTCGGGAAGTGGTGATTAAAAACTTGAAATCAGTGAGGAAGGATTTTCCGAAGGCGTAAGCACAAAATATGAAGTAGTGAGGTGATTCATTTTTTTGGGTCAACTCGCCTATTTGAGGTCGAAGGCACACAATTTTGGGGTATGGTTGATGAAAAATCCAAAATGGCGAGTGGGAAACCTTTGAAGCCAGAAAGATCCAAACTCCGAAGCGAGGAAGGCCTGAAGTCTAGCAGTAGTCACTGAGTCATTTTGGGGGTTGACTTCATATTTTTGGTGGTAAAATCCTGAAATGGAGCATTGGAGATGTCTGAAGAAAATAAATAAAAAAATCTGAAATATCTATCTCGCCGAGCTAATTATTGATCATCGATTCATTTAGGGAGCTCTGAAGTTACTAGGTGGAGCATTAGATGCTAAGACAAACCATCTTAATGGCATGAGGGAGGCCAAAGTTACATTCAATTTTTGTAGCTCTGTGGATAGATGTAGAACCAAATCTTTTCCTGAATTTAAAATTGAATAACTTTTACATTCCTTGACCATTTTTAACAAAATTGTACTTTTGGAGGGGATCTTTAGAGGTTATTTTAATGGAGTGATCAAAATTCAAAGATCAAGGGGTAGGTGAAGATTGAGCTATACAAGTAACCCTATGCATAAATGATGATAAGCTCCTTATATACTCTACAATTTTTGGCAAACTTACGATCAATGCAAAGGTATTTTTGATCCCCATGTCATGGGATATGATAAATTAATGAGTTAGAGAGGAGATACATCATGATCAATTTTCAATAGCTAAGGTCATACCCGGGTGCATCATGAAGTCTATTTCTTCAAACATAAGGTAGGTTACAAGGAGTATGATTTTGTAGGTTTTCCCATGATTACGGGAAAAATGATGATTTTTTATAGGTTTTGGAGCATTTGGAACCCACCTCTCTCTCTCTCTCTCTCTCTCTCCTATATTCAATTTTCTTATATAAATTGTGAGGTGGGGCTTTGTAAAGAAGGTTGGATACTTTGTAACTTCCCTCCCTTTATTTCTTGAGAAATATGAGGAGTTTCAAGCCTCTCGATTGAACATTGTAATGAAATATTTTATCATTTGGCCACTCATGTTGTGTATTATATCAATATTTGGAGTAATAAAACAAATCTATGGATCTTTTCAATCGTCCCTTGTGATTATTATATCTCGTTTTATCTTTCATTACGATTTAAAGGTTATTGACCATTGTTAAATTTTCATTGTAGGGTTTTGATGGTTTTGTGTTTATTGCAAAGTGGATTTGTAGTAGGTGTTTTGATTTTTGGTTCTTGATCAACCTCCCCAATTTACTTGTTTTTAATCTCATGCATTGCAAGTTTTCCAACACTCCTTAGTGCATCACCTTTGTTGGATTAGATTTCATTTTTATGCAATCCTTCTATCTTTTTACCCTTGGAAAATCATTAGATTAATGTTAGATTAGAAACTCTCTGCAATTTAGAGTAGTTGTAACTAGTTTAGGATAGAATCGACCTTCTTGGAGAGATATCCAATTTTGTGAAGCCCCACAATTTAGGATAGCTCCATGTTTGAAAACTCACACCAACTGCCTAAATCATTCAAATTGTAAGGATTCAGGGGTGTTGTGATTTTTCCAAAATAGTTTTGGCATGCCCAATTGTACAAAGAAGTCATTTCTATAACTTTGGAGGAAATTGCAAGAAATTTAGACTTAGGAGAAAGAAGATTTCAGATTTTAGAGTTTCATAGCAGGGATAATGTTCCAAAATCAATTTTCAAAGGTTTTCATGAGCAAAACAAGGCCAAATTTCACCAAAGGATAGATTGAGGGTTGAATATAAACAGTTTATTCTTAAAAATTCAAATTTATTTTTGGAATTTTTGAATTTTCACATTTTAATTTGTGTTTTAATTTAAGACTTTTCCAAATTTTAGAATTTGGACATTTCGAGAATTCGAGAGATTTTAATTTATAATTTCAGAAATTTTTGCATTTCAAAATTGAAGGTTTTAGAATTTTTGAAATTTTGAGATTTGAGAACATTTTAGTTTTTGGATTTCAAAGTTTTCTCACTTCGGGATTTTAAGGATTTATGTATTTCACAATTTCTTATACTATCAATTTCAACATTCATGCCCTTCAAAGTTTTTTTCTCTAGTTTATCAAGATGGGTGTGTGTCTTAGTAAAATCCTAACCTTTAAAGGATCATTTCCCAACACATTAGGTGAATCCTAGGGTTAGAAATCGGTGGTGTAGCAAAGCATAGGTTGCTCGATTAAAGAGATGAATTTGAACCAAATATGAGATGAGAGAAGAAGGAATATTTGTGTACCTATAATTATCTCTCTATAGAGGAAGGAAAGGATGAAGACCATAAAGAACACCATCTCCACCTAATAGGACTTTTTATATGAATCCACCTGATAGAACCTTCATTGATGAACTAGGGTCCTCGGACCATTCATAATGGCTCATCAAGCACTACCACATATTTTTGTCAACTTCATGGGTAGTAGTCCACTAACACTCAATCTAAAAAATCCAATCCCGATTGCAGCATTAAAAAAATTCCATACTTTACCGTATAGAATCATAAACCCCTATTGACCATATTCAAGACATTAAAATTTTATGTACAATTCACGAGGTCAATGAAATGGATGTTACGATTAAGTTGTTAGCTTCCTATTTTAAGGGTAAGGATTTGCGATTGTTTAAGATCCTAACAATAGGTTCAATCACAAAATTGGGATCAATTGTGCATAGTCCTCTGTAGTCAATTTTGGGAAAGTACTGATAATCTCTCGTTATTGGAACAAATAACAACAATCAAGAGAGACTCTGAATGAGAAGATGATAGATTTAAATTTCCAATTCCAAAAGACATGGGACAGAATCGCGGTGGCAATGAGAACAGTTTCCATGGTAAATTCTTCTACTTCTTGAAGTATTTAAATTCAAGCATAGCTATGATGATATAACCTATGGGATGAACAAAGTTTTGAGGGCCTCTGACATAGTGATCAAAGCAAAAAATTGTTTGATTGAAGAAGGAAATATTGCACATAGGACATATGTGCATCTATATATGGAAATGAAAATCCTACTGACTCTTCAAACAATTGAGTTTAATCTCATTCCATCTCCTAGAAATAAGAGAAATAGCGAGGCCTCCACTTCTTCTAGTACTTCTAAGGAACTTTAGGAGGTCTTGAATATAAGGTATAGGAAGTATTGAAGGGGTAGTAAGATTTATGGAATGACGTAGTAACCATCAAGAAACAATAGGCTCAAAACTTAAAACTATATCATCGTCAAGATCAATCTAATAGGCATTTATTTCCATCAAAGCAGAATTCCATCTAAAGATTCAAATTAATATTCAAAACAAAGGACAACCCCAAGTTGCGAGGTCATTCCAACTATACAAACCAAACATAATTTCGACATCTAGTGCCTTGGTTCCAACTCAAAACAACCTTGCGATAGGAATATGAATGGTGCTTCCCATGTAATCAACCTCACAATCAAGTGACATGTTTTTAATGGTGTTCTAAATCATTACTTAATGGTACAAATTGTCGAGTGTGTCCCGGGAGCCAACTAAAGAGTAAAATCAACACTAAAGAGTAAAACAATAGAAAGTAAAAAAGTGTTGGTGTGTGTATTTTCCACATCATTAAGTGAGTCATCTCACTTAGGTGAGATCGTAGGTCCATGTGTCATTTAGGGGTCATTATGAGATTTCCTTACGCGTTAGTGCGTTAGTGCATCATATGCGTCATTGGGAGTTACACTTTTATTCTGGGAATGTAACTCCCCCTCTCTACTCGAGTTTTCATGATTGCAGCATTGGGGATTACTCAACACCTCCTATATCTACACCCCATTTGATCTATGAGATAGAGGAGAGTTTTATGGCTTAACCAGGTTCTTCCCATGTTTCAAATCTTTGCATGCACATTTAGTTGATGCTCTCTCCTCGAGATCTCTTCACGCTGCCATTCACACATCCGTTGATGTGCACATTATCCATCATGATCCTCACTTGCAGGTTTTAAACCCTCTTTCATGGTATCAGATTGGATCTTGTGGATCCATGCACTCATTGGTGTTTCTGTGTTTTACGGCTTCGGCATGATATTAGATTTCATTGCATGTGTTGTAATGGAAATTCCGACTGTGCACTTCTTGCATTGATTCGGGTGTTTATACCTTTTTTTTTTTTTGGGTGTCGTGGCTTTGTTTTTGGGGTTTAATGGTTTTCATCCTTGCATGTAGTTTTGGAGCATTTAAAGTTTGGATCTAAGCTCTAGAAGTGCTGGTTTTACTTGTTTATAGTGGTGAGAGGTGCTCCTATGTGGATGTTTTCACTCACCTCACCACTTGCTTGTATTGTGTTCGGGCTCAGATTCGTGCTTGCATGCTTCGTGTTGTTCCTTGAACTTTTACATTTATATTGGTTGCTCACTAGGTTCGCATCAACGTCCTCTACCTAGAAAACTCGTTGGAAGGATAAACTAGCCGTGGCCCTTTACACTCTGCCCATGTATACGGTCTGTATAGCTTGGGTCTTGTGTTTGCATTAATCCTCATATCTCGAAATCAAATCAAATAATCCTACATCATTTGGCTCTTTCATTTAAAAGCTAATCCATTTGTTTCTGGTTGACTGTGTGAGTTCGGATTATTTTCATCTATCCTTGCATGAGGCATCAACTTGCATCAGATTCTGACCTTCTCTTGCGTTGGAAAAAACATTTTTTTCTTGCAGACCTACATTTTTTCTCCTCCACATGCATTCCTAGCTAGGCCGGCATTCTTCTCGGCCATTTTTCATTTGCTCGAGCACATTTTCGCACATTCTTTGTTACCTTGGATCTCCAGTGGTTTCCCAGCACCTCCTGCATTTTTTTTGCATAAGAAAACATTTTTTCATCTCTAGCAACAACAATGACTGCAGTTTCAAATAGGCATTTTCAAATGGTGGTTTGGGGTCTTCATTTCCTACAGCACCTCCACACGATATCCCCTCACACGTGGACCTAGTTTGTTTGGCCATTTTCCTTCTCTTGCAGCAACACCACACCTTCAACAACTCATTGCTCTCCAAACCAGCACGTGGCTTCTCATTCAAGCTCCTCCATGTGGCATTGGTGGCAAATTGGCCCCCTCCTTTTTAATGTTTTAGGGTGTTAAAAAAATTAAAACATTCATTCATGGCATGTAATAAGGTTTAGACTATTTTTTTGCTTGTATTTAATACCTTCCTTTGAGTGACGAAGACGGAGGGCGAGGTCCGGGGTTGGCAGGAGGCTAACCCCCTCGCAGTCAAAAGAAACCCCTACTAAAATTCCATGTTGCCGTTTCAACAAGTACCCACATGATACCATTTACACCCATCTCGTGTACTTTTTTAATGCATTTGTAACATCTAGTGTATTTTTCCATAAGTTGCAAGAATTGTTTTAATCTTTATAACTTTTGACTCATTTGCTCATTTTTAGCACTTCCATGGTCAAATTTGCATGATTTTTCACAATTTATGTGATGGCATTGCCAATTTTGTAAACAAACTACTTTTATAAAGTGCCACATTCTAGAGGGGTTGTTTGTACTCTTGGGTTTTCACACACTGAGACTAATTATCGGCTAAGTCAGATGTCTTTCTTTCATGCACCTTGCATCTTGCATTTTCATCATGGAGAGTGCTCTTTCTAGACTTGAGCATCATAGGATCACCTTACAACCTCTACCACTTATCACCGGGAGAGAGACCTATTCAGCTTGGCGTGCTTCCATTGAATGTTACTTCACCTATGAGGGTCTTTTAGCCTTCTTACTTGGGCCAGTTCCAACACCCATTGATCATCGTCATCTAGAGGACTTCCTTGACACTTGCGATGACATATTTGGTCACATGATGATGCATGTATCTCATTCTCTCTGGTTTCATGTGGCAGACTCAGATCCACCTCATCGTGTCTGGAGCATTCTTCAGTCCCTCTATGGAGACCCTTCACATATGTTGCTACTGATGATTTAGTTGTCTCCTCCATTTCTTTGTGTGATGGGAGTTCCAATGACATAGACTCATTTGGTTCTACTTCTGATGACGAGGATTGTGCACCCAGTTCTGATGCAAAGAGTACTATAGAGGACTCTTCTCCTCTTTCTCTCACTATTCAGCAGTTTTCCCCTCACATCTCATCGAGATATTGATCGAGTCTCATACTCATGTCTCATATAGATCATTACACACCAGCCTCCTTTCCACTTCCTAGTGTGTGAGGCCCCGTCCACTCCTCTACCTTCATTGGATGACTCATACCTATCTGACATCGCTCTTATGTTTGTTGATCCCCCTCATTGGGATGATTATCTGCCCGACCTTAGTCATCTTTTCGCAGAGTCTACTTGTGATGCACTCCGGGTCCCTCATCCATCTACGAGTGTTTTCAGAGGAGTTCATCATCTCCATTGTTGGGAGTGCCCATTCTGGGACTCTTACCACTTCCACTTTTCTAGAGACCTTCATTGATCCACCCTTAGCTGTGGATCCCTTTTCTATTGTGGAGGATGTTTTGTTCCCTTCACATCACTTGGACATCCTTTATGTGGTGTTCCTCTTTTTCACTCTGGCATTTCTACGCACGTGCCATTACCTTCGGTTCCTTGGCACTCACTCGCTAGACCTATGTCACACTTTTGTGTGCACTTTGGACTCGAGAGTTCTTCATGTTCTTGCCTTGATTTCCTTTGTGGAGTTGGTGGACTTCCAACACATCATTTTGTCCTTCCTAAGCATAGGCACACAATTCATTACGAGATGGCTCTTCTTGAGTCCAGAGGTAGAGGAACTCATCATCGACATTCTTTGGGAAAACCTCCTAGAGAGCTACGAGTTTAGATCCGTCCATGGCATCTTTGCATTCCTCTCATCTCCCTCTTCTTATCTTTACTTCTTCTTTACGAGAGATTACCTCTTTGTAAATGGGTACCTTTTAGGCTCATCTAGAGTTGGGACCCATATTTGGCATGTTTCTTAGATTAGAGAGTGTTTTTTTCTCTTGTGGTGGATTTTTTCCCATTGAGATTTCCTTCACTACTTGGGACTTCTTCTTATACATGGGTACCTCATCGGGCTTTGTGCAGGACCCATTTCTCATTTTGACTTTCCACCTCATCTAAGTTACGATGAAGGGGGTGTTTATGTGTGTATTTTCCACATCATTAGGTGAGTCATCTCACTTAGGTGAGATCGTAGGTCCATGTGTCATTTAGGGGTCATTATGAGATTCCCATTATGTGCATTCGGTGCGTCGGTGCGTCGGTCGTCATATGCATCATTGGGAGTTACACTTCTATGCGGGAATGTAACTCTCCTCTCTACTCAAGTTATCATGATTACACACTTTGGGGTTACTCGGAACCTCCTATATGTACACCCCATTTGATCTATGAGATAGAGAAGAGTTTTAAGGCTTAACTAGGTTTTTGACCATGTTTCAAATATTTACATGCACATTTAGTTGATGCTCGCTCCTCCCGAGATCTCTTCACGCTGTTATTCGCACATCGTTGATGTGCACTTCGTCCCTCATGATCCTTGTTTGTGGGTTTTAAAACCTCATTCAAAAGACACTTCTCAAGTGAAACCACATTGGTCAACTAGAAAATAGAAGACTTTTGTGGAGTTAACCAACATCCTTTCCAAGGAATAACTACCAATATGAGGTTAAAGAAGATGATCATAAAATAAGGGCAGCCATCTAGTCCAACTCTTTCTCAATCTCATGTTATTCCACAAGGAGTGAACATTGTAAGAGCACCCCAAATCCCATAAATTCAGCCAAAGGAACCTATTTCCACAACACATGTGCCCATTCAAATGCCATAAAATATTGTTCCAAATAAAGGGCGGTAAAATGACCATCCATCCCCTACAGACATTATTGATCAAATGAAGAAAACACACATAAGCATTTCCATGTGGGAGTCACGGACAATCCGAGGATAGCGGGATTTTTGTAAGTTGCTGATATGGCGATTGTTACGCTTGAATTGATCATCCAAAAATATGAAAAAGGTTCTCACTAATGAAATGTAATAAGGAGGAAAAATAAATAAAAATTCAAAGCCTCCACCATTCTATTTGTCATTGATTATCGGAAATAACTTAGTACACAAATTGCATGATCGATTCAAAGGTAAGTAATTCACTAATGCCAAAGAAAATAGCAGATCAATTTGGCCTAAAGTATGAACTGGTCTCTAAAGGACTGGTTTAACTAGATGGGATAGTATTTGGAGCCGTTGGAGTCATCAAAGGATAAATTCTTACACTACATGCTTTCCCAAATGTCACTATTTTACAAGATATCCGATTATTTAATTACCTCCACTATTTGACTTGTGTTTGTCGAGGAATTCAAAGCTAAAATTTGTGGGTACTATCGGTGATTGGTCAACATGCTCTTCAGAACAAGATATGGATTAAAATCCATAATCAAGTAAGAACTAATTACAAGCGTTCATATTGAGCCTCATGCACCAAGTCCCATCAATGCTAGCTTGCTCAACCTATGATCGGGAAGAGTGTTCAAAGGTTCGAGAAACATGTACTAAAGTTAAGGGCATTGGATTCTACACTAGATGAATGGGTAAACAAATGAATGATTTTGATCCATATAAGGAAATTGAATAAGATGAACTTAGAATTTATTGATTATATGAAGAGAATTCACCTCTCCCTAGCATCACCAAGCCAGAAGATAAGGGTGAAAATGAAGTATTGAAACTAATTTTTGATGTCTCAAGGAGAAGAAAAGGTTACGGAGGGGGTGCCATGTTATTTTCACCATAAAACATAAAATACTATTCAGCCTTCAAATTATAGTTTTCTTGTTCAAACAACACAACTTAGTATGAATCTCTAATACACGAGGCTTCATTGGGATAGGTAAATAGGTATAAAAAACTTGTAAGTGTTCGAGATAGTGGAACTGATTGTGAACCAAGTCAAAGTATTGAATGACTAATAATGATATCCTAAGGAGCTAAAAAACAAGGGTATGGGGCCTCATGGAAGAACTTTGAAACATTTAACATAGAGTGCATACCTAGAAAGGAGAATGAAGCCACAAACAAACTTGCAGGACATTGGGAAGCCTTTGATGTGGTAGATAGTATTAAAAGGGATAAACCACAACCCCATTTCCATGTAGTTTTAAGGAAATAAGTTCTAATAAGAACACAAGCTAGGAGTTGTTTTTCGAGAATGATCAACAAATCATCAATTTAATTGTAAGAAGAAGTTAAATTATGTGCCAAAAACTAGGATAAATTAGACCACCGGTATGGGAATCAAGTAGAGTAGATTGCTAATGAAAAAATTACCTAAGGGCTAATGACTCTAGATTAAATATTCAATCCCTTTGATCAATTCCGGAAGGAGAAAGAAAATATTTAGGTCAAAGGGAAGATTCAGAACCCATTCTAGTTAGAGAGGGTAAAATACTCCAAATAAGAAAATTGAGTACTCATCAGGAAATATCTGATTTCATAAAAATTTTCCAAGAGTTCCCAGATGTCTTCTCTTTGATTTATGAAGACTTGAAGGGATTTAATCCAAATTTGGCACAACACACTATTGAACTAGATTTAGTGGCTAATCCTATCAGGTAGAATCAAAAGTCAGTCTACCCTCATATCAAGCCTCTCATGAAGAAAGTGATGAATAAGTTGATAGAGGTAAACATCATATTTACAATCAAGAACTCAAGCTAGGTTGCAAATATGGTTTCGGTCAGAAATGAAATTGAGATATCATGTTGTGCATGGAATTTTAGGACTTGAATAGGGGGAATATCAAGATCACTATCATGGAGTAAATCTTCTAGGTAGTAGCCAACTTGGAAAGGTTTTCTCTCCTAGATGGATACTCGGGCTATAATCAATTTATGGTGAAAGAAGAGGATCAATTCAAGACATTCTTCACCAAAAAATGGGACACCTATAACTATTCGAAAGATGCCATTAAAATTGTTGAATGTTGGAGCTACATTTCAAAGGGATATTGACATGTAATTTAAGGGATTGATAAATAATATAGTTCTTGTTTACTTAGATGATATTACTATATTCTCCAAAAATGAAAAAAGTCATCTCTTCCACCTCAGGAAAAGTTTCCAAAGATGCAGGAGATTTGGACTGTCTTTAAGTCCCAAAAGGTGTATATTACTAGCTCACAAAGGTAATCTCTTAAGCCACATTGTGTTTAAGAAGGGGTTGATAATTGACCGGAAAGAATCAAAGCTATTTTTGCTCTACCATTTCCAAGTCATAAGAAGGCTCTCAAAAGCTTCTTGGGGAGAACAAACTTTGTTAAAATATTTGTGTTAGATGTTTCCTCTCTCGTCAAAGCAAATGACAATGATCTTTAAAGAAGAATACGGGTTTTGAATGGATAGTGGAAGGAAAATAATGTTTTGAAGTAATCAATAATTCTATATCTAAAGATCTAATTCTCATCAATCTAGAATTTTCCAAAGACTTCATGCTTTATGCCTTCATTGGTTTAGACACAATTTTTTCAATTATGGTGGAGAAAACCAAAGAGGGATCAAGAAACTAGTTGCCTTCATTAGTAAAATCTTGGAGGAATAAGAAGTGAGGTACTTCTTCTTTGAGAATCTTATCCTCACGATTATCGGGAGTTTAAAAAAATTCAAACACTAGATCTCAAATAACACGATCGAGTTTCTAGTGTCCCATGCGAAGTCGAGGACTTCCTCTTAAACAAATACTTGAATGAGAAAGATAACGTTGGATAACTCATGTAATGGAATACAACATAGAGATAAAGGTCACTAAATTGGTCTATGGAAAGGGATTGTGTGAAAACTTAGCTTCTAGTAAACCTATAAGGAAAGTGATCTAAAAGAGGTTGTTTTAGTGTTGCGGGATAACTAGGAACAATAAGATGAAGGTTTACCCACCTATTGTTTGACTCAAGACATGATACATTTCCTACAAATATTCTCATGTCCTCCAGGAGACAAGAAAAACAAAGAGGATATATTTTAGACTACAAAAATTCCATATGTGCTTATTGATGGTGTATTGTTTAAAGAAAGACATGAACGTATTCCTATTGATGTTCATTGGAACAAGTTAAAATTGAAAATTTACTACATGATTTTCATGATGGAAATGTCAAAAGGTCACTTTGCTCCATGGGTAAAAAATCTCAAAAAAATGAAGGTGGGATATTTTTGGCCCACTTTGTTTAGAACTATTATATATGGATTAAGAAATGTAAAAAATGTGCATTATTCACAGGGAAAGAGAGTTTAACAAAATTCTATTGCATCGATATTTTTGAGTATCCATTCATGCGATGGTGATTGGACTACATCAGTTTATTAATCCAAATTTGAGTGAAGGTCATAAGTAGATTTTAACAAAAAAATATTATTTCACCAAGTGGTGAAGTAGTGGCACTTGAGGAAGAAAATGAGTGTAGCTTAGTAGACTTATATGAGGTAATAGTGACAAGGTTGATGATTACTATAAATGATCATATCGGATAATACTTTAGCATTCCTTGGAACCAAGATCATAGAATGGGCTGTTGGGAATGGTATATATTTGAGCACCACTCTAACTATTACCCTTAATGTAAGCAGGGAAATTAAAGTCCACAAAAATAATTTGCTAAGGATCATCGGGATAGCTGTGGATGAAAATCATAGGATGTGGTATATTAATCTCAAAACATCCTTGTGGGGTGATAGGATAATGTAAAAGAGGTCAATAGGAATCTCTCCTTATAAGTTAGTGTATGGGAATCAAGTAGTGCTGCCCATATCACTAGAGCTTACAACATTGGGGATAAAAAATCCCCTTTGGAGTTACTTGAGTTTAAACCTAAAAATTTTAGATATGTCAAGCTGATTGAATTTGAAGAAATAAGAGATCATGCAATGCAAAGCGATGGAGAAAGATAAATACTTAATCAAGAGGTCATTCAACAAGAAAGAAAAGGAAAGGACCTTGCGATAGGGAACTTAGTTTTGAAATGGGATGTAGATTGGGATAAACCAGGAAATCATTCCAAGTTTGATGCCATTTGGAGTGGCCCCTACATTTTCATTGGATGTAAGAGTAACAATTCCTTTCAACTTTCCAATTTGGATGGAGAATAAGTTCCGATTCGAGTCAATGGAATCTATCTAAAAGCACTACTACTGAAAATAAAATTTGTGTTGACAATTTTTGCACTTGTGCAAAAATGGGAAACTTGAAAATTTGTTATGATGGATAGATTTCGTGAAGTATACCTAAGCTAAGCGAATTATATCAGATTATCTTGTTATTGGTGATTTGTGAAAGAGATTAAGTGAAATCTATGGCTATGTGTGCTTTGTTACAAAATGTAACAACTCACGTTATCTGCAATTTCATGAATATCCTTGCGAAAAGAACACAAGCCCTGAAGGACATCTGTGCTATCTTGATGAAGACACCAGATTACATAGTATGTAAGGTGTATAGTTTTGGAACAATAAACATAGTGACAATTTTCGGATAATCAAATTCATGGTTATTATCTTGGTACTATCAGATTCTATTGCTCGTATTCATTAAAGTTGTTATGATTAATGAGATTGCATTCATCTATCTTTGTCATAAGAGATATCAATTGACTCCTTTCCTACTACTTATGTCAAGAAAATATTGACAAACAAATAGTGACAATAATGTCCAAATGTAAGTAGCGGGAAGGATTCAAAGTGATGAATGAAAAAGCTAAGGCAGCCAAACAACATACAAAGAGACACATTTCATTGATGGTTTTCTTACTAAATTTACAAGTATTCATTTTTAAGTTATCCCTTATGTTAATTCATTTTATTGAGATATTGAGTCACCTACATCATTATCTGATTAAAGGAAAACTTAATGTAGAAAGAGATAATCAACTCATTATTTCAATTTAATGCTTTATTCATAAGAGATCATAAGCTTTCCCACACAAGCCGTGGGATATGACTAAGTGACTCATCATATACATGGAAATGAGAATACTGCATGTGTTAAAGAACAAGAGTAGAGGAGTAAAAAGGAACCCATCATTCCCTTTTCTGTCTTTTGTCTCCACTCCTCAACCTTTCCATCTCCATTTCTTAACACTTGTAAGACAAGAGAAGTATCTGTCAAAATTGAGCTCAGGGTACAATGTTATTCCAATACTCATGTTCTAAAAGAAAATACATATTCTGAATTCAATGCATCTAATGGTACTTGAAAGAAAGAAATACAGATGATCTGGCAGCAAGGAAGAAGAAGAGTCCATAAAGTGAATCTGAAAAGAGAAGATCAAAGAAGCTAAGGATTGATTTAGAAAGAAAAAGCTAAAGCAACTTGTGAGAGAAACAGATTTGAAGAATGACACATGTACAAAGTTGGAAAACAATTGCAGAACAAGGAGAGAACACGAAATAAACCACATGGATACAAGAGAAGCCAAAAATCCTATTTATTTCTAACTCATTTCTGAATTTTGCAGGAACAGGTTGCAACATTGATTGAAAATCTAGTTAACTGTTTAAGAAGGAAGCATCTACTGAATAAAGACAAATATCATTTTAGATGGTTTACCGAAGAAAGAAGCATCAGAATAAGTCAAAAAGAGGTATTTTTGCAAATTAGGATAAAAAATCTAGAAAAGGAGAGAGAAGAATAGGATTTTGGAAAAATTTGCCAGAGTCTCCCCTTGCAAAATGGACTTTTCCAAAAAAATAGAATTGAGAAATAATGAAAGAATTGAAACATAATTGCTACTATAACTTCTAGGAAGTGAAGTACTATTACAGAAAAGAAAACTAAATATTTTCTTTCACTTTCCGGAAATGGGATACTTACTTCATTATACAAACAGTATGCAATCATGTTTACAACAAATAAACAACATACAACTTCCAGATTCATCATTCTGAATGCAAATATCAAGCTACAGAATACACAAGTAGCATTCAGCTTCCAACTGAAGGAGTAAAACTACAAAGCCCAACAAGTTTTCAAATCAAAGCATGCCTTCTAGAAAAGGATAAACTACAAGTACACATGCATAGGGTTCATAAAAGTAGTTTGAACTACATCTACAAAGAGAAGAATGCATCTACAGAATGAAAGAAGGATTGCAAACTACAAACATGCATGTATAGAATGGAGAAGATCTGCATAAAACTCCAAGTAGACATCTATCTATAGAAAGTAAAACAAAAGGAGCTCACACACAAGATAAAAACTAGAACAGTCAACAATTCTAGATACTATGCCAAGTCTGTAGGGAAGTATTATTAGAAACAATGCTATGGAGTGATGTGCCCTCGCTACACTTTCTAGAATGAGTCCAACAGTTACAAATATTGCATCTACAAAGAGAAGAAGGAAAGGCAACAGGTCTGTAATCAAATGGATGACTTATTTCCAAGCTTACAAATGCCCACTTGAAGAAGATATAGGTCTACTAAAGAAAGTAGCAGGAAAGATCAAATATACATCTACAGATGCAAAGAAGTAAACGACAAACAATCAGGTGTGCATCTTCCATGGTAAGGTAAAACGAAAAGAGCTCATGTTTTAGATGGAGAACAAATAGTATGCATCTACCAAATGTGAAACAAAGTTCGAGTATCGAGTTGGGAAATGAAAATAGTTAATATTTCCAAGCACCGAGCCAAGCCCATAGACAATTCATCAAAATGCATAGAACGAAGTTTCAACAAGTTTTAAACGACGAGTCAGAGTTTAAAAGTTCACTTTAGAATTAAAAGGAGTGAACCCACAAAATGCTTTCGATTTACAAAGATTTTACTGGTATTTGCAATGGGTTCAGAGTTACAAGAATGAAACTTGAGCTCAAAAGGGGAAAACAGTGTTGGAACTCACCATTTCCGAGAACGAAGCAATCAGACAGAGAAAATGGTGGTGACTTCTCTCTACAGGCTCGTCCTAAGTTCATTATCTATCGACTACCAAAACCAGATAGAAAACCAGATGCCAAACAAAGATTTATCAATCTATGAGGAAGAACAGAGCAGTTTAATCGATAAATGATCTTCAGATCATATACAGGAGGGAAACCAACATAGAACCAAAAAAACAACAAAAATACCTTCGAGATTCTTTAGAAAATGCGTGCAACAGTTGAGCAATAATGGCATCGAGAGTTCAGAAACAAAATGCAAGCTCGAAAACCACCAAGTCTCCAAGCATTCATCGAAAAATCACAGAGTGGTAAAAATTTTGCAAGGGCTTCACCCGCAGAGTGAAGATGCAAATGAAATGACCAAATGCCAAGCTCGAAGGTATAAACTCACATTCGAAACTAGGGTTCCAAACCCTAACTCATGGTCGAGATCAATGACCCATCAAACGCCAAGTGGAAGATCAAACGGTGGTCATTCCTCATAGGGTCCTAGGTGATAAGGCCCAATTAAACACCACCGACCACATTAATTGCTCAAGCTAGAACCCTAATTAGGGTTAGAAGATCTATGGTGGAGAAAATACCAAAGCACAGATCAAGGGCCCCAAAATACTTCGCAGAGTCCAAGCCTAACCGCCACGGTCAGAGTTACCATAGACCAAGGTTAAGCGAAGGGTGAGTCATCATGGAGGGGGCTAGCCACATGGACTGTCAACCAAAATAATTTTCCAAGACTTTCCAAAGTCTGAACTATGTGCATACCCACAAAAATTAAAAAGACATCATTATATGCTAAAGTCCCGAAAAGGGCAAAATTTGTATTATGTGCCAAGGCCCAAAGGTGGCGGATCAACTAATGCATGGTGGGCTAGCCCAAGAGGTGGTCCCCTTTGATATTATATACATGCTTATGCTTGAGTCCACAATGTGGCAGCATCTAAAATCAAAGGTGGTCCCCACATGGGGTTTCAAACAAAATTCGTAGGTGTCACTCATGTGACTATCAGGAAAGTGAAAAAAATCAGAACATGTGCACTTAGGAGGTGGTCCCCACTTCATCTTAATTTTGCAAATATGGCTAAGGTTGCATCCTTTTTCCTACACACAGGAGATAATTTTGCATGCCTTCACAACAGGACAAGAATAGAGAAGATGACAAACTTGCATGTGCAAAGAGAGAAGACTTGCCTAGTAAGTAAATTTTAAAATTAGCAATTGTTCATCTTTATTTCCTAAAAATAGAACAATCAACTGCGGTTTGACTGAATTGTATCTAAGGTTGATAATGCCTATTTTTATCATGTACTTTAGTTTGTATTATTTTATTCCTTTATTTACTATTAAATAAAGGAAAAATTAGGATACATGGGCGATACAGCCTCGAAGGCTATTTTTAGGAAGGGGTGAAATTTACTATATATATTGTGTGCTCTTGCAAAGCACAAAAGGGGAGAGGGGAATTTTCAAAGATTTTTTTCCTAGAGAACTTTCGATATGATTACTAAAGCAATTTCTACAGTTTTCCCTTTGAGTGTGAATTATTCTTTACCTTTCCAAGTCATTATGTAGTCTTGTGTATGCCAGTATTAATCTTATGAATTAATATTCCTTCATCAATCACTTTACCCTCTACAAATCTACTATATTTTGCTAAATTTCATTGTGCATGTTAGCTTACTAGTCTTTGTTGTGATTCTCCTCGGTACAAAATAAGTATTCTACCCTTATTTTCTCACAAAAGTACAAATTAGTTCATGCACATAAATAATTCTTCATAAATTGGTTGTGTATTCCACTCAAGTCAAGTTCTCATTCAAATTTGGTGTATCACCTTAGTATTTACTTCATTTTTAGTCATGTATTAACCTAAAAGTCTAAGAAAATAGTTTAGTGAACACGATAAGGAACAAACCTTTTTAACCCTGGAGGTTAACCTCAAAATAGGTATACCCACAGCCTTGAGGTGTCCCCATTGTATCTACAAGAGAGAGAGATATTTTGCGAGACTTAAAAACTATTGCCATCTCTCTACTGAGTGCACTTTTGAGAGATAATAGTTTTTGGCATGGCTGGTGGGACTATGAATCAGATCTGCATGCATATTTCAGATTCTAGAAGCAGATCAAAAGTAGATTTATAGCAAATAAAATTTACTTTCGGGAGAAAAGCTGCAGAAAATTTATTCTAAAGATTTTATGATCTTTTGGTGACTTTGTAAAGCTGATTTCAGACCAATATTACAGCATGTTCCATGCCTAAAGTGACTACAAGATCATCGGTAAGAGGAATTCCTCCAGAGTTTGTTTCTTTACCTTTGAATTCTGCTAGAAGAAGAAGAGTTAGTAATACATTGCCTTATAATAGACCTAGTTTTGTAAACCCTCCTGATATTCCTTCACCACATATGCACTTTTCAATCAATATCCCAGTTTTTCAAATGGCTATTCAACCACCTAGAAATTTTGTGACCTTTACTAATGGCAACCCATTAGTAAATCAAGTGTACCATGATATTCCCAATTCTACTTTGAAAAGTTTGCCATCATTTACGGGTGAAATTCAAGTTACACTGTTGAACACATTAAAGATGTTGCGACCATATGTGTAGTCCATAATATCACTCATGAATACATAGCCTTAATACTTTTAAGCATCTTTTAAAGCACAAGCCTTATGATGGTATAGGAATCTAGAGATTTGAAGCATAAGAACTTGGGATGAATTAGGTGAAAAACTCTTTGAAATAGTTCCAAGATAATTGGGACCATTTATCCCTCATTGAACAACTATCTAATATCAAAAGAATCCTCATGAGTATATATCTAGCTTTAACATTTGTTTCGCTAGAACTTGGGAAAGAATCCCAACGAGTGTTAAGCCTCAAGCTAATCACACTTTCCTTTACTACCTCGAGCATTGAATAGCGATATTGCAACTATGATCCAATCCATGGGAGATTTTACTCTTCCATAGGCTTATGATTAAACTGCTATAAAATCTTAAAACAACCTTATCTAGGATGGAAAATTAGTACCAAGGCCTACTGATTCCATTTTTGGAAGATTTAGCTCTTGTCACAACCTATTACAATTGTGGAGCCTAATGTTGCAGCCCCATCCCCATATATGTTTAAAGATTTACAAACCATGGGAAATAAGTTGACATCAATTAAGAATAAACTTGCATTTGCCTAAGAGACCTTATCCAGCTCCTTATCAAGCAAAATCAACCAAATAGGCAACCTTATCAAAGAAGGAATTTTGATCTAATGTTCCTAATGCATCTAATGCTTTAGTTCCAGATTAATATGGCTATAGAGAAGAGTGGTGCCAACCTTGCAATCAACCACATTTAGCTACAAATTTCCCAAATGCATTCCTGAACCTGAATCTTGTTGCACAACCTCAACCTGAAACATTATTCATGCCTCAAATGGAGGGTGGGTAGCAAGAAAGTCATGTTCAAAAAACACTGAACAAAATTTGGTCATCTTTAATGAGGAGGATTTCATTGTTGTCACCACTAGAGCTCAAGAAAAGGCTATCAAAGGAAAAAGACAACAAAATAGACCTGTCCGCCGCCTCACATTGATAATTCAGCATCAACAGCCCCATAACCAGCCAACAGTGTTGTTCTCCCTAAAAAAATAGCAAGTGTTGCAGCTAGTAAAGAGCCGCATAAATAGTTGCAGCCTGATCCAAGAAGATTGTTTATACCTCAGATTTCCAAGGTTGTTCAAGTAGAATTAGTTTTTGCTAAGGCTTATGCTAAAACAACTGAGTCTATTTCTAAGACAGTTACTTCTCTTAACATTTTGATATGATGAAGAAGAAAATCTTAAGATATCAATGTGGGATGCATTAAAGCATTCTAGGACAATAGGATCTACTCTCTCATGAACTAGCTAAACTACAGATTTCTTTAGAAACAACAGTAAAAGAAGCTAAAAAACATAGATATGGTCCTTGGAACACTTGTTCAGGATCATGTAAAAGGAGTTAGGTGGATGGTTCAGAAAGTTATAAATGCTCATGACATAAAGAAACCACCACCCTTTTATCTATCTCTGATTATTGGAGAGAATTTAGTTCACAACTGTATGGTGGATAGTGGTGCAAGACAACACGGTTATGCCTAAATGCATTGCTGAAAAATTAGGCCTGTAGTATGAACCTACGGAAAGGAGTGTTTTATAGCTTGATGGGACTGCTACCAATATGGTTGGAATAATAAGAAATTTGGAGGTAATGTTACATGCTTGCCCAAATGTTTCGATTCTACAAGATGTTACCGTTGTGGATTTACCTTCATATTTTCATTGTGGCTATTTAGAGATTTTACAACAAAAATAGGAGGATATCTTTCTTAGATTGTCTTTCTTATTTTTCACTACACGATATGGCACCAAGGTTACCATAAATTCTAAGCCATTGGCTAGATTTCATATTGAGCCTCATTCACCAAATGCAATAGCGAATTATTCAGCTTTAGATCAATCTAATTTTGATGATGTACCTAGATTTCAGCACTAGAAGGTGTTTCTAACATGTTCATGGATGAGAAAACAGGTTGAAGAACATGCTCATGATCCTTTTAAAGAAGTTAAAGAACATATTTTTTGGTGTTTACTACATGCACTGAAGAAAATGCGGTAGTTCCCTTGTTGTCCAAAATAGAAAAATCAATGAAGGGATGTGGAAGCTTCATTTTGATGGAGCTAAGAATAAGAAAGGATAGGGAGTAGTTTGATTCTCACTTCCCCAATAAATGAAAGGTATTTTATAGCTTTGAGTCTCCATTTTAATGCACTTGTAATGTAGCTGAATACGAATCATTAATCCATGGGTTCTATGGGCGAGAAAAGAGGAATCATCTCATTACAAATCTTTGGTGACTCTAATTTAGTAATCAATCAAGTGAAAGGCTTGATAGATGTAAGAATCCATTAATGAAGTCTTACAGACATAAATTTTCAGACTTAATGGAAGATTTCAATGAAATTAATATTGAGTCTATTCCTAGAGCTGAAAAAAACATCTTAATAGACTTACGGTAGTTGGTGCTAGTTTTAAAGTCTTTGGAATAGATAGAAAACAACAAAGTTCAGACTCATGTTAAATTAATTGTTAGGCCTTCAATGCTGATAATGAATCTAATTGGTAGGTTTTTGAAAGCGGTGATCAAATCTGTAGGTTTTTGCAGCAAGAAGATGAATTTTCTGAGTGAACCAAGAAAAATTACAGCACCTATATGGTGACCAGATTGTTCAGTTAAAAACAAACAAGTTGGCTCGAGGACTTGTCAGATTAGAAGACATCTTCAGCACTGATGACTAGTTAAGAAAAGATAAATTTAAGATGTTTACTCATGCTTATAATTACAAGGAGGTTTTAGTTGATGAAGGAAAAACTTATTTCTTGTAAAGATATGCTCCTTATCTAAAAACAATCTTTTCTTAAGCTTTGCACTAAATTTAAAGATGTTTTTCTTGGAGATACCAAGATTTGAAAGGGTTTGACCCCATTATAGTGCAACATACAATTGAGTTATAGCCAAATTCCAAACCAGTTAGGTAGAACCAAAGGCCTGTTAATCCTAGAATAGAGCCTCTTATGAGGAAAGAGTTATCAAAATTGATTGAATCGGGAATTATTTTCCTAGTTAAGCATTCAAGTTGGGTATCAAATGTTGATCGATTAGGAAAAAGAATGGAGAAATCAGATTATGTGTGGATTTAAGACATCTTAACAAAGCATCATTAAAAGATTATTATCCACTACCAAGCATTGATCATATTTTGAGAGCGAGTTTGAGGATCAAATAGACTATCCCTTTTAGATGGTTAAAATGGATATAATCAGATTTTAGCCCGAGGAGAGGACATGTATAAAATAGCTTTTACCACTAAATGGGGTTACTTACACTTACAAAAGGATGCCTTTTGGTCTTTCAAATGTCGGTGCAACATTTCAACGCACTGATGGACATGGCTTTTCATAGCCTATTAAATAAATGCATACTTGTTTATTTAGAAGATGTTACCATATTTTCAAAACATTTTGATGAACATCTAATGCATTTGACACAGACTTTTTAGATCAGCAGGCAGTTTGGAATATCCTTGAATCCCAAAAAGTCCATCTTTTCAGTACATGAAGGTAAGCTACTTGACCATATTGTTTCTAAGCAATGTTTAGTAATTGATCCTTTCAGGATTGAAGCCATATCACAACTATCTTTGCCTCATCACAAGAAGGCATTGTAGATCTTTCTAGGAAAAATCAGCTTTGTTAGAAGATTTGTTCCAGATTTTGTAGCATTGGTTAAGCCATTGCAACCATGCTAAAGAAAGAGAAGAAATTCTCTTGGACCAGTGAAGGGAGAGAAGGTTTTGAAGCTATTAAAGTAGCTATTTCTCAGGCTCCTACTCTTGCAAATCCAAACTTTGATAAGGATTTTACAATGTATGCACTTGCAGGAGCTGAAACAATCTCAGCTATTCTAACTCAGGTCAATGATGAGAACATTCAACAACCAATTGCTTTCTTTGGACAAAGTTTGCATGATTACAAAACAAGGTACACATTTCTAGAAAAATAAGTACTTTCAGTAGTCAGAGGACTAAATAATTTTAAGTACATGCTTTCGAACAATAAAATTCATGTTCTTGTTTCTCATCCAAGTGTGAAATCTTTCTTGTTAAACAAAGAATTGAATGAAAAAAGAGTAGGCTGGATAACGAAGGTTATGGAGTATGATGTTGATATACAAGTTGCCAAGATAGTTTGAGGTAAAGGTTTATGTGACCATCTAATTGTTGATATGGAGAAACAACAAGATGTAAAACCTGAAGTTTGAGAACACCATGCTAAAACACATATCAGCAATCAAAGCGTTATGTTGTAACAGAAAAAATCAGAAATTGAACTTTCTCAGGAAATTTAGGAATCAAGATGGATGACTGATTTGGTTAACTATCTACAACATGACACCTATCCTGGAAGGTATGGATAAGAATAAAGCGAAGATATTTCAGATTACAAGGATATTCCTATATCTTCCGTTGATGGTGTATTGTTCAAAAGAGATATAAATGGAATCTTTCTACGATGTGTCGATTATGACAATATTTAAAAGATATTATCAGAATTCCATGAAGGACCTACGGGAGGTCACTTCTCAATAGGTATTACAACTTTAAAGATCATGAAAGTAGGTTACTATTGGCTAGCTAACGGCATATTTAAGGACTATTTGAATGGATCGAGAAAGTGCAAGAAATGTGCTTTCTTTGTTAGAAAAGAACATTTAGCTCCACTTCCTTTACAACCTATTTCAGTTGATCAACCCTTTATGTAGTGGGATCTTGAATTTATTGGGATGATTAACCCGCCTTCTTCATAAGGACACAAATGGATTATAACTACTACAGATAACTTTACATGATGGTGAAGTAGTAGCCTTGAAGGATGCTTAATGAAGCTTCAATATTAGTTTTCTATGAAGGTATAGTCTATAGATTTGGTGTTCCAACAACTATCATATCGAGATAATGCTTTAGCATTTCTCGGTACTAAAAATGTGATTGGGATTTTAGCCATGAATTTACTTCAGCTATTCATCTAATTATTACTGAGTTTCACTTGAATTGTATCTAAGGTTGATAATGCCTATTTTTATCATGTACTTTAGTTTGTATTATTTTATTCCTTTATTTATTATTAAATAAAGGATAAAATTAGGATACATGGGTGAGTATATCCTTGAGACTATTTTTAGGAAGGGGGTGAACTTTTACTATATATTGTGTGCTCTTGCAAAGCACAAAAGGGTGGAGGGAATTTTCGAGACTTTTTCCTAGAGAACTTTTGATATGAGTATTGAAGCAATTTCTGCTAGTTTTTCCCTCTGAGTGTGAATTATTCTTTTCCTTTCCAAGTCATTTTGTAGTCTTGTGTATGCCTGTATTAATCTTGTGAATTAATATTCCTTGATCAATCACTTTACCCTACTACAAATCTACTATTTTCTTCTAAATTTCATTGTGCATGTTAGCTTACTAGTACTGTTGTGATTTTCCTCGGTATAAATTAAGTGTTTTTTGCTTACATTCTATAGAAAGTAGAAATTGGTTTGTGTACACAAAGAATTCTTCACAAGTCAATTGTGTATTCCACTCAAGTCAAGTTATTTATTCAAATTTGTTGTATCACCTTAGTAATTATTTCATTTTAAGTCACTTCCTAACCCTAAAACTCCCGAAGTAGTCTAGTGAACACCAATAAGGAACCAACCTTTTAACCCCAGAGGTTCACCTCAAAATAGGTATACCCACAGACCTGAGGTGTCCCCATTATATCTATGAGAGAGAGAGAGATATTTTACAGACTTAGAAAACCTGCTACCATCTCTCTACTGGATGCACTTTTGAGAGATAACAATTCTCACCCTTGTATTTATTAGTTTAGGATTTTGAATTTCTTTAAGTGTTGATGTACTTTTTTTGTTGTATATTAGTCTTCAATCCCTAAGCACCTTGAGAACATGATTTTTAGTCCTACCTTTATCATTTCATAAGTCGGTGTACCTCCAGAAAGAGATGTTATAAAAAAATCTAAAAGTTTCATAAAACAATTGTAAACTTCAAGAAATTTCAAATGCATAACAACTAAAATTAGGTCGGGAAAATATTTCTATATAAGTGTTATTTTTAGTATCAAGGATTATTCATGATTTGAGCTTTAGTGCCTCGATAAATAAGAAAGTAGCCATAACAACATGTCACAAGTGGAACATTCAAAAGGAAAAGTGAAATAAGATCTTAATAGAGTTTCATCATGTCCAAAACCAGTAGGTTTTTTACTAAAAATCTAAAATGTGTCGTGTTTTCAAAGAAATCATTAGATTCAGTGTGCCCATACTTGGTGAAAATAGGTTTCGAGAAAGGTTTCAAGGCCTGTTTTTTCCCCTAGAGATTAGGGTTGCAGAGAGAAAAAGGTAAAAATTCCATGGTTTAGATAATTTTCCACTCTCACAATTTTAAATTCATAAGTTTCTTATAAATATTGAGAGTGTGAGCAAATGGAACAGTCCAAGGTCGGTAGAAATCAAGTGGTTTTGAGGAAATTTTGAGGTCAAACCCGAGTTGCAGGCTATTATTTCTAACTTTGTGCCCAAGGAGGCATCAACCTTATACATGACCATGAACATCTAGCAAATAGATGTCACCTCCAGTCACCAAATTGTTATCCATTTTTCCCCTAGCGAGAATGGAAAATAGGGGTAGGTAGGACCCAAGAAATGGAAAATTAACCTAAGGATGAAATTGAATTGCAGGTGGTTATAACATTTTAGGGAGAACATTCAATGAATTTAGAGTGAAAATCATTTTGAGGAATTTATTCCTCTTCGGATTTTGACCATTAAGGATCAACTTAAAAAATGAGGAAATGTGGTCCGTGTGAGCCCACACTCAACAAAAATGGGTGAAAGAGTTAAAAAAGGTAAAAATGGCCTGCAGGGTAACCTATTGGTTCCCACTCACCTCCAAATCTAGGAAAATTCATGAAGAAATTGAAAAAAATCAATATTTCCCCAAAGGGGCCTTGAAGGAAGGGACATTGATTTGAAAATTATCTTAGTGAGATGAGGTGTCATGAAGTTTTACCAAGCTCCATGGAGCTTGACTAAGCCATTTTCAATTGGATCAATTTGGGATCTACATCAAACACATTGAAGGCCCAAGGATTGGGAGTACAGACACTACCAACTCGGCGCGGTAGTGAGTTTGTGGTAGCTGATACGAAAGGTGAAGGGGAATCGATGAGATCTTCTAGATCATTGAGTCGTAAGGAGGTGTGTGAGGTGGTGAGACTAAATGGATTTTAGCTCGGTTTAGCACCGATGAGGGAATGAAAAAAATGACTCATAGAGGTGATTCGAGGATAGGCTCGGGTATTGAGGCAAGCCGCACAAAATGAATGAAGAACTTGCTTTAACAAGTTGATGAATGATCTCGAGAAACAACTTGAATATGTCTCTTAAAAACCACACTCAACAAGGAGGTCATAGGGTGTCTTCCTACATTCAAACAAATATGGCTCAATGAGTTGATCAACAAACCAAGCTAAGTTTTATAAAATGAAATGAGATCTCAAGAGGGCCGAGACCTGAGAAAATCAGGGGGGTTGATGAAAAATTATTCGGTGATGTGAATGGAAAGGTTGCAAGTGTTAGAGATCAGTCAAAGTTGGAGGGCTTAATTACTCATACATTGCACATGTGAGAAATCTCTATAAATGGCTCAAATTGATTTCAAGGTAGGATGTTCATTAAAGTGAGGTCGATTCACTGGCATGGAATAAAAATTAAAAAGTGAGATTATGTGGACTTGACATGATGAGTGAGGAGGTGTCATCTCTCAACTCGATCAAATGGCTCGAGGTTGGGAATGCACTCAATGGCATACGATATTACATAGTTTAGTGTATATCTTATCGAGTGAGTAAGTTTAAGATGTAATGGAGTCTCGAAGTCTTAACATTTCATACTTAGGAGGTATGACACTTCAAGATTTTACTTGGGAAGTAGCAAGTAAAAACTCCCAATCAACGAGGCAAGATTTTCCAAAGGATTAAAATCCAAAACTTTAAGTGGTGAGATGATTGGTTTTGAGGTCAAATTGGCTTTGAGGTCAACGACACACAATTTTGGGGTTTGTTCGATGCGAAATCCAAAATGGCGAGTGGGAAACCTCTAAAGCTGGAAACATTTGAACTCCTAAGTGAGGAAGGCTCACATTCCATGGGTAGTGTATGACTCTTTTCGGGGTTAATTCAAAGTTTTGAGTGATAAAATCCCAAAATGGAGCATGAGAGATGTGTTAAGAAAATAAATCTAAAAATATGAAATATCCAACCTATTAAGCTAATGTATTGACAACCCCACGGAGTCAAGGTGGAGGAGTATAGAACATGACTAAGGGTTTCTTTTTATTTTGTTTTCCAATGTTGAACATTATAAATTTGTTGTCAATCATGGTCACTAGTTTATTTGTAATACCCTTGTGGTGTTCTCCCACTAGACTCGGGACTTTCAAGTCTCCGAGCAAGCCAAACTCAAGATTCCTGTTTGGATTGAATTTCTAGGTCTTCCTTTGCCTCTATGGGGATTTATTGACCAGCTTATCAAACCCTTGGGTTGTCTCATCTGCCATGAGCAACCTAAGTTTTATTCGAGCTCGACCCCAGAAATGGGTCTGTGTTGAGATTGATCTCTCGAAAGACCTTAAAGATACCCTAGATATTCAGGTTGGGGACACACATTTTTCACATAAGGTTATGTATATTAACCTACCTAACACTTATTTCTAGTGCAATCCATAGCCAATATTATCAAGGATTTTCCCCTCATGACACAAAGCTCACGCCAAGTTTAGAGAAACCTCATTGGACCCTAAACCTAACACTCGTCCTCTAATGGTTGGACAATATCTATCTAAAAACCTTCGGCTCACGAAAATCCCCAACAAGCTACCTATAAACCGGTGATTGCTTCTACTTTTCTCCTACAAAGCCAACTATTACAACCCTTCCCAAGGCCACCTCTGTTATTTCCTTAACTCCGTAAGCTACTATTGTCATCAACTCCCACCCATCAGCTCCTACTTTGTCACACCCCTCGCGTCCCGAAACCTCAAACTTTTTGGATAACACTGCCAGTGGTTCGGCTGCTCAAATAGAGAGAAAACTTGCCTTACATCATTCATGAAGTCCCTCCCCTCCTTCCGAGGAGGATTTTTCCTGAGACCTCACCGATAGTTTGAGCTTAGAGATTATATGCATGGGAATGCACAGCAAGTCACTTTTTCTAACCGCTTTGGAGCATTAGCAAGCCTTGAGGAGGAAAACATGAGCCTTGATAGTTATCCATGATAGTTTACTCATGGAATTTCAAGGGGCTAAGTGATCTGACTCATAGATATCTTGTCGAGAGACAGTTGTAATATTTTTGCAAAGTTTTAGGTGCTATGTTTGTAGGAAGTCAAAATCATAGGCTTCAATCTTTCTGATGCTATGTGTACAATCTGGCCTGGTTCTCTCTACCAGATGTCATTGCATGATAATGGTCGAGGTGGTGTTCTCACTCTCTTAACCCCGACCTCACCTCCAACATCATATCATGGGGTTCTGATCCCACCCATCGGGTGGTGTGGACCCTTCTTGATTTTGACAGCCACATTTTTGGGTTGGCCAATATTTATGCTTCCAATGATGCTTCAGAGTGCTCTTCTTTTTGGTGGTGGCTGGCTGATCACCTACCCTCTACTACCTAGATTTTTTGTGGTGATTTCAACATGGTTGAATCTCTCAAAGATAAATTGGGCTAGCTTCCTATGCGTTGGTGTGTTGGTGAGCGTGAAGCCTGGTTTTACTTGCGTAATAAGCTCTGTTTGTTTGATCCTAACCACCACAAACATTCTAATACTACCACTCCTTGGTTCACATGGTCTAATTTCAGAGCTGGCGATGATAGATTTTATAAACGCCTTGACAAAGCTCTACTTTCAAAACAACAATGGTTCTCCTTTGATGCTTCACACATCCTCCGGTCTCGGTCATGGACAATGCTTTGGTTTCTGACCATAAGCTTATCTTCTTTAGGCTTCAATGGAACTTTCAGTGTCCCAAGCCCAAGTCCACTCAGTTCTATTTGAATACATCTCACCTCTCTCATCCCAAAATTTGGATTACATAAGATGTATTTAGAATCTGGACCCGAGACCTATTGATGGGATTAGATGGATTGATTGGTGGTATCATGTGATCACTCACACCACTTCCTTTCTTCGATTGTATGGGAAACAAGCTACTTTTTTTTCACAAGAATGCTATGAAGCCTCTCATATTAAATACTCAAGAGCTATTCAAGATCTTAATTTATCTCCTTTCAACACCCATATTCAAGTGCAAGTTGCTCTTTGGAAGCATAAGCTTCAAGTTGAGGAGAACTATAAGGCTAGAGGAGCTCAAGTTTGAGACAGAATGCACTGGCTCCAATTGGTGACAAAGTTACTAAGGAGTTTTTTTCTTCTCTTAAATCTAATCAAATTCTCACCAAAATCAAAGAAATTATATAAGGCAATCAAAGGCTTACCCTTTTACTGGATATTCTGCAAGCTTTTGTGCATCACTACCATGTTGTGTTTACTACTCAACCTGCTACTCCGGCTCGCGATGCTGCTCTCCTCCAATGCATTGACGTTGTTCCCTGTAAGCTATCTGAAATTCAACACGTTTCCTGTGATCGGCCTCTCACTCTCAATGATTTGAAGGAAGCTTCTCTTCAGATGGCCTCTGATAAAGCCCTCGGGGTTGATGGTTTTCCCTGTGAGTTTTACCAGGCTCTGTGGCCTACTGTTGGTCCAGATCTCTACCAGGTCTATCTAGAAGCTATGTCCTCCAACACTCTGGGAGCTCTGATTAACTAGGGTAACATCAAATTCATACCCAAGGCTAGAGACCCTAAGCTTATCACAAAATAGTGGCCCATAACTCTGCTCAATGTTTCATACAAGATCATTGCCAAAGATCTTGCTAACAAGATAACAAACTTATTTCCTTTGACCATCGGGGTGAGCAAGCCAACTTTATTAAAAATAGATATATTTTGGACAACATTATTGCAGTTTGGGAGGGCATGGAGTATGCTCATCAGACCTCTCAACTTACTCTGTTTGTTAAAATTGATTTTGAAAAATCCTATGATAGAGTTGAGTGGCCTTTCATTTTCGCCATGCTGTAGGGTATTGATTTTGGACCCCGGTTTATCCGCTCTTTAATATACTCTTTTTAGATGTGGGTGCTTATATTACTATCAATGGCGAGTAGTCTAAGCGATTCTCTCTTCATTTTTCCATCCGGAAAGTTGTCATCTTGCTCCTTCTCTTTATGTCATTTCTACTGAACGTATCAGCTATTTGCTCGCTAATGCTGCTAATGCCAGTTTAGTTAAAGGTATCCAACTACCTTCTTCTCCTAAGTAGTTGATTAATGGTCATTTTTCTAATGACTCTTTTCTCACTCTGGCTGATTCTGAGGCCTCTGTTACTAATGCTATGCAATGTCTTGACACTTTTTGTCTTGCTTCTAGTTCTTCCATCCAATGGAAGAAAACCCAATGTTACAGATAGGCAATGGATTCTAAACCTCCTTGGTTAGATGGATTTCAATGGATTTGGATTGAACCTGGTGTTCAATTTAAGTTTCTTGGCATTCCTTTTGCTTTTATGGCTTCCCCTACTGACCTATGGAACTATGTGATTCAGTGGGTTGAACAAAAAATCTCCTTTTGGATCACAAAGCATCTGTCTCTTGCTGGAAAATTTCAAGTTTGTTCCTAGGTTTTGCCTACCACTCATGTTTACTAATCCTCATGTTGGTCACCTTATAAAGTTGCTTATCACAAGTTGGAGAAAATTCTGTGAGAATTCCTTTGGGCCAATTCCGAGGGGAACCATGGTTTTCATAAGGTTTCTTGGGATATTTGTTGTACTCCCAAAGGAATTGGGGGTCTTGGCCTTATCAACATTCAATTGCAAGGGTTTTCTCTTACTGCCAAATGGATTATTCGCAGCCTTGAAGGTGAGGAGTCTTGGAAAATTCTTCTCAGAAATTACATATCTCAAGGGTCTCCACTCAATTGGAAGGCTTGGCAGGGTTTGAACTACTACTCTTTATTGCTTATGCCCTGTTCCTATCAAAATTGGTGGTTCTTTTGTGGCCAAAAGCATTTGGAAGGCCTGGGAGCTTCTCAAACCTCACCTGCTTTGGCAGGGTGATGGTTTCGAATGAGCTCTCTCTTAAAGCTCTCAGTTTGTGGTGGAATTCGGTTATTCAATATCATGACAAGCCTCTTGCTCTTTCCTTACAGCTTAAGGGTTTGTGTTTCTTCAAAAAAGGAATTAAGTTTATTCAGGACCTGTTCTGTCCTATCACTGGGATTGGCTTACATGGGACAACCTGAAAGCTACATTTGCTCTTCATGATAATGATAAGAAAGCCATTTCTTTTATTCAAGAACTCATACCCGGTGTTTGTCTACATAAAATTGGTGTCACTACGTAGTGCCCATGGTGGTTTGATTGGCATTGGCCCTCTGCCACCCCCTTCAGAAATTATAAACCTCGGGTGGGCTACAAGCTTCTCGCACAGAAGCAACTCCCTCTCAACAAGCTCAATGCTCGTTGGAGCTTGCATTCCACTCGTTTTGGGTGGAAGCAACGCTTCTCTGTCATTTGGTCCATTCCTATAGAGCCCAAAGTTGCTCACTTTCTTTAGAGTATTCTTCATCAAGGGCTTCCCGTGGGCAAATGCCTCATTCTTCTGGGAGCTCCTCCATTGTGCTACACCTTTCTGCAACCACATTGAGACTCTTCTTCATCTTTTTCATTTTTCCCTCATGCTCAATCTGTCTGACATTGGATTCACACCCTTTTTCAAACCTTTTTACCCACCTTCTTTATGTGGAAAATGGTTCTTCCGGGGATTAAAGCTTTATTCTTGCAAAATTTTACAACATTTGGCATTCTTTCAGGGAAGCCATATTATATCATATTTGGAAATCTAGAAATGCTACAATATTTGATAAGCAAGCAGTGGATAGAATTTTTTCTATTTCTATCAAGCTTCTTATTATCTCCAATGTCTCACTTCAGATCCAGGTTCAAGCGGAGAAAGTATGCATCGAGGTTAAACACCTCCAAACCCTATTGGACCATTAGGGGAGTTCCTTTGTGCTTTGTAAGTGGTCATTCCGCCAGATTCTCCTGGCCACCGCTCCTACTCACAAGGTCACCACTCCCATTCAAGTGGGCATCACAATTTTGACAAGGGCTCGATTCATGGGTGGCGGAGTGCCTCACCTCATCAACGGGTCCCCTTTTCCTCCATCATGGTCTTCACCAACCCCTGAGGTGTTTGTTTGGCTGAGCGATGGGGGCTCTGGGCGGCAGATGCCTGATCAGTCTAAGTTTCCTTGACTCTCATTGGCCATTTCACCCTCCCGGTGGGGAACCGAGGCATAAAACGTAGACGAGATGGTTGGGAGCTGATTTTGACACTCCCGCCACAAATATTGGTTGGTTTGGTGATCATCCGAAGATCCCACCTCAATCGCCTCCTGCCTCCATCTTTTTGCCACCACCTAGCTCCATGTCTAGATATTTTTGCTGGTTTTCTATAAATTTTGTTCAAACTTTTTTTTTTTGATTGAAAAATTTTATCGAAATGATTATGTAACTTGTGCCACTTGTAGCCTTTAATGGCTACTATGATCTTGCATATGGGGTGTGATCTTTTCCACCCAATTTTGTATGATTAGCATTGTACATTTTTCTCATCATTAATATATGGATATGTTTTTCAATAAAAAAAATGTATTGGCCATTGAGTCATTTGGGAGGTGTGCGGTGGGTAGGTGGAGCATTAGATGCTGAGCCAAACCAACTCAGTGGTGTGAGGGAGGCGAAATTTGCATTCATTTTTATAGCTTGGTGGGTGGATGTTGAGACAAATCATAGCCAAAATACAAAATTGAATAACTTTTGTATTCCTTGACTATTTTAAAGAAAATTTTATGTTTTGGAGAGGATTTTTAGTGGTATTTTAATGGAATGATCAAAATTTATAGATCAAGAGGGTACATGAAAATTAAGACATATAAACAACCCTGTGCAGAAATGATGATAACTCCTTCTACACTCCACCATTTTTTGAAAATATACAGCCAATGGAAAGGTTTTTTGAGCCCCAAACCATGGGATGATTAGTGATGATAAATTAAGGAGCTAGGTGGGTGAGAAACCATCATGAAGTATCGGGAGCTAAGGTCATACCGGGTGTATCATGAAGTCCATTTCTTCAAACACAAGTGAGGGTATAAGGAGTATGATTTTGTAAGTTTACCCACCATTGAAGGAAAATAATGATGATTTTTATGGGTTTTGTAACATTTTATAACTCTTCTCTCTCTCTCCTTTCTATAATTATTTTTATATAAATTTTTAGGATGGGCTCAAGTAAAAAGGTTGGATACTTTTAAACCCTTCCATTTTTACTTAAGAAATATGTGGAGTTTCAAGCCTCCCTATCAAAAAATTGTAATGCAATATTTGTGCCTTTCGACCCTCATGTAATGTATTGTATCAAATTTTGGAGAAATAAAAAAAATCTTTATATGCTTTCAATCCTCCCTTTTGGTTATTATATCTTATCTGATCTTTCATTACAGTTAGAGGATATTGTTCATTGTTAAATTGTCATTGCAAGGTTTTGATGGTGTTATGTTTATTAGAAAGTGTGGTTGTAGTAGGTATTTAGATATATGGTGCTTGATAACCCTCCCCATGTTTCTTTATTTCATTTTCATGCATTGTAATTTTTCCAGTACTCCTTCATGGTGTATCACCTTCCCTTAGAGTAGGTTTCATTTTATGCAATCCTTCTATCCTTGTCCCCTATGAAAAGCGTTAGATTATGGTTAGATTAGTGACTCTCTACACTTTATAGTAGGTCACACTAGGTTAGGACAAGAAGTAGCCTTATCTGGAGATATATCCCATTTCACGAATTCCCACACTTTATGATAGTTCCATGTTTTACAAATCACACTAACTTCCCAAATCATTCAAATTATAAGCATTCATGGGTGCTTGTGATTTTGATAAAATAGTTAGAATGTAATGGCTCATGATGTTTCGATGAGTTTTGAAAGTGATAAGTGGTTAATCGCTCTATGTTTTAGATCATCACTCTATATATGTATTGTTAAAAGAATAATTTACTTAGAGGGAGGGGGTGAATCAGTCCTTACAAAATTTGAACAATTAAGATTTGTTTACTTAAAATATAAACCATTCAAGCATTCATTAATGTGTGATTAACATTCAATCAAATCCACATAACCATGAAATAGAAAAAATAACACAAGTTATATGTGGGAAACCCTCCAGGGGAAGAAAAACCAATGAAAACTTTGTTGATAATACACATAATAAACAATCGAGTAAATATTACACATCACAAGAGATTTTTTAATGAGGCACCAACCCTTCAAGGATAACCAACACCTAAACCCTTGTTGATATTACTTATAACAAGATAATTGCATTAATATTACTCATCACACAATATTTTCATGAGAATATTACTATAAATTGTTCGTAACCTCTCACTTATGCTGATCACTAGATTCATCTCTAAATTCTTTGTTCAAACCCTCTTCAAACACACCTCCTTCCAACTCACTCAAACCTGGATAAACATAGCCTAATTTGATCTCAACCTCTTGCACACATGATCTCTAACCATCTTCAACCCTTCACACACTTCTTAAAATCTTAAATTATTCCTTCTTACCTATTTTACACTCGTCCTTAGGTCATACTTTTCCCTCTAACTCCACTTGTTCAAATTTTAACTCAAACATTCACTTTATACTATTTTTTTCTCATAAACATAAGGGATTTTGGTCCTTCAACATTTGTCTGGCCAACACAATGAAAAACATAACAATAAACTCATGGAAATTCATAAAATGGACCCATGTAGGTTGGACATGCTCAAACATACCAAACAAGATCAAAACCCCATCACCTAGATGAAAAAACACACAAAAATCATAACCATGATTAGTCAAGCTCCCTAAATTCTCAAACATGTCAAATTTGACATAAAAACATCATCCATGGTAATTAATTATCTTTTACTAATAAAATTTATCATAACACAACCAAGAAGGCTCATATCCTTCTCAAAATAGCTTTTTCAAGGAACCAGTC
This sequence comes from Taxus wallichiana var. yunnanensis, assembly GCA_018340775.1. Taxonomy (NCBI): domain Eukaryota; kingdom Viridiplantae; phylum Streptophyta; class Pinopsida; order Cupressales; family Taxaceae; genus Taxus; species Taxus wallichiana. The sequence continues at coordinate 714,460,438 of CM031240.1, read as the reverse complement.
ATCACCTATTGTAGACACCTATAATTACACCCGAGAAATTTAAATACTTAAATTGCGCTAATTATCTCCTTCCCCAAAAATTTACAACACATCATCAAAAGACTCATCATCTCTTCTATTATTGTTAATTAATTACACTACACTAATTAATTAAGTCATCTACCAAGAAAATGCCCTGATTAACGACCTTCTATTAATTAATCCCCCCCTTTTTTCAATCCTAATTAATTATTATAATTAATTAGCTTCCCCTTTATCACATCAATAAATCATTATTTATTGGATTTAATCCTCTTCCATAGTCTAAATCATGCTAATATTTCTCTAAAAGCTTATAAAAGCTTCCACATCTATTTAATTAATCATCTTGGTTAATTAATAAACCCTCTTTATCCACATGAGCCACTAAAGGACAAACTAAACCCTCCTAAAGTTATCTCAACCCCATATAAACCCCCTTATCCATAACAAACTCTAAATCTCCATTTGTCCCACATTCAAGATGGTGTGTTGATCCTTTTCCATTGGGTTATATAAAGAACCCTCGTCGTACTTCTACACTTACACCTAAATTCCTTGAGAAAGAAAAAGAAAGAATATAGTGGTGCATTATAAATCCTTTTACTATTCTTGAGTAATCCATCATCTTTTAAAGAGCCAAGCCTCATATCCTAGCATCCTTTAAGGATCAAGCAAGAAATATTTTGATTGCCATTGGAGCTACATAGGTCCATTTACTTTATTGGTGATCTAGAAGAGTAGAGTTCTTAAATTACATGCTAAGTTTTGATCTTAAAGTTCAATGTTATGATGTTAGTTTAGGTCTTGTTTAGTTCTTCATCTTGATGGTGCTTATATTTTGTATTAGCTATGTTATAGAACTATTTAGGTGGTAGTTCTTGTTCAACTTAACTTAGCTCGAGAAAAAATACGAACACACCTATGGACCTCAAAAACTCACCAAAAATATCAACTATGGAATTTAATCACTCATTAGAATCCCCATTACTATATATTATATCGATGTCGATAGATCTCATGAAACATCCATATGTGCAAATTGCACCAATATTCCTCTTCACCAAATTGAACTTCCCATAATGTAGTTCTAGAAACTCAACTAGTTTGTACCCTTTATGTCACTTACATGACCTCCAAAGTCCTTTTCTAGGAACAAAATTCATCCATCTTCACTCTCAAATTGAAAGAAACAAACAAATAATCCATTTAAGTGGTAGTTCTCATTCAACTTAACTTAGCTCAAGAAAAAATACACTCACACATATGGCATGCCCAATAGGACCCTTATCCCTTAGAATTTTAGTTCAATTTATGTTATGTTTGACTAACTCTTCCTTATGAAAATAGATAGTTTGTACATATTTTGTTAATTTGGCTACTTTTGGAAGAGTTATTATCATTATTAGACTAACATGCTAAAATTTGATACATGTTGTGCTTGTTTGTGTCATTTGATCAGATTTTGATGTCATCAAAACAAGTACATCTCTTTTTGCAGTAGGTGTGTAGGTACATGAAAAGTGTGCAGGCATGTTAACCCATGCATAGGCACCACATCCCTTGAACATACACTTTGACATCATACAGTACTATCATTTTAGCACACATCCTTACTTTAGCAGAGATTCCTCTTAGCCAGCGCACACGCTCTGTGTTATTTTTTTGATCTGTGTGACTCACTAGCGCATACGCTTTACCCTTGACCCATACTCCTCAAACCTAATGCACCTACCCCTAAGGTAGTGCATGTGCACTGTCAATTTTAAAAATTACAGAGAAGCACACACACCTCTCCAATGGTGCATGTGCCGTTTACCTAGTGCAAGCACTATGTCTACTTTTTTAGCATTGATTTTCCAGTATTTGTGCAAACTCCTTATTCTTAGCACACACATTTACCTCCTAGCGCGCATACATTTCTCTCGTTATCATAGGTGTATTATCAAAACTAAAAACTTGTATAGATGTGCACACACCTTTGTCCTAGTGCATACACCATTTTCCTAAAACTAGCATGTTTGGATAGATAGCTATTGGCTCTGAAATTTCATATGCACGCATACACCCTTACCACGCACGCACACACACTTAAACCTACGCGCAGTGCCTTGGTAAAATTTCATATGTTGGTTTCAAGATTTTCAAAGTTTTATGTCTAGTTACTAACTTGTTTGTAGGATTTATCTTATTGCATCCTTCATTTTTGTAAAATTTGTTCACTTACATTTTCTCAAATAATTAAAAAATTGACATCCTTGTTTAAAATGATTAAGGTCACTTATGCTCTTCCCTCGTGTTCTTTTGGACAATCTTGGGAATCAAATGATTCTTGGACTTTGCGATCACTTTGAGAATGTTAAGAATTGTTCATACTTTGGTAAAATGAGTTAAATTTGATACACTTTTTTCCATTTGATATTTTCTTAGAATTATTAAAAATACCACATATGCTCTTCTCTTGTGTCCTTGGACGATCTTGAGAATCGAAATGATGTTTGTTTATTTTATGGAAAACTACTAATGCATTGTGATGAGCCAAACAAACGCTAGTCAAAGAAAGGAGAATCAAGATAGATTCAAACTTCTAATATAGTAGTCTTACAGTTTCCAAAAGGTGTTCAAACAAACCACATCTAATTAAGCAAGATAAAAAACACACCACATTCAAAACATTGTATTGCAGGTTTCAGAAAAGGGTACGTCCCTCTCCACTCAACTGGAACGTAACCCCTTTAGCATAATACCTTAAGCTATAACAATGGGGGTGGTTCTAGGAATCCCAAAGGAGTCCCACAAGAGAGAACCCTATGGATGAAATGGGAAGTGCTCCGCACTACCTACTTGACTAGTGAGACCTTGTGAGTTAGCGTTCGGTTGTTTATATGGAGACCCAAGAAAGAGCACACATGGACCACTAGTTACCTTTGTGCTCGTAGGGGTAAAGTAAAGTAAAGATAATCCTAATTAGAAATTGTTCCTTTTAGGTAAATCGAGATCTCTTAAGACAACTTTGTAACAACTAGGGTGAGAGAACCACCTAGGAGAATATACTTTGGCTAGGAGTCCACTATGACCATTTCAAAACTGTGTTGAGTTGTGAGCCATTATTTCATCATGAAAGATGTGACGTGTTACTCTGGCTTAGTATTTCACTTACCTTAAGGTAAGGTGAAAATTTGATAAAGTAAATCCAGCATTTTTCCTCCCTTTCTAATCTACTTCCTTCACTTTCCTTTGACACTTTGCTGATCAAAGGAAGAGTGACTACCTCTAGTTATCAATTGATTGTTTTGCCACTTTTTGTCCATTTATGCCCATCCATGCTTGCGGTTGGGCTAGTTAAACATATAAAGTGTGTGGAGACGTATTTATATCATTGGTATCCTTTGTGATCTTGATACCCAAATCAAAATCGTCATCATAGTTAGACATCTTTCATTACTTTGACTTCCTTAGAAGGGTTAGTTTTTGTATCATATCACTACAATCTTGATATTTACGTCTTGTTTCTCATAAACTAGACCTAAATATCCGCATTGTAAGGTTACGCTGCACATATTTTAACAATTCCTAGTTATACCTTAAGCTTTTGGTTTGACTTCATTGCGACCTCGATTTTGAAGGGTGCTTTGTGTTACCTTTATATCTGTTACATCAATATCATCTTGATATCAATACCTTACTTTCTTGCAAAGTTTGGTTAACACATCTTGGTGAAATTGTTGTGTCACCCACAATTGTAACTCACGCCTTTTGAGATATAGGTATTGATTGAATTCAAGATCGCTTCTGGTATACCTTGTGTGGAGGTCATGATTAACATCTTGTCATTACTTACGCCTTGTTTGTATTCTTCAACTTGACATAAATAAAGACATTTGGTTAATATTATCTTCGGTTGTTGTTTGTGATCTTGATATCTAGGTCAGGATCACTATTGTAGTTAGGTTTTGGTTCATATCCTTGATTCTCCTTAGAGCGGTTATTTTTTTATATCGTCTCACTATGATTTTGATACTTACGTCTCGTTTCTTCTAAACTTGACCTAAGTATCCCCATTGTAAGGTTACGCTATACAAACATTGAAAATTCTTAGGCATTCTTGACACCTTAGTTTTAATTCCAATTACTACCTTGATTTTGAAAAGCGTGTAGTGTTGTTTGTTTTGCGTGTGTTATATCAATATCCTCTCTATATTGTTACCTTACTTTCTCAAAAACTTTGGTCACATATCTAGGTGACATTGTGTATCACCCAAAAGTTTTAACTGACACTTTTCAAAGTGTAGGTTTTGGTCGGGTTAGGGCTTGCTTCTAGTATGCTTTATTAGGAGGTCGCATTAACCTTTTCTCGATTACTTACGCCTTGTTCATATCTTTGAAATCGACATAAGTAGGGGCATATTTTTAATCATCTCATGATGCTAACTACCTTTTGAAAAAATGCAAGAAGTATTTCATTCAACAGATTGGGTTGTTTTTAAATGTTACATCTTTTTGAAATCATACATTCTTAGACAAGCATTGTGTCACATTGATATTTTGAACATTCTTTCATAGTTTCACTTAGTTTTGGTAGAAAATTGTTTAAACACATTTGCAAGCACCTTAGTGAAAATTGGCACATGGCTCCTAAAACAAGATTAGGAATAAAGAGAAAAACATTATAAGAAGAACAAATGAAAAATTAGGAAGCATCAAACCAACATGGGTCAAACCCCTTTATAGGCCATGATCTTGGGCCTTTATTCTCTGCCAAGAAAGAAGTTGATTAAATGATAGATCATAGTGGCGATGTGCTAGAATCCACACATGTAGAATTTAACTTGATCCTACCTTATTAGATGATTTCCTTTTCAGAAACAAGGATAGGGTGTTAGCGTGTGTGGTAGAGTTGGTGGCTAAATTTCCCACTCGACCAAGAAAAATCCTACCTCCAAATGATATAAATGAGGAAGAGAGATCCATTATAAATATGGATGATATCCTCATGCATGGGTAGGCTTCAACCTCAAATGTGGCAAATAAAATGTAGTGGGACATATAATACCACGAATACGACAGGGTTAGGGTAGAATGTGAAAATTTTGAAGAACACCCTTAAGATGAAGAAGAAGAGGAGCCTCTGCGGAGGAAGAGAACACTATCCAACAACAAATTAGTAACCTTAGTTGACAATTGGCCTTGCTAACCTCACATGTACAAAAAGGAACAAGCAAGAATGTACATAAGACAAAACCTAAGGTTAGGATCAGTAAACCTCAGACGGAAAACCTAGGAGGAGATGATATGGATTACAGCCGGGTGTATATCCCCGCTTCCCTACTAAAGAAAAGTTACTCGCATAAGAGGTAAAATCATGAAAGAAGCACTTGAAATAGTCAAGAGAGTAGTGTGGGAAGTATTAGAAAATATCAATATGAGGAGTTATGTCCTCATCCATTTGAAAAAATAATGACACTGCTACCTTTCCCCAAGAAGTTTGACATGCCTAAATTTGATAAATATAGAGGGAAGGGTGATCCAAAAGATCATGTAAAATATTTTTACATGGCATGTCAAGAAGTGTCTTATAGTGATAACTACCTCATACGAATCTTCCCAAAGAGTCTAGGAGGTCAATCCTTTGAATGGTTATGCGCTTTCCCTCGGGGTCCATTTTCACCTAGCCAAAATTGGAAGAAAGGTTTGTGTGACACTTTTCATACAAAATTGAAAGTGATATCGTTGTGGTAGACTTATGTGGCACCAAACAATGCCATAATGAGACATTCGCGAGTTTCCTCGGAAAGATGGAGAGGGATAGCCAATGCTTCCCTTGTGCATTCCTTAAAAATAGTTGGCTAGTATCTTTGTGCCCAATCTAAACCCAGAAAATGATTTCCACCTTCAAATGCATTGTGTTCACACTTTTGAGGAGGTTATTGAGAAAGGCGTTCAGATAGAAAAATCCCTTATTGCTAAAGGTACCATTAAAATAAACTCCAAGGATAATCAAATTGTTAAACCTATGGAGAAGACAAAGATATTCAACAAAAACAAGAATGTAGTAGGAGACAGAATTACAGATTCCAAGTGTGTGCAAGCGGTTCAATCTGGTCAACCTTTTAAACTAACCAAGGGACCCATTCAGCCACCACCCAAGTGTCGAACTTTCACTCTGCTCAATGAGCCATTTTTCATCATATTGAAATTATTAAATGCGGATCACATGGTAAAATACCATGTGACACATCCCTTTCGATGAAAACATTCCAAAGCCTACATGGTACAAGGAACACAAATATTGTGATATACATCATGTCAAAGGACACAAAACTGATAAATGCCTATGGCTTCGTCACTACATTCAAGACCTCATTGATAATGGGGAAATTGAATTCAATAGCCTAGAGAAAACCCAAACCCCAAATGAAAAGATGGGAATCTACAAGGAACCTTTCCCTAGACATGGAAAGGTAGAGGAGAAAAAGCTGGATCGAGGAGAGTCATCCCAGAGTTATAGAGTGGCCAATTATTTATATACTAATACTGATAATAACCACTATGATTCACTCATTGGATGTATCCACTCTCCTCATGAGCATGTGAATACCATCCGGATCAAAGGGAAGGATTACACTATGGTAACAAGGCACACTCGTCTCATGATCCTTGAACCCTCTCCATTGACCCCATAAGATGGTAGATATAACCTCCTTGATCAACTTGAGAAGACATCTGCCAAGATTTCAATCTTGGATCTTCTCAAGATATCCACAGTCCATAAGGACATCTTGTATAAAACCCTCCAAGGGTCAGGAGTACCATTAGAAGTAGACCCTTCACATTTGTAGGCCATAGTGGCAAACATTGCACCAACTGAGTATATCTCCTTTAGTCACCAGGAACTTCCTAGTGAGGATCTCATGCATAATCTCCCCTTATACATAGAAGTATTTTTACCTGTAAGAAGTTCAAATGGGTGATTGTGGATAATGGGTCAGGTCTAAATATTTATACATTGAAACTTATTGATTACATTTGGGACACACTAAGGAAGACCTAGAGTCTCAAATCATCACCATAACCGCATACGACAATGCAGAAAGGGAATCAATAGGCACAATAACGTTACCAATGGAGGTCGGACCTACTTGTTATAGTAAAAATTTCGAGTCTTGGACTTGGAACTTCCATATAATATGCTTCGATCACCCATGGATTCATGCCATGTAGGCCGTACCTTCCACTTTTCATCGGTGCATTAAGTTGAAGAATGAAGGACATGTTATCTCTTAAAATTACAACTTGAAGAGAGATGACAGTAGGTGTTATAAGTCTATAAAATATCTCTCTCTCTCTCGTAGATACAATGGGGACACCTCAAGTGTATGGGTATACCTATTTTGAGGTGAACCTTCGAGGTTAAAAGGTTGGTTCCTTATTTGTGTTCACTAGATTACTTTCGGGAGTTTTAGGTTACGAAGCAACAAAAGAATGAAATAATTATGAAGGTGATACACCAAATTTGAGTGGAGAACTTGACTTGAGTGGGATACACAACTAACTTGTGAAGAATTCTTTGTGTGCACAAACCAATTTTACTTTACAGTAGAATGTAAGGGCAAAAAACTTAATTTGTACTAGGGAAAATCACAACAAGTAATAGTAAGCTAACATGCACAATGAAATTGTAGCAAAAAATAGTAGATTTGCAGCGAGGTAAAGTGACTAATCGTGCAATATTGATTCACAAGATTAATACTAGCATACAAAAACTACGAAAAATTGGAAAGGCAAGAGTAATTCAACACTTAGAGGGTAAAGCTGGAAGATATTGCTTCAGATTACTCATATCAAAAGCTCTTCGGGAAAAATCTCGAAAAATTCCCCCTTTTCTGCTTTGCAAGACCACACAATATATATAGCAAAGTTCACTCTACTTCCTAAAAATAGCCTTAGGTGTAATCGCCCATGTATCCTAATTTTATCCTTTATTTAATAATAAATAAATGAATAAAATAAAACAAACTAAAGTACGTGATAAAAATAGGCATTAATTGCCTCGGATACAATTTAGTTAAACCGAAGTTGACTATTCTTTTTTAAGAAAGAAAGGTGAACAATTTGCTAAAATTACAAATTGCTTGTTAGGCAAGTCTTCTTTCTTTGCACATGCAAACTAGTCATCTTCTGCATTTCGTCCCTGTTGTGAAGGCATGCAAAATATCATCTCCCGTTTGTAGGCAAAAGGATGCAACCTTTAGCAATATTTACACAATAAAATTGAAGTGGGGACCACCTTTGGCTTGTGAAGTTTGGAAGCTGCCACCTTGTGGACTTAGGAAATTGTATGTGTATTTGATTAAAAGGGGACCACCGTTTGGTTAGCCCACCATGAGTTTGATCTGCCACCTTTGGTTTGGCACATAATACAAACTTTACCTTTTTCGGTGCTTTTGGCATATAATGATGTCTTGATTTTTGTGAGCATGCATAGTTTAGACTTTTTAAAGTCTTGGAAAATGATTATTTCTCTGTCCACGTGGGTTGGCCCCATCTCGATGACTCAACCCTTGCGGTCTTAGGTGGTGGTAACCCTAACTGGACTTGGTTAACATGGTTTTTATGAGCTCTTATGACCCTTGATCTTTTCGTCTTAGTTTCTCTGCCACCGTTGATTCTTTACCATGGTTTAGGATATGTCCTTGGCATTTATTTGGTTGGTGGCATTTAATTTGGGATTATCACTTTAAACCCTATGCAGACCGATCACCATTTAATCTTGTACTTGGGCATTTCTGGGCCGTTGATCTCTAATCATGGGTTAGGGTTTTGGAACCCTAGTCTCGATGGAAGGTTAAAACATTTCGAGCTCGCACTTGGTCATTTCATTTGGTTTTTACTTCGTGGGCGAAGCCCTAGAAAATTTTTTCTTGCTCTGGATTTTTTTATGAAAGCATGGAGATCTTGGAGGTCTTTGAGCCTGTATTTTAATTTTGGAGACCTTTAATGCCATTTGATTATGACTGGGTGTGCATTTTTGAGGAACTCAAAGGTATTCTTTTATATTTCGTTTCTGTGTAGCTCGACTTGTAGCTTGGTTTTTTTCTTTGAGTATGATCTAAAGATCATTTAATCTATTCACTTGTTGTTTATCCTTTGTAGACCATTTAATCTATTCACTTCTGGTATTTCAATTTTGTTGTTAATGAGCTCATTCGAGCAAGAAGGGAGTGCCACCATCATTTTTCTAGTTTCGTCATTGGGCGTTAGTTTTTAACCATTTTCTTATTAGCTTCTCCTTTTCAAATCTAGCTTAACGAGCCTCTAAAGGAAATGTAGAGATATCGGGTTATTCAGATAATGAACTATCATGTGTTGTTCATCTTTTTCTTTTGTTTTCATCATTTGCACTTGTAGTGAATTTCTTTAACCATTTTCTTTTCATAGAGACTTATCCGGTACTTAGATGTTTTTCAAATTCTATTAACCTTTGTACCCTATATACAAATTTTATTTCTTCATGAGATATCTTGGTATTTGTCTAACTATGTCTGAAGATGTAGTGAGAGGAACCTCACTTCTTAGCATTGGTTTTGGTATTCCTTCTTTGTAGGACTGTCACATTTCTTCTTCTGTAAATGCAACTCCTTTTCGTAAATGCAACTCAATTTACTTTTGTGAGCTCTGTGAATGCATACTTGACTTGTTTATTGGATATTGCTGAGCCATATCTGTAGATGAATACCTGGCACTAGTAGTCCACTTCTCTTGTGATTCATTTCCCTTTCTGATGTAATGAAAGAAAACTTTCACTTCTGAGCTTGGATTTTGATGCTCTTGCTTTGCCAACCTGTCTCGTTTTATTTTCCTATAGATGCATATTTTGATTTGTGTTGAACTCTGTCTGGATATTCACTCCATTCTTGGCATTTTGTAAATCATTTTCATTCTGTGCAGACTAGTAAATTCCAACTAGACATTTGTAGGCTTGAAAAATAAGTTCTCCATTTTGTTTGCGTAGTAGTTAGTTGACTTTGTAGCCTTGACAACAAATGTTTATTTGATACTGTTAAGCTCTGTAGTTCACTTCTTCAGTTTAGAAGGTGACTACCATCTTATGTGTTTTGTAGCTTTAACATTTTCACTCAGAATAATGACTTTTTGGAAGTTGTATGTTGTTTCTTTGTTGCAAACATGATTGCATTCCATTCTGTATAATGAAATAAATGCTCCTTTACTAGAAAATGAAGGAAATACTTAGTTTCATTTTTGTAATGACTTTTTCCTTTTCAAAAGTCATGATAGCAATTATATTTCAAATTTTGCATTAAAATATCTTTTCTATTTTTCTGGAAAAGTCCATTCGCAAGGGGAAACTCTAGCAATTTTTTTAGAATCCTTTTCTCCGATTCTTATGATTTGACCATTCTAAAAGGATATGAACATCTCTCTTGCTTGTTTGATCACTTGAATAAAGTTGTCCATGTTAGCTTTACTTGATTCAATGCATCTTCTAAAAATTGTGAAGTAGTTGCCTTTTGATTCACACTTAAATTTGGAAATTAAAAGGAACTTTTAATAGCTGTAGCATGATGAAATTTTGGAGTACCTGTATGTTTCATTTGATCATGATATCAACTAAAAAAATGATGAAACATGTACCTTTGTTGACTATTTTTGTTCCTTTTGAAGCTCAGATAGCTTATAAAGCATGTAATAGCTTTAAAACCATGTATTTCAATTCTGTTTTAAATCAAAAGTCAATTTTACAAGGGGAGACTCTGGCAAAATTTTTCCAAAAATCCTATTTTCTCTCTCCTTTTCCATATTTCCAACTCTGATTTGCAAAAATATATCTTTCTTGACCCATTCTGATGTTTGATGCTTCCTGCAAATCATCTGAAACTGATGCTTATTCCCTTTTAGTCACTGCTTTCTTCTTAACTTGATTAAACTGATTTTATTTAATGCTACAAGCTGCTCCTGCAAAATTAGAAATAAGTTAGAAATAAATAGGCTTTTGGCCTCTCTTGTATCCATGTGGTTTATTTCTTCTTCTTTCCTTCTTCTGCAAGTTAATTTCTGCAAAATTCTTTCATGTGCTATCTCCACATCTTTTCTTTAAAACTTCTTTAGATTCTACCTTTTCTAACCCAATCCTTAGCTTTTTTATTTCCTCTTTTCCATTCATTTCACTTTATAAATTCTAATTTTTCCTTTGCTTCCATCCTAACTATATTTATTTCTTATCATGTGTAATGCATTTATGTATTTCATTCCTTCAAGTACCATTAGATACATTGAACTTAGAATATGTATTTGCTTTATAACATGCGTATTGGAATAACATTATACCCTAAGCTCAATTTGACAGATGCTTCTCTTTTTCTTGTAGGTGTTAAGAAATGGAGATGGAAGCGGAAGATGGAGGAGTTGAGATGGAGATGGAAAGGTTGAGGAGTGGAGACAGAAGATAGAAAAGGCAATGATGGGTTCCTTTTTACTCCCCTTCTCTTGTTCTTTAGCACACATGGTATTCTCATTTCCATGTATATGATGAGTCACTTAGTCATATCCCATGGCTTGTGTGGGAAAGCTTATGATCTCTTATGAACAAAGCATTAAATTGAAATAATGAGTTGATTATCTCTTTCTGCATTCAGTTTTCTTTTGGTTGTACAATGATGTAGGCAACTCAATATCTCAATGAAATGAATTAACATAAGGGATAACTTGAAGTGAATACCTGTAACTCCAGTGGATAATCAATGAATGAAATGTGTCTCTTTGTAAGCCATGTGATTATCTTAGCTTCCATTCTTTGTTTTGACTCCTTTTTGCTATCTCCATTTGGACATTATTGTCAATGTTTGTTTGTCAATATTTTCTTGATGGAAGTAGAAGGAAAGGAATCAATTGTAATCATTTATGGCAGCATAGGTAAATGTAGACTTATAAATCATAACAAATTTAATGAACATTGAGCAATAAAACTAATAGGCATCAAGATAATAATAGTTAATCGACTATATGAAAATTGCCACTATGTTTGTTGTTCCAAAACTATACACTTTACATATTCTACAATTTGGTGTCTTCATCAAGAATAACATAGATGTCCTCAGAGGCTTGTGTTCTCTTGCTAAGGATATTTGTGAGATTACATACTATGTTAGTTGTTACATTTTGTAATAGCACTCATAGCTGCAGATTTCACTTAATCATTTTAACAAATCAGCAATAAGAAAATAATCGCGTAAATCCCTTAGCTTAGGTATAATTCACCAAAGCTGTCCATCGTAACGAAGTTTTTGAGTTGCCCATTTTTACAAAGGTGAAAAATTTTTCAACATTTCTGGCGATCCTACAAATTTGGCTCTAGTCGGTTAATGTTCATTCCCGTCAAATGAATGAAAATGCCTGCAGGACCCAAAATAGCTACCGCAGCTCGAGAAGGCCATAACTTTTGCATTTCTCAACAAAATCACACAAAATTGGTACCGTTGGAATTTTGGATCCAATCCTGATGCACAACAGATCAAGAAATTCTAGATTTAATGAGAAATCGGTGGGGATTTTTCATAAAACGTGGTGGTTTATTACGGTGTTTTATTTGGTAGGCGAGAGTGCAATCAAAGGCATGGTCACCATTCTTCTCTGCTGCCTTTTTGGGATAGTATGGGAGATTTTTAAGTAATTTAAAATCATTTTACTCCATTTAATGCCTCTTACAAGTGGTTGAAGGATAGATTTTAGGATTTCCATTTTCCTTCTCTCTCTCTTCTCAATTTTTCTATAAATTGGAGTGTTGGGCTCATTGTAAGGGGGAGTACTTTTTGTAGAAAATCTCTACCAAAATTTCTTTGTAAAGCCAATGTGTTGTAGGCCCTTGTTGTGGACTCCTTGCATGGTGATCCAAACCCTTATCTTGTAACCGATTGAACTGTGCATATCGTATCAGGAAGCAATAAAATATAAGTTTGTGGATGCATCTTCCCCTGCTGTTTTTTCTTGCATTCTTCTTCCCCCTTCAACCTTGATTACAAGAATATTGTGTCTATTATTATGTTCTTACAGGGATCCATTATCATTTTGTATGTTTGAAATATTGTTTGTGAATGCATTTTGCTAGATTATGGAGAATTGTCATCACCCCTTATAGTGTGCACTTTGCTTCTGTATCTCACGCATTTGAAGACTACTCTCACACCCTCCTTTTATGGTGTATCACCTCTGTAGTGTAGGCTTTCATTTATGCATTCTATCTCCTGGTCCCTTGGAAATTTAGATTAGAATAGTTAGTTTCCCTTGCATTAGAGTAGATTGTTGCAGGGTAGTTTAGGGCAAGAACCAAATTTCTTTGGAGGTCTATCTCAAGTAGCAAGTCCACAACTTGGAGATAGTACCCATGTTATCCAATCACACCGTGAGTTTAGGTATATGTTCTTGTATGAACATAGGGGGTGTATATGATTCGGTGATAACAAAACACTACACACAAGTAGAGAAAGAATGTCTTGCTATAGTTTTTGCAACAAAAAGTTTAAGAAACTATATATTAATCAATACATGAGGTTTATTGTCAAAACAAATCATTTGTGAATGTTTCTTACACAAGGATCCTTGTTTAATAAAGTTGAACATTTCATAAATCTGATGGGTGACTTTGAAATAATTTTTGTTAACCAAAATTTTGTCAAATGACAAATCATCGTAATGATCAAAGTTAGCTAAGAACCCATTAGATGTGGGTTATCTAGTTAGCTTTGATATCCTTGAAAAATTCATATACTTCGTTGAGATCAAGCCCCCATTTCCACGTGCTCATGGTATATGATATTATTAATTCCATTTCATACCATGCATATCCTAAAGGGTAAAACTCACAACAAATAATATGGCTACACGTAATAGTTGCTATGTACATGATCATAGAACAAGTTCTCTATCATAGAGACTTCGATGGAATGTTTCTTAGATGTGTCGAAAAGAATAATCTGAGAAGATCCTCTATGAATCTCATAAGGAAGTGTTTGGAAGTCACTTGGGGCCACACCAAAGTCTTGCTAAAAGTTATATTGGATGTGGTATTTTTATCCTATGTTAGAACATGATGTGGTAGAGTATGTGCACAAATTTCACAAGTGCCAAGATTTCTCTCACGAGATCCACATACCTACTTAGGATTTGCAATCCATTGCTATGCCATGGCCCTTTTCCACATGGGGCCTTGATCTGATAAGTAATTTATCTCCCTCATCAACAAATGGCCATAATTTCATAATCACGGCCACAGAATACTTCACAAAGTGGGTAGAGCCCATGCCTCTTACCATTGTACCAAGATGTGTAATTGCTAAGTTCATTTTGAACCACATCATCTATAGATATGGTGTCCCACAAGTCATTATCTATGATAATGGCACATATTGAAATAATGAGGAAGCTGCATGAATTATGGGAAAAATTCAAATTAAATCATCACATGACTTCCCTGTATTACCCTAAGGCCAATGGAAAGGTTGAGGGAAAAAATAAGATGCTAAAGTCTATTCTCATTAAAACTATCAAGGATAACAAACAAGGTTGATACTTAAAGTTATTTCCAGCCTTATGGGCCTATCGAACATCGGTAAGAAATATGATGGGGAAACCCGCTACTCTTTATTATTTAGTTTAGAAGTAGTTTTTCCACTTGATGTTGAAATACATAGTCTCTATATCTCGCTAAAAATGAATTTTGGGAGAGGAAGCCTATCGAGAAGTGCAACTCTCTCAATTGGAAATCCTCAATGAGGCTTAGAGTAATGTTGAGAAAAACATAGAGATCACACTAACTTGATGTGCTGGAATTATAACAAGAAATTATACGAGTAAAAAATATATGAGGGAGATTAGGTTTTAATACTTGACAACCAAATAGAAAAAAGAGCAGTGAAGGCAGGAAGTTCAGCGCAAGTGGTTGGGTCCATATCGAGTTATAGAGGGCTACAAAAATGGGGCATGTCGCCTATGTACACTAGAAGGTGAGGAATTTGGTGAGTCTATAAAATCTCTACACCTAAAGAGATACTACACATGATCAATCAATATTTCCATATGTACACTATTGCATCTACATTGCATTATCATCTGCTAGATCATTCTATGAAATTTGTTTTCAAGGAAATTATTTTTAAGTAAACTAAAATTTTTTTTTTTGAAAAAATTGTAATCATTCAAATCACATCTCTTCAAATATTCAAACATACATCAACATTTGTTATTACTTCATCAATTCAACAAAACAAGATGAAATTTTGACACTAATCCTACCAAAGCTTGCATACTTAGTTCTGCCTATAGATTTCTTCTAGCATAGTTGTATTTTCTCATAGTCAGTTATAAAATCTTCATGATGTCATATCTTTCCCTACAAAATCTACTTTGGTATGAAAATATTCTAAACACTTTCACCTGGGACACTTGTTCTCCTATCAAAATCTGTGGTGTTGAGCCCTCACATCTTACTAGTTGCATGGGGCTAAGGCTAGGGAAAATTCTTTCTCCAAAAAGAAAATATTTAAAGTTAAAAAAAACAAATATAAATATCAATTTATAATCCGTAAAAATTTTCATTTACACACTTTATTTCCACACCAAACTTTTGTGTTGAGATTATACCTCTTATAAGTGGCATGAGGTTAGGAAAGGAGGAAAATGTCATTACTCACCTATTCATTATCCTCAGTGATGATCCCATACTTCCTCCTAGTAGCATCGGGCACGGTGTAGGGGGTATCTGCAAATAAATTTAAAATTTAAAGAAATTTCATCGAATAAAAGTTCTTTGAAAATCTTAAAATTTCAACAAAAATGAATTAGATGTGCATGTTCCTAAATAGATGCAAAACCTTGAAAACAAATTGTGTTAGTCAAAAAACGATTTATGGATCTATGTCTAGATAAACATGAAAGAAATCACATTTGAGACTATGTAATAAACTATATGCAAAGTTAGGTTGTAGGATCCTAATTGGGTTTATGACAAAATATTGTCTTTCTCTCACCATTCCCATCTCTATCAAAAACAATACAACTCGGGTTTCTCATAACTCTCGGTGTTAAACCCTCACATAATTATTGGTTTCATAGGGTTAGAAGTGGATCTATTTCATTTAATTATCATATCATTATTAATCACATTACCAAAACAAAAAGTAGTACTAAACATTACATGAAAATATTAAGTTCAACATTAGAATGTGTCTGCATAATCATCTCATATCAGCATTATAAAATAACAAAAAAATATATTCTATTAACATGCATCATAAATTTCATACATTCGAAAAGCGTATAAAATTTTAAGTTCTAAACATCTAGAGTTCACATGTGAATCACACCAATAAATAATTCAACTCTAATGCAAAGAATAGCCAAACCAAAAAGAGGTATATGTATATATATATAATAATAAATCAAGTTTGTGTACAATGCCATCATGCACTAGGCATGGTAAAAAACTCACAATGAGCCTAAAAATACAAAAAAATAGTCATATACATGCCTCAAAAATGGAAATGAAGCAATAAAGGCTCAATGGCCTATCAATCCCTATGAGATCCTCTCGATGGTGTACAAATGTGTCCAGACTCGAGCCTACTGTGGCTCCGACATCATGAGTTCATTGAGTGGTGGGAATGAAAATCGGTGCGACCACTAGCCATGGTCTCACCGCGTGAATGACTCCTACTCATTAGTCTCTCGACTACCACATATTTGATGATCCATGTTTTATGAGCAGCCAAGATATTTTCCGCTCTCCAAACAATTTAGAACACGTCAAGATGTAGCCATCCCAAAGTGGCTATCTCGATTCCTCATTCAACTTTCCCGGGTCTTCTCAAACCGGTCAAATAATTATCCATGATGATGTGACAAATAAGATCTCTCCAACCCTAAGAAGTCGATGCAAAACAAAGAAAAATGGTGAGTTAGAAAACCATAAAAACAAAAAAATACAAATACAAAACATAGTGACTAATATTTCCTACTAACAAAAGTCAAGAAAAATATTCACATAACTAGATCCCTAAGCATCCACATAGGATCAGCTGGTACAACTAGTGCTACTATTGTAGGTACCTACTATTCCTCCCCACCTCTTGAGGAAATGTGATGTCCCATGAAAGACCCCTCATCTCCAACACCCTCATGAGGAAGTGGCTCCTTGGAAACTAGTGTCTCTATCTCTACATCAACCTCCTCCATCCTGGGTCATGGATATCTTCTTAATATCATGCCACTCTATATCATTTTCTTCTTTATCATCACCACCTCCAACTACATGGGTCTCCTATCCTACCTCCTCATGGGTCTCCTCCCCAATCTTCTCCTCATTCTCGAAGTCTATATCAATGGGAATCTACTTCTCCTCCTTGCTATGAGAAGGTCTAGTCTCAAGAAAGAGAAATAGTGTGGGCCTAGGTGCTCGATGAGCATGGAAAAATTATCTCATTGCAATGGGAATTGTTGGTGTAACAATGGTCCAACAATGGTTTCCTATAGAACCGGTTCAAGACTCCCTAACACTCCTATAAACAATTGCACAGGAGGAAGAATATAAATATATGGTAGTCCAAACTACTGAGGAACTCTAAAAAATGGATGAGTCTCCACCTTCCCCAATATTTTTACTAAGCGATTAGTGGTGGAACAAGAAACCACCGTAGTCCCATCTTGTCGTTATACTCTTGCCATGTCCAGTACGGTGTAACAATAAAATCAGCGATAGTCAAAACATCTAATGGCGTATATGACACCCTAAGCATTGATATCCCACTCCATCTCATGGCCCCGATGTCCCTTAGATCTTGTACACATATTCCCCTATAATAGGGGATGATCCTCTCGTAAACCCAACTCATCACGAGTGTGGGATGACTAAGTTTCTATGCCTGTAATATTACCACCTGATATAAATCATGATATGAAGTGCCCAAGATGCTTGACCTAAGGCATAATTCCACCCATGTTACTCAATCTACATCACAAATGGGGCCCAAGAATACAATAAATTATCCATAAACTTGTCCCTTATCAACAACAAATCCAAGATACCTAGGATGGCCTTGCGGAGTGTAGGGATAGGAGTGGTGGATATAGAAAGGAGCCTCATACCCTATTTTGTTCTTGGTAACACCCGATCTTCTCCCAAGTAAGTGGCCTAGTTCCTTTCCCTATATGTAGATATGGTTGTCTCAAGTGTTAATTTTCTACCAAGTATGGGAACACCACTATCATATACACATCCACAAGAGTGATTGTCCACTCTCTCCTAACTCATACAAACTGGAAAGTGTTTTAATTCATGTCCCAATAAGAGAATAGGTCACAAAGAATATGACTAGGAGGTGCAATGTGTGACACCCATGTGATCCTCCAAATCCCAAATTGGTGTTGTATTTCTATCTCACCCGTGTGTCAAATGGTCAAGTATAACTAAAGTAGTCATTCATACACTCTTTCTACTCTTGATAATGGTCCTTCGCACTCCAAATATGATAAACTCGGCGCCTTCTAGAGAGATTTTGTAATAACCACTACCCTGGACATAATAGTAAAAATTCTTGGCTCATCCCTTTACCCATAAAACATATATAAAAGAGTGAAATAGTCATTTTAGTAAAATAGGAAAATTCAGGGACCATTTTAAGAAAATTTTTAAAAATAGGGTTAGAAAATAGATTTACAAAAAAAAAAAATTGAGAAAATATAACCTCAAAACATGTCAAATCTCACTGCCGCAATGGTCATTTTGTCCACTTGAAATATGATAAAATCACCAATACCTTGCAAATGAATTACAAAAATGAGATTTTGTAATAACTACTAATTTCATTTTGAGTGTAGTGTCAGCATATATATTCTAACCACATAAATGGTAAGTCCTATTATCATATAAATTTATAGTTTATTTTTTGATATTTTATCTATCTAAAATCCTTTCATCTAAGCGGAAGATTGGAGTCCTACGCAACACATCGGTCCAGTAAAAATTTTGGCTCATCCCTTTATGCCCCTAAAAATATTTCTAAAAATCGAAATATCTCATTTTAGTAAAATACAAAGAGGCTAATTCCCCTATGCATCTCCCACTAGTATTTATAGGACCATTTTAAGACAATAAATTTTTTTAAAATCCACCATAGGGTTAGATTTTCAACTTTTTATGTTTTAGATTTACAAAAAATAAGCTCAATGAGAGAAAATCTAACCTTTTTCGACATCATTGTGGTTCTGTGGATTTTCAAGAATGTTCCAATGTGTGTCTTAATAGAGATGATGGAATTCTCTCCTTAGTTCTAATTTGTGATTGATTGTGATGGTAATTTAAACTCTCACTTCACTATTTATGTGGCACCCTCTCAAACTTGAAGCATGGTCACCCGTGGGACTGGTAAGATCTAAAAATCACCAATATAATTTATTGCTAAAAAATGAACTACATTCTAAATGAGTTGCATTTTTAATATATATTGTTTGTATTTAATTCCCTCTTTGAGTGTAACCTGTGTCATAAACAAGAGAGACTAAAAACATAAAGGATAAGTACAACTCATTTGGCACGTATTCCAAGTTGAGTATATTCTTCTATTCAAGTTTGTAATTTCTGAATTATATGAAACATAAATGGTAAGTCCAATCATAAAAATCATTATCATATCAAAATTTAGAGTTTACTTTTTTTGATATTTTATCTATCTACATCTTGATTTTTCCTTTCATCTTGTATATACATATCCGGGTGTATTTGTTTTAGAAGATTGGATGGTGATGTTTTGACATAGGAAAAGAAGAAAAATATTAGCTTTTAGATTATGTCTAAAGTATAGCTTCTAACTCCCCATTTTGGTAATTCCATACTTAGACTTTATATTCCATAGATTTTTTGAAAGTATAAAAATATAGATAATTTAATATCAATTAGATTAGCCATATTTGTTTAATTAGATTAGATATTTCCAATTCATGACCATTAATGGTCCCAAACAAGAATGAACTTACAGTAAGAAATCCATGGGTTTAACCAAATGGCCGCCTCATGAAATGGATAAAATTCTTCTCGACACACCAATAAAATCCAAGAACTCAATGGGCGGATGATATGCCTATGAGGCTACCCTTGGTAAGAAATTTTCACATATGCTACACCTTACCAAAAAAATAGGTTCCAACAACCAAATGGTTTAATGATGATTCATATTTGAATATATTTGTTTTTTTACAGGAGGTGTTACCACTTGGATATCATATCAAAATTGAATGCACTAAATTACTTAGCCCTACATTTTGAAAAATATTTATATCTTATTTTACCTATTTTCTTATTTAGTGACCTTGAATTATTTTTCCTAGCTTCACGAATTCCACAACTAGTAGAAAGGATATCCATAGATTTCAGGCCTTTTTTCACCATCCTTTGTGTAAATCCACCTACCATGAACCTCCCTAGGTGGAGGTATTTTTTAATTTTTCCATTCCATTTACGCACACTTTCATTCATTACCACATTTCCATCATTTAGCTATCAATACTTCCACATCGCTACCTAGGAATAACCTCAAGGAGTTGAATGAAGTTGAAGGTTTTTCAACCACCTCGATACCCAGAAGGATTTCGGTCAAAGTATGGAAAGGGTTTAATCTTTCTTGTAAACTCTATTGAGGTAATTTTAAGTGAAATATTTGTCACAAATAATATTTAAGGAAATCTCTTCAATTTTGGTATGAGTATGCACATTTTATATTCCACTCATAGTAGGATATTTTCCCAACATCTTCGTGGGATTTTAAGTTCAATGTCATAATTTATTCATAGTAAAAATGTTCCAATATGTAATACATGCATCTCTTTAGATCTCCATAAAATTGTTTCCATACTATTAACTTCACTTTCCATGGGCAAGTTTTTCTTAGATGATTTTTTAAAATAATAGGATATGAGGTTTCAATCCAAGCTTATCCTAGTTCCCTAACAATAATCATCAAGGGTAACATTCTCTTCCCATGGCAAAGGTTATATTTTCTAATTTACCTAAGGATTGGATAATGTAGATTAAGGACAACTAATTTAAAAAACTCTCACTTCATCAAATAATGAATTACAATGTTTCCTAAATGGCACTCCCTAAATTAGCTAACTCGACTAAATGGCTAGGTGAAGCTATTTTTAGCTTTGCCCTATTCCAAGCAAGTTTGCATGCTTATTCCTACAGCACGTAAATTGCCACGCATCTTCTACATCCCTAAATTGATCACTCAAAATGCAATTTAGACTAAAATTAATGGTCAAAAAAGAAAGCTAAATTTTAGTATTAATTTTGCCTCAAGATGGCGGATTTAGGTCCGAAAATGTAAGAAAACTTACCTAATTTATTCAAAACACTAAAACGGACTCAAACGACACCCGTGAGCTCAAGTTATGACTTGCAAGCAATCTCAGCTCCATCTCTTGAAAAAATGCAGCTATATTTCTTCCACTTACATTATTCCTCCTAATTTGAATTCAAGTTGTCATTGATCCAACAATTTCCCTCTTTTGTTTTCACTAGAATCAGATCCACTCTTCCTCTAGACTCACGCCAAAATCCATCAGAGATCAGTACACCAAAAAGATAAATTTAAACACTTGGGGACTCCAATCTTCTTGTACTTCAGCTTGTTATTGGATTATCAACTATTACGTAAATATTCCAAGTTGGAGTTATTTCCTTATCTTGTTATTCTTCATTTATTCATTGTTGTATTGTAATTTCTGATCATTATACCATGAAAAGTATCAAATAGAATCCCATAAAATAAATGGATACTTTCCATGGAATCATAAAAATCTAAGTCCCATTGCTTTCGGCTTTTCCCTCAACAATGCACCTTAAGTTTCCCAAACTCCTATTTACCACCTCTGTTTGCCCATCGGAAATCAAGCACTACTGAATAGTTGAGAAATCCATAAATAATAAGAATTCCCTACTTTACTTTTGGAACACCAGGAAGATCGGGAAGAAAATCTTATGAGAATCTTTAATCTTAGAAAACCTTTTTACCTCGTGTTTTTGGTAATCCCAAAACAAAGTCCGGTTAGATTTACATTCATAAATAGAAAACATTTCATTTAAACTAAAAATATGTCCTCTCTTGGCCATGCCACATATCTTACCACATCTCTTTTCAGCACTTGGCCAATAGTATCTGAGTCCATACCAAGGCTATCATCTTATCCTTACCAAAATGCCCACCAACCCTCCGCTATGCAACTCTTTCACTATACATCCACATACTGGTCCCTTCAAATTAGCCATTTATTTGACATCTCCTTTTCGACAATGGACTTTAGATTTAATTAGTTCAAAACCCACCACCTCAAAGTTTTGCCTACTCAATGCATTTATTTATTCATTTATCCCCTCGCAAAAATGATAAAAGAATTTCTGTGGCTATGTGGTCCTCAGTAAAAATATTAGCTTTAATGCCTCCAATGATTAGTATAAAATTCATCATAAGTAGATAGTTCTTCCTTTTTTATTCCATAGAGCTTTTTGACTTAACAGCTCCAATACAAAAATATCAGATAACTTTAATATTAATTAGTGCCAAAATTAGCCATACCTTTTTTAATTAGATCCTAGATATTTCCACAAAAACTCCCTTCCTTTTGTGCAATTAATGGTGCTACAATACTACTGAAATTTTTAATAAACTTATGGAAGAAAGCTCCATGGGTTCCGTGAGTAGGCCAAATTGCCATGAGTTACTCATGAATATAGATATGTGACTTCATATTTGCGTAGAGTTTATTTTCCTTAGAACACCAATCTTGACACATGTTCTTCTTTAATAAAATCAAGAACTCAAACGTGTTAAACCGAGATGATAAGGCCTATGAGTTCTATACTACCCGTAAGAGAATTTGATAACTCAAAAATGACCATACATCATAAAAGGATAACCGAATGGCATCACCAACCATATAATCCACTTAAATGTTGACCTCACTCATCTCCTTCTCTCGATCCGAATCTGATGATAACCAGTGATCAATCTTGGTGAAATAAAGTCCAACATCCACCAAATGTGAACCGATAATTAATCATTGATCTTGATACCGTGCAAGTCTCCAACATATTTGTTTTATTGCATCATTGCTTCCCCACTAGCTAGCTCATATCAAAACTTGCAATGTCGCTCATCCTATAAATGGGAGGAAGCCTCAAAATGTGGTGTTGAATATCCCTCACATTTTTGGTAAAATCATCGTTAAACTGAAATATCTTTATTATGTGAAGCCACACCTAGTTCATTTTCTTGCAATAGTGCATAATGACCTTTGTCACAAATAGTAAAAATCATTTACAGAGGCTCCTTCCGTAAAGTTAAGTATTTTTTCATCATGAATAATTCCATCAACTGCCAGAAAGGATATGCATCCATAGGATCTCAAATCTCATCATTTAAATGAAAAGTCTCTCTTATCAACTGAACTTCATTACCCTTCTTAAACCATGCCATCCTTTGTAATCCATCCATCTCATTTGAAACCATGTTAGTCACAATTTAGAGAGGTATTCCATGAACTAGATGAACATATCCCATTATTGTGTGTCAAACACATTGTATTTGTTTGAAAAAAATTTCCATCCCATTTACTAATCATTTTCCTTTTTGATCATCGAGTTTCTCCAACATCCGGTGGAATTTCGAGGTCCCTGCTCATCTTCTACTTGCTCAGCCTTCATTCATTACCACATTTCCTTCTTCATTTGTAACAAACAAATGGTCTTCGTGGATTTAATCCTACCCCTAGAAAAATCGGGAAACTGCTTTTCCCATCCACGAGATGATTCTCCCCTACCTTGGCTAATAACCTCGAAAGGAGAAGATGAGGCCCCTATTCAATGAAGCCTAAAAGATTTTGTTTCTCCTTTCGATTTTAGGCATCCTTATTAATCCTATGCCATTATCTCATCTTGAATAGAAAATTTAATCCATTAACATGCCATTTCGCTTTTTCATGCTCTACACGAATGGACAAAGAACCCATTTCACCTTCAAGTTTGTTTTATAAAGGGTTTGTGCATAAAGAAATTTATCTTTTAGCTTCTTCCATTTTAACATCCTAATTTTATTCTTTTGACAAAGTATGGGTGGTTTGATGACCTTTCTTCTAAATGCTCTATCGAGGTAATTTTCCAAGTGAAATTTTTACCACCATACTAACATCAACTCTTATGAAATTTCTTCAATCCTTTTCAAAAGTATGAGTATGCACATTTTATATTCCACTCATAGTAGGATATTTTCCCACATCTTGGTGGGATTTCCTAAGTTCATCATTCAGCAATTTATTCAAGAAAAATAGAAAAATGCACTTCAAGCAATATGTAATACATGCATCTCTCGGCAATAGCTCGATCTCCTCTTCCCCGCCATATTTAAAAATATGTTGGAAGAAACATCCATACTATTAATGTAGCCAAATTAAGAACAACTAGATAAAAATAAAATGTGGTATAATGCCTTGTTATTAATGAGACATGTTTCCTAAATAGGTTTTAGCAAGTAAACCTAGATGATTCTTGGCGGAAAATAATAGGATATTCTAGTTTGCATGCTTATTAAGTCCGTAAAACGCTTCTACATCCCTAAATTAGAGGTTGCCAACTTTCTAACTCAAAATAATCATCTAAAATTAACTAATTTGATATAACTTAAATCCTAATTATGGCCCAAGATGGATTTAGGCCCGAAAATGTTTTGCCCCAATCCTCAAATTTACGACGGACTTGGAACCCGGAGCTCAGTTATGACCATTTGTCCAATCAAATCTCATTTTTAGATGTTTTATTTAATCCAATTTGAGAAATAATATTTTAATGGGGTATTTTTTACAGATTAATAAAGTTTTTGCAAGACTTCAATTCAACCATTTCAATAGAATTTCATAAAATAAATCTCAAGTTATTTATATTCAATAGAATAAATTCTATCAAGAAATTTAGAAATGAGATTCACCATTTAGCAAAACTTGCAGAAGATAGATCATAAATCAAAATAGTGAAGTGAGGTATATAAAAAGAAAACAAAAACTTTAACCAAATATTAAACAATCCATTCAACCATAGCCTCAATAAAATTATTCGACTATTGTATGCAAGAAGTTGTGCTCATATTCTTATTATTTGGTTCATCTCATATAACTATAAAACAAGAAAAAATCAATCACCCTCATAAATGGGGAGCATATATATTTCTTGATAGATATTTTGAGTGGAATCTATAAAAGGAAGGTATAGATTTTTGCATTACCTCCTCACATAATTTAGAAAAATACTATACAAAATGACACTATATTGTTAGAACTTTTAACTGTTCAATTTCATCATATGTTTTTTTCAATTCTAGTCATAGTAGGAAACGGGTTTAGTTCCAGCCATAGTAGGCACATTTTTAAAGTTAAATATTTGTGACAAAATATTTTATCTCTACCTTCCCTTCCTTTTCATATTTTCTATTCTTGTTAATATATTCACTTTTTTCATTCAGTTGAGACCAAAACATCAAGTTTTCTCTTGTGTTTTGGCAATCATTTGGAATTATATAAATTATCAGTAGTGTTATGTGGTTATTTAGTTTTTCTATGGGTTTTATGGTTAATTCCTATTTATTAAGCTATAATTTATATATATTTTTATTTTTATGTAGTTTTTTACTATTGTATCTAAAGCCATATCCATGGAAAAAAATCAGAATATAGAGGGCTTTTTAATATATGAGAGTTGATGAGTTGTGTTAATTTTGTTTATAAATAACTCATATTTTGTATTATGATAAATCTGTTATATTTATTTCCATGTATTTTCCAAGTACACTCTGATTAGTATCATTAAGTCCTTGAACTCATGGCATAATTACTAGTTAATATAGTTATATCTAGTTATCTTTATGTTGTGGTATTTTGTGTGAATTTATTTTATTTTTATTATCTCAATAACTTGTTTGAATGATGGTATGTGTGATTCCACTATTGGTTGTAAGAAATTTTCCATATACAGTGAAGGAACCATCTGCAACAAAATAACATGTGAACAACAACTGATCTATAGCCAAAGGACATCATCTATGAAAAAATCCCATGATATGAAGATATTTTGGAAGGCATGAAGAACGAAAATCAAGTTTGTACATTTCATTGAAGAAGTAGTTACAAATGGAGTGATAAGAACCTTACCCTTTTTCAGGTAATTTAGAAAAATTGACACCGATGATCCTAAGTCTTTCTTCCAGACTCAAAACTCCTAACATGAGATAATTATGCTACATAGAAGACTAAGATAAAAACACAACTTGAGTTTGAAGATATTTGGATTATTGTGAATGGTTCTACAACTAGATCACCAAATGATGCATTACAACAAAGATAGTTTGACAAGGCCAATCATAAGGCCAAAGGCATAATGTTTTTTGTAGTGTACAAGTCCAAAAACAAAGAACAAAATACTAAATTTACAGAGTCAGTTACATACACGAAAATTCAATCTGAACGAGAAGGTTGAAGCTTTATTTAGGAGGGTTATATAATTTATGGCTTCACTTATATCCCCAGGAGAGGAGGTTACTGATACAAATTTCTTTCCAATTTTGATGAGATAACTTCCTCCTTCTTACCACATTTTGGACAACACTAAACTTGTCTTAATTAGATAATTACTTTTGACAAGTTAACGAATCTACTATAAAAGAAGAAGTAATGTAAATAAATATGATGAAGAGGATCAAGAACTATACTCTCCTTAGAAAAAAATTGAAAAGAAATTTCTTCTCAAACATACCAAAAACAACATATAAAAGGGGGAAAACATAATAAGAAATGTCCTATTTGCAAAAGAGGATAGGAGTTGAAATATTTTTGGTTCAATAGAAACAGAAAGGTTCATCAAGTAATTTTGGACCTGAAAATGAAAAATCTCTTCAGTGATAGTCATACTACAAGCAAGGGAAAAAGAAGAGGAAATGGAGAAGAAAACCGCATCAATAAGTTAATATATCGAGGAAGAAGATCATTTAGAAAATGAGGACTTTTTGTACACTACTCATTCCAGTGAACCATCTAGTTCATCTAGTGTTTTTGGTATGTTTATTTGGGATCCAATCAACACATGACTAGGCACGAGAATGGTTTATCACCATGAGGTAGACACCTTTAAAAACTCATGTTACGTTAGGTGATGATTCTTCTTACACAATACAAGGTATTAGGAACTTTTATCTACCTCTTTTTCCATGAAATTGTATATTAAAAATGTATTATATGTACCAGGTTACAGAGAATTAACTATTAGTTATCAACTTCTAAGTCATAATCAAGATTGAATTTGATATTCATTCTAACAAGACAATTTGTTTAATTTGAGAAAAATGTAGAGGCTCGAAAATTATTACAAAATCCTCCAATGTGGGATGTATTTTCTAAATTGATTATGTCCATAGGGATGATCAAGGACTTATGGTTATGAATTTTTCTCAACATAGTTGTGGCATCGGATACTTGGTGACATCGGTTTTGAATATCTTGAAACAATTTGGGGTACAACATGGTGAGAGGATTTCCATCTCTCCAAATGGATACGAGATAAATGTCCTCACTTCCTAACATGTAAAAAAAATAGAGATTCATTCTAGAATAGTACTTATCAAGCTCTAGGTAAACTATATTTGGTTCATATCAATATTTATGGTCCGATGCAACCTAGTAATTCTATATTTTAGTATTTCATGTTATGTGTTGATGATTATTAACTAAAAATGTGGATATTTTATCTTCATAAGAAAACTGAAGCTTTTGAGAACTTTAAAAAATTTAAAGTGGATGTAGATAATGAAATTGGTTGTAATAACATATCTCTCGACTCAGATCAAGGTGGGGAATTCAACAAAGTAATGAATTCAAATCCTACCTTCAAGATCGTAGCATTTTTCAACAAGTGCCTCATCCACACACAATGAAACATAATGGTGTTATTGAGAGAAACAACCGTACTATCACGGAGATGGTGTGTTTCATGATCGATGATTTAGACTAGGAGACATTCTAGGAAAAAGCATCAAAGACAATATAATATTTTCTAAATAAAGTGCCCGAGTTTATCTCGATGGAGTAACACCACATGAAGCATGGTCAAAGTGGAATCCATTTGTTTCACACCTCATAGTATTTGATTGAAAATATATCATGCACATACCCAAGAAAACATAAATAACTTTGATATTAAATCTCAAAATTCAACTTCATTAGCTATAAATGAAGAGGAACATGGCTACAGATTGTTGGATATGAATACTAGAAAAGTATACACTAGTATATATGTAAAGTTATTTTAGAAGAAGAAGCTAAACACCATTTTCAATACTCAAGTGATGTAGATATTTCACCTATTTTGAAAATGGAAGTTGATGTTCCGATGATGATTATGGTGATGATTAGACAAGACCATGACCCATGATCGAAGTACAATGTGTTCCCAAGTGGTTTAATTATATGTTTCGAGATTTAAAATTGGATGCTCCACTAGATACATCAACCATTGGACCACACACTTAGTAAATAACTAGAAGAGGTAATATTTTCTTAGATAAGTAGAGTTGTTGAATGTTTTGAGAACTCTACTATCAATGAATCCCCACCTTTGAAATATTTTGAAAGATGCCATGGATGATGAGTATTAGTTAGTGATGAAAAATAATCATTGACAATTTGTCGATTTTCAACCACGGAAGGAACCCATTGGTTGCGAGATGGATACTAAAAAAATTACAATGCAAATGGGACCATAGACAAGTAAAAATCTATACTTGGAAGCAAAGGTGTATCCATAAAAGGAAGGAATAACTATGAGGATCAATTTTGATCCCACATAGAAGATCAAAATGATCGGGATGATCTTATCTCTAGTTGTTTTGTTTAGTTAGAAAGTCCATCGATTGACATGAAAAGTTATTTTCTAAAAAGATATCTACAAGAGGAAGTCTATATGACTCAACTTGAGGGATTTTTTGTACACTGGTAAAGAAACAAAGGTATGTAGGGTTAGGAAATATCTATATGGTCTTTAACAGAACCCCTGGATTTTTACATAAAAATATATGATTACCTCATTTAACATGGATTCATTAGAAATACATATGATTCAAATATCTACCTTTAGAGGTAAGGAGGGGAGATTTTGATATTTTTTGTTTATTTCGATGATCTAGAAATCAATGGTATCAAAATGAAGATGATTGATGCTACCAATAAATATCTTAATCGATCATTCGACATAAAAATATAGGGCTCGTAAGTGCACTACTATCTATATTTGGAATTCTAGTAGAAAGAGAATCACATTTTTATTTTTAAGTTGAAGTATACCAAGAAAATTCTCAAGAAGTTCGGGATGATGGATTATACCCTACTATTATACCCATGCAGATGAGAGTGTAGTTATCTCATTCAGATCCATCTCCTCTATTAAATGTAACTCTCATCGACAGTTAATTAGGAGTCTCATTTAGCTAACTTATACTAGATCAAATATCAACTTTGGAGTGAGATATATTTCCAAGTTCATGCAAGAACCCAAAGTTTTTATTGGAAAGCAACAAGGAAGATCTTGACATATCTCTAGGGTAAAGTGGATCTTAGTCTAAAAGTACAAGTAGAATGATATGTTCTTCTTAATTGGATATTCGATTTAGATCATGAAGGTAACATTGATGATAGGTAATCCATTTATGGGTTTATATTCTTTTGGGATCTGGACCATATGAAGGGGAATCAAGAAACCAAACTTTATTTCTCACTCTTTACATAAACCAAATATCATGCTATAGGTGGAGAAGTATGTGAAGTGATATGGATATGTCACATATAGAATGACTTGGAATACCATGGGAAAAACCTACCACCGTGTATGTAGAAAATGAAGGTGTTCTCAAATTTTTTGTAATCTAGTGTTGTATGATATAACTAAGTACATTTGGTTACATGTTCATTTCATACGCAAGAATTTCTTGAAACACATTATAAATCTTTAGTTTTTCCTTACACCTGAAAAATGAGTATATATCTTCACAAATTCACTTACACGTGACAAGTTCAAGTTTTTAGAGAGTTCATCTCCTCATACCTTGATGCAATGAAAATTTGAAGTAGGGAATGTTAGGGTAAACATAGTTTACTATAGAATTTATGTTTACACTAACATCAAGTCTGTATATGCCATTGAAGAAACAATTACATCTTGAGTGTGTTCAAATGGAAAATAACTCAACCTTTGATCTGGTTATTCATTTCAAACTAGTGAATAATTGATTGAATGAGTTAACACGTGATTGAAGGAACTGGTTGATTACCTAAATAAATTTTTATGTGTTTGTTAACTAAACACTTGTTATGAGTTCTATAACATGTGTTGAATCTCTCATTGTTCTATCAATATTTTTCTCCTATTCTATTGAAGATATTTCACTAAGTGTTGAAACTCTTTGTGTCTTTTTTCGATTCTTACATTTTCTTGTAAATGAGAAGTATAAAATAAAGGGTTAGTGATGGTAATAAGATAGATATAGATATAAATGAGATAGATACAAAATTCATTCATTTATAGTCATATTTAGAAAGGAGATTTCTTTTTCCTTGATCTAATGTTTCTTCCAATTTAATAAATATTTTATCTCTATTCATTAGTTTGTAGTTTTACAATTTAGGAGGGATTAACAACTAATTCAGCCCCACTCTTGGTATACTAAACCCCTTAATTATTTTATTGTCTTGTTTTATTTCATGTCTATTTAACTTTAAATAATTTGCTTTTTGATCTAATTTAGAATCTATAGATTTATCTTAGGAATAAAATTTAGAAGCCATTTATTTTTAGTTCTAATATGCATTTAATTTCATCATTTTTGTGACAATTATTTCTTTCCAACCTCCTAGATATATTGTAAATGCATACAACACTAGTAATGTTTCATGTTTACATCCCTTGGTTTTATACTTAAATGACTATAATTTAATTAAAAACATATTAGTTACTATAACTTGATTTACACCACCATTTTTGGCACCATTTGTAGACACTCTAAATTCACACTCCTCATTTTCTTCATAAATTACATTCACCTTCACAATATATTAATCAAATACATAATTTAAATCATATACACTATATCCTAAGCCTAAAAAACTTCATCATATTTACTTCATGTAAATACCTCTCTTACAATTGTATAATATTTACTTAACCACTTAAAACAACATAATAACAAAAAAATAAAACAAATCAATCAAAAACATATATATAATGATCATAACACCTACATTTCGACCTCCAACATCTTCTTAACCATTTACCCAAAGACAAAAACTAATAAAATCCATTTAGAAGGGGTTTTGAACACCTTACAACTCAAAATCATGAAAATTCCAGATCGTTGGCAATTCATTTGAATTGCAGTGATTATAATATTAGTTCTCTAATCATTTTCAAGGATCCTCAATTTTAAATCTCTGAACTCTAACTTTATTTCTCAAGAATTATCATCCTACATTTCATCAGTAATGTCCCCAATTCTGATAAGTTATCGTAGGAAGCTTTTCATTAATCTTAGCCTTTGTCATATTCCAAATAATTTAGAGGCTATTGGGTATTCCAAATTTCTTATTTGTTATATTCTTATTGGCATGGTTGTTAAGTGACTTGATGGGGGAAATGTTATATTTTCATGTTAGGAGGGTAACTAATAACACTTTAATTTTATATTATTTCAATGGGGTAACTTATTTCCCTATGGAGACTTAGGGGAGAAAAACAACTTAAGCTTTTTTATTTTTTAAAGGTCGACTTAGGTTTCTTGGGCCACAAGTTTTGGGGAAAATTTTAAAATCCGATTGGGAGGAGAAAAAGAGATTATTATTAAATACATGCTTATGATTTCATTTGAATTACTATTGTTTTATTTTTCTAGCTTGTGGAGTAAAATCCCACAAGAACCGTAGCTTCGGTGGTGAGAGATCCATTCTTACTACTAGAGAGCATTCTTTGGTGGTGGAATATATCCACCCTAGCTTGTCAATTTCAAACTAATTCAAGGCTGATTTTAAGATTTGATTTCAAGATTTTCATAAGAGGTTTTCATGGAATTAGGAGAGCTTTAGGGGAGAAAAATAGAGGTTTTGAGATCTATTTCAATTAAGTGATTAGGGCAGGTTTGGTGCCACTCTAGAGGAATTTTGAAGGGTTTTTTCTCTCTTTCTTGGTGGAGCAACCCATTTTGGGATTTTACAATGATTTTTGAGGGATTTAAGTGTGATTTTTTTAGGACAGAAATTGGGTTTTCATTTATATTATTTATCGATGTTATTTCCAAAATTTCTGAATTTTATCATATGTAGTTGAGAAGATATGGATTTTTAGGGTTTTCTTGTTGTCTAGGTTTTATGTAATATTTTGGAAGTCATATATGATTCAAAAATATTCAAAAATATTGTTCTAGGGTTCTTTATTATTCTATCAAGCTTCCTACAAATTGTCATATGTTTTGGGTGAATATTTTGAGAAAATAAAAATAAAAAATCTGCCATAACTAAGTATTTATGGAAAAAATAAGATCTTCTATTTTATGTAATCTATCTTTACTTTGTGTTTTTTTCGGTGATATCTTATAGGGGATATTTCATATGTATCGAGTGGTTATTTCTCTAACTTTGTTGGGTTAAAAATATGAGTGATAGTGAATAATGCGAAGTGGATTTCATGAAGCATTTATTCACCAACATGGTGAAGCAACAGGAAACCACTAATCTCTATTTAAGCCAGGTCATTGAGAGATTAACACAAGTAAGGATTGATACTCATACGTAAGAAGGGGATAAATTAGTAACAGGGGAAACATGACTTAAAAAGGGGAAAATTAAAATTTAGGGAAGAGGTATCCTCACTCTACTACCAAGCCTTTGGGACTCCATGAACCTTCCTTTTGAAGTATCCAAAATTTTCACAAGTAAGGCATCCATCATCTAATTTTGATGGGAAGTCATGTTAGGAAACTTACTAATGATTGAGTGAGGTCTTGGGGATAATATGCCTTTGACAAAGTACTATAGAATGAAGATTGGTGGTAAACCCAAAAGGGATCATCAGCTACAGTGTACTTGATTTATAGAGGAGATTGAGGGAAATTTCCATTCCACACTTTGATGGTTCTAAGAAGTGTACCGCATATTCTTGGATTCAAAACTTGAATATACCTACTTTACTTTGAATCCCATGAATGAGGGGGATGTAATTAATTTTTCCATCTTAAATATAGAGTGAGATGCACATGACTAGTGGCATCATGGGTTAATTACATAGGAGTACATATATATTGATACATTTACAAAATTCACACAGAGGCTGATGAGAAGATTTGACGGGGAGGGACCCCGCAGTATATTTTAAAAATTTGAATCATGTGAGATAGGCATGTGCCTTAGGTCAGTACATTATATATTTTAAGAGATTATTAGTCATGGTACCCAATGTTTCAGAGATGAGGTTAACCTTACTTTTCATAACAAGTGTGATGAATGCTCTAGCTAGATTTTGAAGGAATCGAGCCTTCTTTTTTTGCATGAGGCTATTAGGAGAGCACGTGACTTGGTTTTAGACACTCCAAAATCAAGGTTTCCACCTCAAGTTCAAAAAAGTAATGTCCATCTTGATCGATGAACTTCACCATAAGGATCTCAACCGAGGCATGAGGTGGTTAAGAAGCCATTCATTTCAATAGAGCTTAGGGATGACTTGAGGTGAGAGAAATAATGTTTCAATTTCCATACACCTTGGGCTCCAGGTGTGATTGGATGGGAAAAAGGAGGGCCTAATTCATTTAGGTCTTCAAATAGAGTGAGGATGATAGAGGTGAAGAGTTAGAAATGCACAAGATGGATGATGGATATGGAGTTGCGTTGGATAGTGCTAATGTGGAGCAGAGGGGAATTTTCCTCGGGAGATTATAAACATATTTTCTAGTAATCCGATGTAAAACGCATTAAATATTAAAGTATTTATTCAAGGAAAATGATTTTTGTTACTCATTAGTAGCGAGGATACCCATAAATTTATTGATGTATCATTAGTTGAGAGACTAGGTTTGGAGATAGAGGAATTTGAGGGCTTCAACATTATTGTAACCAATTGGGAGTATATGAGATGCACACAGAGAGTTCACAGTTGATCATCATCATGGGTAACTACATAGTTACCGATGATTTCAAATTTTTATTATGGGAGTGACCAACATTGTGTTGGAAGTGTAGTGGATTGACTCTCTTGGTGAGTTTCAAACTAACATTCGAGATGATGTTGATAAATTTTAGGTCCGAGGAAGTAATGTGATCTTGAATGGATTATCTACAAGATCATATAGCATTGTTATAGCTGAGGGGATGGAGAGGAATTTTAGCATGATGATGGGTTTTATCACTATTGGCTGATGTGGATTTTGATGAATGGGTGTGTCCATTAGTACTACATGTGAGAGAGTTACAGAGATTGGGGTCGATGTTCGATCATCTAATTTTATCATTATGTTGATTATCTAATTTTTGGTAGATGATAGATCTCATTTTATTATTGACTATTCCAAGAACCGACACACTTGTGAGATTTTGCATAATCGTATACAAGATGAAAAATACAATGTGGAGGATAACATGATCTTTAGGAAGATTGTACCTTATGTCGATTCATGGTTGAGGATGGAGATATTATGACATGCACATTATTCTTTCATCACTGGACACTTGAGATTTGATGAGATCTATAGATTCATATTGGAGAAGTTCATATGACAAGGGTTGAGGGAGGATATCCTCAAATTCATATAGGGATGTACAGTTCATCGTCAATACAAATTGGAGCTTATAGGTTCATGATTTTGTGAGTTAATAGGGGATAACACACACACACACACATTTAATTCTAGGTGAAGTGAGCATTTAACCATATGTGATAGTCAGTGGAGGGATGGAGTAGACTCAATTACCTAGTTAGACAGTAGGTTCACACTCATTACAAGAGGTGAACTATGTAGAGTTGACATTTTGGTTGACCATTTACTTGATTATTGAGATTTTTTCCCCATGGAAAAATTGAGATACATTATGGGGATCCTTACTCTAACATAAGTGTGGATCATGTTGGAGATTTATCACATGTTTTGCATTTACAAATTATTTCATAGGTTGATCCAGGGGATTCTATAAGATTCATACTGGAATTGTATACCTAGGAGTTTATGGAGAGGTAGTGAGTGGTCACATGATGTTGGTCTCAGATTGGAAGGGATTAGATAGATTGGTAGTCCCGATGTGGGAAACAATGGATATTTGGTTTGGACAACATTCTAATTCATCGACAACTTCATCCTTTATACGAAATGCATGTTATGACGACTACATGGGGTTTCTTGGTTACTTTGGATCACACTAATATTTGGTTGATTTTAGGTGAGGTGGAGAAACTTACTTTTGGTATTAAGCTTCTGTAGCATGGCAATATAATGTTTGGGGTCAAGCATTTCTCGGGAGGGGATGATTGTAATGTCCCCAATTTTGAGTAGTTATCCTAGGAGGTTTTTTTATTAGTCTTATATTTTGTCATAGCCGAGGGAATAAAGACTTTAAAGGCTATTAAGTATTCCACCTTGCTTATTTTTTATATTTTTGTGTTGGAATGGATGTTAAGTGAATTGGTGGGGGAAAATGTTATGTTTTAATGTTAGTAGGGTGAGTAATAACACTTTAATGTTATATAATTTCATTGGGGTCACTTATGTCCCTATGGTGACTTGGGGAAAAAAGCAACTTAATTTTCTTTACTTATTAAAGTTTGAATTAGGTTTCATAGGCCACAAGTTTTGGGGGAAATTATAAAAGGATATTTGGAGGAGAAAAATAGATTATTATTGCATACACACTTATGATTTCCTTTAATCAATGGTCATTTTTTCTAGCTTGTGGAGTAAAATACCACATGAACCCTAGCTTCAAGTTATGAGAGACCCATTCCAAGATAACACCAAATTATTTTTTTGTGGAAGATCCCCCCTAGCTTGTCAATTTGGAACTAATACATGGCTGAATTTCATATATTAATTTTAGGTTTTCAAAAAAAGGGTTTTGACAGAATTTTTGGCTTTTTGGTAGAGAAAAATCAAGGTTTTCGAGATCTATTTTATTGAAAAGATTAGAGTATGTTTGGCACCACTTACGAAGGAATTTTTAAGGGTTTTGATGTCTTTTAGGTGGAGGGACCCATTTTGAGATTTTAGAGTACTTTTGGAGGGTTTTAATTGTGGTTTTTTGAAGAGTGAAAATTGGGTTTTAATTCATATTATTTATAGATTTTATTTTAAAAATTTAAGATTTTTATCTTATGTATTTGAGAAGATGTGAATTTTTAGGTTTTCTAGTTGTCTGGGTTTTCTTTAATTTTCTAGCACTCATATATGATCCGAAAAAATTCCAAAATCTAGTTCTAGAGTTCTTTATTATCATATTGATCTTTACAAATTTTCATATGTTTGGGTAAATATTTTTATAGAAATAAATAAAAATAGTTCAATACCCTAGTTGAGTATTTACGACAATAATCAGATCTTCTATTTTCTATAATTTATCTTTAATTTGTGTATTTTTGAGTGATATCCCACATGGGGATATTTAGAAAACAAGAGTTACCATATCATGATCTTGTTAAGTTGTATATTTCATCAAAACCAAAGAGAAAAAGAAGCTTAAAAGAGACATGGTTCTTGGAACAATAGAGCAAGAATGTATGAAAGAGGTTAAGTTGATGGTTCAAAAGGTTTTAAATGCTCATGATATCGAGAAACCACCACCTTTTTGTTTATCTTTTGATTATTGGAAATCATTTAGTTTATAACTGCATGGTTGATAGTGGTCCAAGAAGCACATTAATGCCAAAAAATTACAGAAAAATTAGGCTTGTAGTATGAACCTACTAGAGAAAAGTGTGTTACAACTAGATGAAACAACAACTAACACAGTTGGCATCATCAAAAATTTGGAGGTAACTTTACATGCTTTGCCCAAATGTTACTATCTTACAAGATGTTACTGTTGTATATTTACCTCCCTACTTTGCCTTATGCTTATCAAGATATTTTACAGAAAAGATAGGAGGTTATCTTTCTTCAGATTGGTCATTTTTGTTATTTACTACAAGATATGGAACTAAAGTTACTATAAATTCAGATCCTCTGGCTAGATTTCATATTGAGCCTCATGCTTCAAATGTTGCAGAAAATTATGCAACTTTAGATCAATCTGATTTTGATGTTACAACACATGTTTCTACACTAGATGGTGTTTCTAATTTGTTTATGGATGAAAAAACTCAAGAAAAACATGCTTATGATCCTTTCAAAGAAGAAGAGGAAGATTTGTTATGTTTTTATGGCTTGTATGAATAAAATGTACCAATTCCTTGTTGCATCTATGATAGAAAAACATCAAAGGGCTATGAAAGCTTCATTTTGATGGAGCAAGAACAAGAAAGGACAAGGTGCATGTTTGATGCTCACTTCCCCTACAAAAAAAGGTATTTTTTAGCTCTAATTCTACAATTTTCATTCACTTAAATGTAGTTGAATATGAAGGATTAATTCATGGCTTACAATGGGCAAAAGAGAGGTATCAACGCTTTGAAAGTTTTTGTGATTCATAGTTAGTTAATAATCAAGTTAAAATATTTAATGTATGTAAGAATTCAATGTTGAAATCTTAAAACATAGAGTTTTAGACTTAATGGAGGATTTCGATGTTATTAACATGTAATTTGTTCCAAGAGATGAAAAAAAAACATGTAGACAAACTTAGGGGAAATTGGTGCTAGTGTTTTGTGCTAGAATAGATATAAAACAAAAAAAGTACACCACATATAAATCTATTTATCAGACCTTCAATAGAAGATAACGAAGAAAATTGGAAATTTTTCGAAGATGATGAACAAATCTACAGATTTTTACAGAAACAAGCTGATTTTTTTGCAATAAATCGGGAAAACTCGCA
The DNA here is from genome assembly GCA_018340775.1 of Taxus wallichiana var. yunnanensis. Classification (NCBI taxonomy): domain Eukaryota; kingdom Viridiplantae; phylum Streptophyta; class Pinopsida; order Cupressales; family Taxaceae; genus Taxus; species Taxus wallichiana. The sequence goes on along the minus strand of CM031240.1, from coordinate 714,422,272 downwards.
CCATTTCTATAGTGACTAGACTATTCAATTAAAGACAAAAACTATGCCTCAATGACTTATCACACTAGAAGATATTTTCAGTTGTGATGATTAGTTTAGAAAGGATAAAGGAAATATTTCAACTCACACAGATAACTACGAGGAGATCTTGGTGGATGATGAAAAGAAACTATTTATCGGAAAGGTATGTTCCTCAACTAAAAAATAGTCATTTATCAATTTATGTAAAGAATTCAGAGATATTTTTTCTTAGAAATAGAAAGATCTGAGAGGTTATGATCCTAGTTTAGCTCAACATACCATAGAATTAGATCTAAATTCTAATCCAATTAGGTAGAAACAAAGGCATGTAAATTTGAAGATTGAACCATTGATGAGAAAAGAGTTATCCAAACTAATTGAATTAGGTATTATCTTTCCAGTTAAACATTCAAGTTGGGTAGCTAATCTTGTTCTGTTTGAAAAAGGTTGGAGAAATCAGGTTATGTGTGGATTTTATATATATTAGTAAATCTTCATTAAAAGATCATTATCCGATGCCCAATATGGATCAAATTTTAAGAATAATTTTAGGTTCGTAAAGGATGACCATTTTGGATGGTTATAGCGGATATAATCAGATTATTGTGCATGAAGAAGATAGATATAAAAATCCTTTACTATATATTGGGGTATTTATGCTTATAAAAGAACACCTTTTGGACTTTCAAATACTTGGTGCAACTTTTCAATGTGTAATAGACATATATTTTCACATCATATGAAATAAATGCCATATTGGTTTATTTAGTTGATGTTATAGTATTTTCAAAGAATTATGATGATCATCTTATGCATTTATGATATAATTTTTATCTTTGCAAATAGTTTGGAATATCATTGAATCCCAAAAAGTCTATATTTTTAGTACATCAAGGTAAATTGCTTGGGTCGATTATTTGTAGAGAAGGTTTAGATATTGATCATTTCAGAATTAAAGCTATTTCAAAACTATCATTTATTCATCATAAGAAGGTAATGTAAATTTTTCTTGAGAAAATTCAACTTTGTTAGAATATTTGTTCCATATTTTGCATCATTAGTTAAGCCATTAACAACCATGTTAAAGAAAGATAAGTCCTTCTCTTGGACTAGGAAAGGAAGAAAAATATTCGACGCCATCATGTCAGCTATTTCACAAGATCCTACCCTTGCAAATCTAAATTTTGATAAGGATTTCACAATGTATGAACTTGCAAGAGTTGAAACCATTTCAACCATATTAACTCAGATTAATGATGAAAATACTAAGTAGCCAATTACTTTCTTTGGGAAGAGTTTTCACGACTACGAGATAAGGTACACTCTTCTAAAAAAAAAGTACTTTCAGTAGCTAGAGGATTAAATAACTTCAAGTACATGTTTTCCAATAATAAACATACAGCATGTCTCAGTCTCTTATCTAAGTGTTAAAGCATTCTTATCAAATAAAGAGTTAAATGAGAAGAGCAAGTTGGATTATGAAGGTTATGGAGTATGATGTTGACATTCATGCTCCTAAAATAGTTTGAGGAAAAGGATTATGTGAACATTTAATTATTGATATGAAAAAATAGTAGGTGCGTAATCAAAAGATTCAGAACAATATGCTGAAATCACATATCAGCAATCAGAAATCCTGGTATAACGTGAAAATCAACAACTAGAACTTAGTAAGGAAGTTCAAGAATCAATATGGATGACTGATTTGGTTAATTACTTGTAGCACGGTACTTATTTGGAAGGTATGGACAAGAATAAATGAAGATATTTTAGGTTACAAGTTTTACCTTATGTTTTCATTGATGGTGTGTTATTTAAAAGGGATATAAATGGAATTTTATTGCGATGTATTTATTATGATAAAATTCAACAACTATTATCCAAATTTCATGAAGGACTTGTAGGAGGTCACTTTTCAGCATGTACTACAACCTTAAAAATTATGAAAGATGGTTATTATTGGCCCAACATATTTAAGGATAGCTTCGAATGGATTAGAAAGTCTAATTAGTGTTATTTCTTTTTGGAAAATAACATTTAGCTTCACTTCCCCTATAACCTATTTAATTGGATTAGACATTCATGAAGTAGGGTATTGAATTCATTGACATGATAAATCCACCTTCTTTACAAGGACACAAGTGGATCTTGAATGCTACAAATTACTTTACATGTTGGAACGAAGTAGTAGACTTAAAGAAGCTAATGAGACTTCAATCTTATCATTTTATGAAGGTATAGTTTACATGATTTGGTGTTTCACAACTATCATTTCAAATAATACCTTAGCATTTCTTGATGCAAATGTAACAGATTGGGCTTACAAGCATGGAATTGATTTAAGTACTTCATCTAATTATTACCCACAAAGTAATGGATTATCTTAAAGGACTAACAAAAATATTTTAAGGATCGTCAGAAGAACACTCAAAGATAACCAAAGAGCTTGGTATCGATGTTAAATTAAACAATTTGGGATGACATAGTTACTCCTAAAATATCAATTGGAAATTCAAAATACAATATTGTTTATGGACGAGAGGCAAGAATGCCCATCTGAGTTGATTTTCTCACATTAGTTTTACTACATCTAATGGAACTCCTTGAGAATGAATCATTTTATGTTCTTTATACATAATTAATGGAGCTGCAAGAGCTAAGAGATCAAGCTCATTTAAAGATGGAAAATAATAAAAGATAGATCAAGAAAACATTTGATAAGAAGGCTAAGTTTAGAGTCTTGAATGAAGGAGACATTGTGTTAAAATGGGATGTTGATCATGTAAATAAGGAAACCACATAAATTTTGATATAATCTAGAGTTGTCCCTAAATAATTTCATCTTGCAAAGAGAACAATTCATTTCGATTTCAAGGCTGAATGGAGAGGAACTTCCCATTCCTGTGAATGGTATGTTTCTTAAACATTGTTATTGAAAATCCTACAGTGTTTTGTTAGAGTAGGATTTCCTTTTCAATAAATGCAACCAAAAATTAGAACCATGGGGTGAGTCATCATGGAGAGGGGGCCAACCCAATTATCAAAAAATCATCATTTGCATTGACCTATTAAAGGTCCAAAACTATAGTCCAACCAATAATCAAATTCTGACAAATAATAATTATCAGAAAGGTAAACCTTTACCTTATGTTATGCATGATTATTCGAAAAGGTGCCCAAATATTATGTCATGCATGATTAATCAAGGTGACTAATCAACATTGTTATGCCAACCAAATTATTTTAGACAATAATTATTGTGCCTTGACCTTAGACTAAGGTCTATGTAATATGCCAATCAAATCAAATGAGACCCGTGACTATAGTCTAAGAAAAATAGTCAAGGTGGTCACCTTTTCAAGAAAATGATGACACCAAAAGGTAAAGAATATGCTACATGCCAAGTCAAGGAGGGGCTCATTATGCCAAAGGTTTCTTAAACTTAAACATTGCAAGCTTTACCTTAATATTTGTAAAATATTTTGTACCCTTCAAAGGTGATAAGACAAAGTATGCATTATGCCAAAAGTGGCCCTACATACTGCAAGAAGACAAATTAGAACATGTGCACACCAAAAGTGGTCCCCACATTGGAGTTGAAGAAAATACATTATTTTTCTTGTAGGAGAATAATATTATGCATGTAATCACAAAGGGACAGAGATGTCATTATCAGCATGAATTATATTTCTTACATAGATGTCAACATCAAAGATCAAGAAGGCCCTTTTGACATGCTAATTACCTTATTTTTCACAAAATAAGGGTATTATTATTGTGCACATACCTGTAGGTGGTCCCCACACATTGGGTGAATGTTTTACAAAGTATTAAAGACAAAGGAATTATTTTTGCTCACACAGGAAGATTAATTTTTGCATGTGCATCCAAGGGGGTAGAATTAAAGAATTCTAAATTTATTATTGTAAGTAGATCAGGTTACAAGTATCAACATCAAGTAGAAGAAGAAAAATATAACATGCACATTGGAGAAGACTTACATAGTAAGCAAGGGATATTATTATTCAAATTATTCATCCAATTTTATTAAAAATATATCACTCAACTTCACTTGGACTGAAATTTCTTTTTTAACTAAGGCTATTAAGGCCTCATTGTAATCAACATGTCTATTTTTATTCCTTTATTTATTCATGATAAAGGGGTAAAATTAGTACGCATGAGTGAGTAAAAATTTAGCCTATTTTCGGGATGGGTTGAGTGAATAGTATTCCTATATATTGTGTGCTATTGTAAGGCACAAGAAGAAACTTTTCGACATAGGAGAGTGAAACAATTTTTGCTAGTTTTCCTTGAATGAGAACAATTTTTTTCCCTTTCAAATTATTTTGAGTGGTGTTTATCTCTCTATTAATTATTTTGAATTTCAATTCCCTTATTAATCATCTTACCTTCCTACAAATTTTATAATTTTTTCATAGTAGTAGTGTGCATGTTTATCTTATTGTGTTATTGTGATTTATCCCTCAATACATAAAGTGTTTTGCCTTAATATTATCCGAAAGTTGATTGTTTTGTATAATTTAACGTAACACCAAAAGCTTGAACTGATGGTGGAGAGGGATCTCATCGTGTTAATCACCTGGTATGCTAATACCTTTCCCGCACGATGTAGCTAGGTATACACCCAATCAAGCCCAATAACATTAGGAGGTAATGACACCAGGACTTCTCGAGAGGTCACCCATCCAAGTACTACTCCAAGATTAGTGCTTAATTGCCTAGCTCGATACCATGTATGAGGAGATAAGGTAACCGTGAGTTACTGGTTGTAGAGCTTCATGAGACTTCAACCTTTTAACCAAAAATCAAACTACACCTTTTGAATCGAACACACGTAAAACTAGTAAGGAGTAAAAAAAAACACTAAAAAATATTCAAATATGCAAGTAAAGCCTATGAAAAATGTAAAACTTACAAGAAACTACACGATGGAGCAACGTGATTCCAATCCCCAAGATTTGATACCATTAAGGAGTGAATGAAAAGACACGGAAGGAATACACATGCATCAAATAGGTACACTTCACCAAGAAAGAGTTATAAGATAAAGAAAGAAAACTTTTAAGAAGAAATTTGCATGCATGAGATCTCAAGATTCGAAAAGTGGAGTGGAATGGAATGCCTTGGATTTCCATTGATAAAAAAAAGAGTACAAATAGAGGAGTAAATGTGTAACTCCCATGTAAGAAAATATTCCTCCATAATGGAGAAGAGGAGTTACTTTCCAAAATGTGAATGTTACTCCTATAACACACTTACACATATGATATATTTTGTGAGAGAATTTGTCTTAACTATGATGACACTTAGATCCATGTCCACATAAGTGAGATCACTCACCCGGTGAGGTGGAATAACACTAAATAAATTAAATAAAGTGATAAAAAAACACCTACACCAACATGTTTGTGTAACTAAGTTTCATTCTCATTTTTATTGTGCATATAATCAATCAAAGCCCTCAACAAATTTCGTGTATCACCCTTTTCAAATTTATTTCATAGCCATATTTTTACCCTCAAAACCAAAAAAATTAGTTTAGGATACATCAAAAAGGAACCGGCCTTGATACTGAGAGAATTGTTAGCATACGTTGAATAGTCTATATTTTTAGGAGAGAATGTTCTATTTTATCCCTTTATTTTCTCCTTCTAGGTGTATTCCATTATTCTCTCTCCTTCATCCAAATCTTCCTCCTTCAGTTTAGGGGAATGTAGTTGATTATTTCTCCTATATATTGTACGCACTTCTTCATAATAAAATAAGTGTGTGTAGAGTACTTCACTCCACATTCTTCTCTCCTTTCTGTATCCTACAGTTTGGTATCAGAGCATTTTTATCTCTGCATGTGCGTGGAAGTAATCTTCAATTTGCAAGGAGCCTGAGTGGAGGAAGGACTATTCCATCAGCAAGTCTGGAGAGTTGTGCGTGGAAAGAAAGAAAAAAAACATTTTTGTGCACAAGACAAGAGAAAACATTTTGTTTTTAAAACGTGGACATTTTAAAATTGTTTTTATTTCTGTGCATGCTCTTTTCTTGTTTTTATAACTAAAAATAGTATCTATCATTTTAAAATTGTTGTTCTTTCCTGCACACATTTTTTTCTTGTTTTCGCATGTAAAAGCATAGATCTATCCACATGCATTTTGCATGGATGCAAAGGCTCCTACATGGAAGGAGGCTACAACGAACTCATGAGGAAGATATCAAAACATGAATCTAGTCCTCTTTATGGTAGCAGCAAAGAGAATCCTGCATGCATGAAAAATACAAACCTGCGCAAGAAAAAAAAAATATTTTTTGTTTAAAACGTGGAAATTTGAAGATATTTGTTTTTTTGCTGCATTGGAAATTATTAATGTCCAAAGAGAAGATTATTGCATTGGAATTATTCACATGTCCAAAGGAAGGAAGATTCTTTTTCTACATGCGTAGTTCTTCAAATTCTACGTGGGATTTCATCAAAATATCAGCATGGAAAAATGGAGGCACATGGACAAAGGACGTGGTAAAAATTCCATCTTCCTGCAAACTATTCAAATTTCACCTGCATGCTGCGTGCTGTTAGAAGCTCCTACTGAGTGAAAGAATTGGAGAGGAGTAGCTGCATTTAATTACGTGAAGACTTGCATCCAAATAAAGTTTGGAGTGTGTCACTTTGCTCTCCGTGGAGGAATAGACCAACTACCTGTGTGAAAAAGTAGAACAACACGAGGAGAAGAAACTTGGAGATACTTCAACACTTCACCAAATGTCGAGTGTAGACAACTCGATTGAGAGCGTCAATAACATGGTCGCCATAGCTGAAAAAAAATATCAACTCGTAGCCAAAGACACCATGAAGAAGAATCTCCCGAGAGCTCGGTTCTACTTTGCTTTGCTTTGCTAAATGAGGTTTGAAATATCGGTAATCTTGCATTCGACAAGCTAGTTTGAGAAGGACTTCTTGAATACTTTCTTTTCGACGTCAACTGCCAAGAAAAGTGAGTACGGGAAGAATTAGAAGCGGGTATGACGTCGATTGTGACGACAAAGAAGAACACCCTACAAAGTGTCGTCGTCTCACAAAGCACGTGAATATCGCGAGCATCTACGAGCAAGTAATTCTCATTAGTGAGTCAAAATTGTAATAACTCTTCAAATAAATAAATATTTTTTTACGATGTCTTCTCCAAAGTTACTTTTGTCTCGACGCTCAGTTGCTCAAAGGGTCCAATTTTACGGCCTGGAAGACAAAAATGAAGACAATCCTTCAGTTTGAAGGATTATGGGGAATTGTCATAGGGTCTGTGTCTACTCCCACAACCCTCGATGAATTAATAAAATATGAAATGGCTAGTGCTAAAGCCTTGATGCTGATAATGCTCAATATCAGTGTGATGTACAACCACATGTTAGGAATGCGGAGAAACCCAAGGAGGCTTGGGACAAGTTGGAAACCATTTATGAAGTGAAAAATTAGATGAAGATACTTCATCTTCAATCAAAGTTACACACCCTCTCTATGGGGTCAGACGAGAAAGTGGAGGAATTCTTGCATCACGTGGCTGAGCTGAGATCGGAGTTATTAGTGCTCGGTGAAATGGTGGATGATAAAATTCTCATCGCAATCACCTTGAGAGCACTCCCTTCTCAATTTTGAGTGTTTGTTATGACACTGAATGTGTCTAAACAAATAGTGACATTCGAAGAGCTTGTGAATTTTTGCAGCAGGAAGAGGCCATCACTTCATCGCATGAGGAGTCTCAGGACAAATCCTTGTTCTCAAAGCCTTACCATGGCTAGAAGAATCGGAAAGGTCCCCCAGAGAAGCCAAATCCAGTGCAACCCAAACAACAATAGAAAGATCAAAAGTCAAAGAGATGGTGTCACATTTGCAGAACCAATACTCACGACACTGATCACTACTAGCACAATAGCTTGAAACAAGGGTCTTCAAGCCATACAAGCACATCCGGGTGCAAAGATTTTCAAAAGTCCAAACGACATCCCCGCTAGAGAAAGCACAAGGGACATCTCGCAGCCCAACAAGAAGATGATGACTCTGATGAGGAGACATCAGAAGGAGCCCATTGTAGTAAGAATCTTGTACTCATCTCTCAAACTTCTCAGCCCACGAAGAAATTCTGGTTGATAGACTCTGGTGTAAGCAAGCATATGTCAGGTGATAAGAAGTTGTTTGATTCACTACATGAAGAACCAATTGGAGATTGAGTTCGGATAGCGGATGACAAAGAGTACATTACAGAAGGAATAGGGAATGTCACCATTCCTTGAGACCATGAAAATGTACACTTACAAAGGTACTATATGTTCCTGGCTTGACTAGCAACCTCTTATCAGTTACTCAGCTCTTGAATCATCACCTTAAGGTAGAATTTCTTGTGCAAAATGGCATTAAATCATGCTTAATCTCTCGACAAGGTACAGTTCTTGCTAAAGCTTTTGTAAAAGATAAGTTATTTGCTTTAGATATTGTTTCATCTTCTACAGTAGCTTTATCTGCTTCAATAATAGAATCAACTGCCCTATGGCATTTTAGATATGGACACTTGTCGGTCAGTTCATTACACTAGATGAGTTCAAAAGCAATGGTCCGTGGACTACCCAAATTGTCCAGTTCCTTGCCTATTTTCCCTGGCTATCTTGTAAGAAAACAACATAGAGATCCATTTCAAGTGAGCACCTTCCATGCCAAGAAGTTCTGGAGGTAGTTCATACCAATTTGAATGGCCCATTTCCTGCTTCATTTTTAGGATACAAGTACTTTCAACTATTCGTGGATGACCACTCTCGCAAGATGTGGGTATATTTCCTAAAGAAGAAAAGTGAGGCTCTTCAACACTTGTAGAACTTCTATCATCGTGTTGTCAAAGAGTCTAGACAACCACTTCTTCTACTCCGCTCAGATTGAGGGGGAATTCACATCAAAGAAGTTCTTGGCCTTCCTAAACCAACACAACATTAAGTAGCACCTGACTGCTCCCTACATGCCCCAACAAAATGGCATTGTTGAGCGTCACAATCGCATAGTGATGGAGATGGCTCGCTGCATGCTATCAACTACAAAGCTAGGAGAACACTATTGGGCTGAAGCAGTACAAATAGTTGTATATCTTCTCAATAGGGCACCGACAAAGATTCTACAAAACAAGACACCAGAAGAGGTATGGAGTGGTAGAAAGCCATCAATTTCTCATTTGCAAGTATTTGGTTACACAACATACATGCATGTCCCAGCTCAGAAGAGAAAGAAGGTAGAGCCAAAAACACTCCCATGTATCCTTCTTGGCTACAATACTACCTTGAAGGCATATCATCTCATGGATCTTGAGACAAAGAAAATATACGAGAGTTAGGATGTGGTTTGTGATGAGTCATCCTTTGACTCAATAGTATCAACAGAAGATCCACTTCCAACCACATCTCACCGATTAGTCTCTGAATCAGATGATGAGCTAGAGGAGACTACTCAGAGAAAATAAATGCTGCCAGGAGAACTATTTGTTGACCTTGGAGAACTGGAGAATGTGACTCCACATCAATCCACATGGAAATGACATTTTCTTCTCAAAAGTATCCAAGTTCTCATCAAAGTGGGTACAAAGCACTATCAAGGACTCACATTTGTAACAACTCCCAGATACATCATCCGTAATCAAAACAAGGAATCAAACAAGAAATGAGGTAAACTTTGCACTCATGAGTTCACTAACGAATAGCTCCGAGGAAGATAATTTAGTGAAACACTTAGTTAAACTTAATGGAAGGAAGCCATGGATATAGAATATGATTCACTCATGAAAAATTAGACATGGGAACTTGTCGAATCTTCCTACTGGAAAGAAACCCATAGGTTGTAAATGGGTTTTTAAGACAAAATATAATGCAGATGGATCCATCGACAAACATAAAGCATGACTTGTAGCAAAAGGATATGCTCAGAAAAAAGGCATCGAATATGAAGAAACATTTGCACCCACTGCGAAGATGAAGACCATCAGAGTAGTTTGCACACTTGTAGTATAGAAAGGATGGAAACTTTAGCAGATGTACATCAAGAGTGCTTTCCTAAATGGTGATCTGAAAGAAGAAGTATACATGACCCAACCTGAAGGATTTTTTAATGAAGAGCAGCCTAAGAAGGTATGTCATCTCATCAAATCACTTTACAGACTGAAACAAGCTCCCAAGGCATGTTATATCAAGATCAACAATCACCTTTTGCAGCATGGGTTCACTCATAGCCCCTTAGATTTGAATTTGTATATAAAGAAGGTAGGGAAATAAATTGTCATTCTAGTTGTATATGTAGATGATCTTGTGATCACTGGTAGTTCAGAAGATTAGGTTGATAGTGTAAAGAATGATCTCAAAGAATCTTCAACATGATAGATTTGGGGCTACTACATTACTGTCTTGGCTTGGAGATATGGCAAAAGGAGCATCCAATTTTTGTTTCCCAGACAAAGTATGCCAAGACACTCCTGGAAAAGTATAGAATGTCTAACTTTAAACCTATATCCACTCCCATGGAAAAAGGCTTGCAACTTTCAAGATTTCAGGACTCACCTCAAGTAGATGCTACTCTCTACAAGTAATTTTTTAGAGGGCTCATCTATTTGACATATACCGGACTAGATCTCTTATATTTTATCGCCTATCTTTCCGTGTTCATGCAGAGCCAAAGAAATGTCACCTGGAATGTAGCAAAGGATGTTTTGAGATATGTTCGAGGAACAACTAATTATGGTCTACAATATAACAAGAATGATCAATTCTTCTTATAGGGATACATCGACTCAAACCATGCTGGATCTGTTGATGACAGGAAGTCAACTACAGGATACATATTTCATCTCGGATCTGGACCTATCTCGTGGATAAGCAAGAAGCAGAATGTTGTTTCTATCTCATCCACAGAGGTAGAATATCATGTCACACGAGGAGCTATGTGTGAAGTGATATGGATACGTCACATTTTGGATGACCTGGGAATTCCTGAAAAATAGTCACCTATTCTCTATTGCGACAATCAGAGTGTGTTGAAGCTCATGTAGAATCTAGTCTTTCATGAATGAACAAAGCATATTGAAATTGACTTCCATTTCATTTGAGAGCATGTCTTGAACCATCAAATTCAGCTCTAGTATTGTCCTACTGAAGCACAAGTTGCCGACATTCTCACTAAATCTCTTGGCAAAGTGAAATTTGAATTTTTAGGGGTCACATTTGCAAGAATAATGTAATAAGGGGGGGAATGTTAGCATACGTTGAATAGTCTATATTTTTAGGAGAGAATGTTTTATTTTATCCCTTTATTTTCTCCTTCTAGGTGTATTCCATTATTCTCTCTCCTTCATCCAAATCTTCCTCCTTCAGTTTAGGGGAATGTAGTTGATTATTTCTCCTATATATTGTACGCACTTCTTCATAATAAAATAAGTGTGTGTAGAGTACTTCACTCCACATTCTTCTCTCCTTTCTGTATCCTACAAGAATCACCTCAATAATAGCTATATCCATAGACCGAGGTTTTTCCATTGTATCTACTAAACTCGAGAGATTTAAAGCAAGCTTAGAACCCTATTTTCATCTCTCAACAAGGTTGGATTTTCGAGAGATAACAAGCCCCTCCTTAAAATATATAGGAATAATGTGAGGAATGGAGAGAGAAGAATTCCAAATTTTGTTTCATCCACCCCAAAATGTATAAAAACACCTATAACAATGATGGGTGCCATTTGTAAAACCCATGCCTCCATGTATTTTTCCGGTTTGAGAAGAAAGCTAGCCCATACCTAATCATTTTGGTAGGTGGGGAATATGGAAAAAATTCTATAAAATGGTGGAGTATGTTTCTTTATTTTTCAATACTTAGTAATAGTTGTGTAGAGACACTAGGGGATTTCTAAAAATTCTGATTTTGTGAAAATACGAGCTTCTAGTCAAAATTTATGGCCATCTTAAGATGGGGGTTCCATTCTCTAATAAATGTAATTGGTTAACTCTATTTTTTACTCTAAAATTGCATTGCACCTCCAAAATATAAAATTTTGGACTTTAGGGATTTGGAACTTAAGACCATTTGATTTTGGTGTTCGAGTTATTGTTCATCGTCTTGGGATAACAAAACCTTAAAAATCTTAAACCCCAAAGTACAAAATTTAGAATTGTGTTTCAAATTCAATTTATGAGTTTTTCACACAAGGGTTCGAGTTCTAAAATATCAAAACCCTAAATTCCTTCGAGTTTCATACCATTATGTTTTTGGGTTTTATGTTTGTGATTTTTTGTGTTTTGGGATTTTAGGGGTTGATATGGGTTTTGGGATTTTAGGGAATTTTGGGGTTTTTGTTTCAAAATTTTGGGGTTTTGGGGATTTATTATCGATTTCAAGGATTCGAACCTCCAAAGTTTTTTAAATTCAGATTTTGGGGCCATCCCTAATCTATGATGTCATTAATGCCTAATGGGTATTTGACCAATAAAAAAATCGAGCCTTTTGGGATTTTGGGATTTCGAGGACTTTATGTTTTTTATCTTGACGGAACTCAAAGCATGAAACCTCCAAAGGAATCTCTAAAGTTTTAATCTTCCTTTTTGGATCATTTACATTTTGAGACTCCACCATCGCATAATCAAAATGATTTCATTAATGCTCTAAAATGGTATTTGAATGTAACACATGCCACATACCCGAGATAAAATTTTTACATGAGTAGATGAACACTTATAAACTTTTGAGTTCGAGTTCACATGTAATGAAAGGATTCCATAAAAATAGCTTTTTCTCCTTTAGAGGATATTCATTTCTGATTATCTATTATATGTTTTATTTGGATGTTCGATTTCTAGTTTGGTCACTCTAAGCATCCAAAGTGTGATTGGATAACATGGGTACTAAGTTGTGGGACTTGCTACTTGAGATAGACCTCCAGAGAAAGCCGGTTCTTGCTCCTAAACTACCTGCCACAATCTACTTAATGTAGGGTAAGATAATCCTGTTCTACTCTAAATTTCCAGGGGAGATAACCAAAGTCATAAAATTTCTAAAGCGGTGATACAGGACCAGATGCATAAAATAGGGAACACGTCCAAGGGACCAGTGGAAAGAGAATGCATAAAATGGAAACTAAAGCGGTGATACACCCTGGGAGAGTAATCTCCAAATGTGTGAAATAAGGCAAAATGCACACTAGAAGAAGTTCACCATAATCTAGCAAAGTGCATTCACAACAATATTCTACAATGTTAATGAATCCCCAGAACACAGAATATTATTGTAGGAAGATAAAAGGGGCAAGAAGAATGCAAGAAAACACAGCAGGGGAAGACACATCCACAAACTTGTATTTTATTACTTGACTCCGTATATTCCTTCAGATTTGATTCCACTACAAGGGACATAATTTCCATTTTATCCTTCCCTTACAATGAGCCCAACACTCCTAAAATGTCATAAGAAGGGAAAATGTGAGATCCCATGTCCCATTAAATTGAGTGGAATGGGCATACATTACTTGCAAAAGGCTCCCCCTGACCATGCCTCTAATTTACTTAAGCTACCAAATAAAAATTTTCTGAATGTTTTTTATTCAATTTTTCTGAGGAAAAAATTGATCGGAACACGAATCCAACGGTACCAATTTTGTGTGATTTCATATAAATAGGTCATTGAATGAATGTAACACATGCCACATACCCGAGATATCATAATACACTTCATTTTGTATATGATCTACATCTTCATACTTGTATGAACACTTATAAACTTTTGTTAGAGGACGCGAGTTCACAAAAGTCCAATTTTATCAAAAAGCTCAATCAAAATTCCTTTACCGTTTGAGTTCCCAATCTGTGACACGTGGCAATGAAAGGATTCGGCTCCTTTCCATTTGTCCCGGATGTCCCAAAATAGTTCGCGCATTTTTGTTCCACTTGGCCCGCTTTTTTCTCGGTTTTTAAGAGACAAGTTATACGATCATTTAAATAATCATTCCACACAGGTGATTAAGGATTAGCCAATTTTTAGTATTCTGGATATATTTGAAGAACCCTTTTTCACATTTTTATCGAACTTACTCTATTCCTCTTGGACAGGGGAGTTAGACAAATATGAGGGGACCCATATTTTTTGAATCAATATAATCATGTTATCAAAATTATGGGGGTGAGATTTTGGAAACAATAACCACCACCCTAAGAATCATGAAAAATATAGAGAGGAAACACCAAGTAAATCTATAGACACCTTCTAAGATATATATAAACCTTTTGAGGAATAGAGTAACATTTAAGGGTATCATTGATACCATTATTTCATTTTCACTCTACCATACTATGTGTGCGGACTACAAGCATTGGGTAGAGATGAAATCACACCATCAAACCATGATGGTTACCATGTATCATTTTCAAGGAAGAACTAAGGTCTTCCACACCTTGAATTAATCCCACAATTTTTTGTGTATAATATGGACTTATCTAGATCATAAAAATCATATTGATCAAATAATTTTAACCATTCATACTATCATAATCACGTAGTATATCAATTTTTGTCTTCACAGAGATTTGTTCTTCTTTTTTCATAGTCATATCTTTTCATACAATTTTTGTGAGACGTGACACATCGTATGTCATTTGTAATAATTTATCAACAAAATCCCACATGGAAGCTACCTTATTGATCTAATCAAAGAGTTCACTAATAAAAATTCACTATCAAAGACAAATTCACCCAGATTTTGGTCTTCAAAAGCATAGAAAAACTATTATTTCACAATTTGAATATTCTTATAGACACTAGTCTTGGTTACCAATTAAGTTCTATAGACAAATATTAATGAACACCCTCTAATTAATACTCAAATGATGATAATAGTATGAAAAAAAAACTAAACTTGTCTTTAGATTATAACCCTAAAGGTCTATAAAGGCCATTAAATTACCTCACACTTCATCATTAAGATATCTTGATGTTTAGGTAACTTAATAACCTCTCTAACATGTCTTTGTAAGATTGAAAACTACCTTCATACCCATATATTTAATTGATACCACAAAGGTTTATCATGATGATGATTTGGTGTATAAACAAGAACTCTACCCTATTGATGCATATATTACCTTCTTAGACCACCGACATGGTGATTAAAATTTGGTAATCATTTATCTAGGGATAACCATGTGTATGCACCTAAAAACATATTTTTCAACTCAAGAACCTTGAAAAAAACTCCACCACCTTAACCCTGGTGCATTAGGTCTTAAACTTGATCAAAGATGAGAAAAAATTGTTAAAAATTCATGTAGCTTACCTTACATTTCCACCAAAATTTTTTTGGAGTAACTTAAACTTTACTTTATAGTGACCTTAACTTTTAAATTACATAGATCATGTGGGCTGACATCTCAAACTTCAAACACCAACTCAACATTTTTATATTCAAGCCTAGTCATTGAGAATACTTTAGAACCCAAAATCCACCTACAGTCTTGTGCTAGTATATAATAACACAATTATAATATTTAATCTCCAAGGGAGTATAGGAAGCAACTAATTTTATGTCATAATATCCACTTCCACTCATTCATAGTTATCTCATACATGACCATGCGTTAAAATCATTTGAGACTCACCGAATTCTTACAATACCAACCTATAAAATGTATACACTCATCCTAATAGCCTAGGACACTTCATAAACACAAATAAATTTTTGAACATACCTTTAAGAAGATATCTAGCTAAAATTAGATAACCATTTGAGCATATAATCACTTCCACAAGCCTTAAGACTTTCTCCTAAAAAAATCTTACCCAATTTTTAAAAATGCATTGTCCAAAATAGGTCTTTACATACTTCACTACAAAATTACAACTCTCTCATAATTTTCTAAAATTTTATCCATTTTCAAGGGAAAAGACCATGTGAATCTCATAGTAAATATTGTCTAGTTGATGTGTACCAAGTATTATATTTGGAAACGCCATTTTCACCTTCAAATCAAATATTCTTTCCATACCGCTTAATATCCACACTAATTTTTATAACATTGATACCATAAAAATGCATGCATTTTTTTCAAGAGCTTTAATATTGACTATCAACATGGGAATAAATTCTCTTATCCTCTTGAGAATATTTTGATATTATTTGGATGGTTGAATCAACAATATCCTACTTAAAACAACCTTAAACTCCACTTGAGCACACTTAGTACATACCAAATAGTGTTTATGATGATCAAATCAACATGTGTTGATTCTTTCCATCTTAAATACCATTTTAAATTCATTATAGTAGTGAAATTATGAAACAAACTCAGACATGGAGCATTAGCACTTTTGAAACACTTTGAGACCATATTAGATCAATGAATCACAATGTAGACCTAAAAACCAGACACCATGATTTAATCGTTTAAGACTATTTCACAAACACACCATACACACTTGGAAATATATGAACCTTTTTCTTTAATCTCATGAAAAACTCATCACACCACTTTTAATTCAGAATTGACATTATGAAATATCATAGTCCTCACTCAAACATATTTGTACATATACTCTTGACATGGATGTCATGAAACACAAAACATCCTTTGATACACTAACCCCTCTAATAGACTTTAAGTCACTCAAACATACCACTTTACAATCTAAGAACTCAATCACATACAAAGGAACACAAGACATATATTTTGATATTTTTAACATGAAAAACATAAGAACTTACTAAACAACTTGCAGAGACATATGTCAATACTATGGAGAAGACACACACTTACCAATACATCTCACCTTCACTCTAATGCTTCATTTACACCTACACACCCCCAAGAAGCCTAGTATAGGCATATGTCACCATGTAGGAGATAAATACGATATCTAAGAAGGTCTCAAGACCTCTTCTAGATCCTTAAATGATTCATTATTTTTTGATTATTTATTCATCACAAAGAGACTCGCCTTTTGACCAATAACACTCTTGGAATCCTCTTTATTACTTAGACTAGCCTCTTGCTTCTTCTTTTAATTTTGAACTTGTTTCTTTGATCCATGAGTTTCTTAGTTCAATTGTCATGCATAAAAAAACCTTGCAATGTTCCCTATCTTGTCACACCTAAAGAATTCCACTTATCTTCTTCTACACTAAAAATTCCTATGTACATAAGCATTACATGTATCACAATATCCATTGAACTTGATTACATACCTTCTTGTGTTCGATGGCTCATTTTTGCAATAGTTTTCAATATGTAACTTTTCATGAAAAAGATAATATTCGGTTTAATATCTTTGACCTATATTTTTCTCTTTATTTATTTGAAAATGATGTTCCTAAACCTTTTATTTGCAATCATCCTTATTTTCAACATTAGTAATACACATGATATCTCTATGTCCATAAACACCAAAATTATAGAAATTACAATCAAAATCACCATACCTATATGCATTTTTTTTCCTAATAGACTATCTAACATGAGATGGAAGATTTGAACTCTTTGTCTTGTTTGGATACCTTCTTACATTATATCCTCTTTCCAAGACTCAACTCATCTTGTGCCTCCTCAAGTTGAGTCTTTAAATCATCAGTTATTCCTCTTTGGATCTAAAAATTCTCCATTTTCTCATTAAGAAACTCTAACTCTGATATAAAATGATATAGATCCCCCATTATTATCACAAAAGATATCCCTCTAGCTTGTTAGGCTATTTTCAAGGGCATGCTCTAATACCAATATTTGGAACTTATAAGGATTAAGGGGGAGAGGGTGAATCAGTCCCCAATAAAACCTTTCACACTATACTTCATAATATTAAACACACAAAATCATGAAACATAAGTATCAATGTGTAATCACAAGAAAATAGACTTCACCATAAAACATACTCAAAGAAAGGATCATAAGATATAAAAAATCCACATATATAGATACTCAAATCATATCACCACACTTTTATTTATATTCAAATTAAATCACAATGAATGATGTCCTTAACAATGATCAACAAGATACAATCATGAGATATCAAGACAATCAACCTTGTCTCATGAATACATATGAAGATATAATAATTTGGGAATGTCTTCAACTCAATATCATATTTTAAAACATTTCAAAAACCTGAAAAATGAAATCAAAATGCTATACAGGTGACAATCAAACAAAAATATCCAAATCTTTACTCCTTCTTCAACTCATTTACTAAAGAAAAATATCTAACTTTACTTTGCTCAAATCCTCCTCATGTAAACACAACCAAATACTAGCTTAGAATGAAATTGAAATATTTTTAGGATAGGACCAAGGGTTTTTATTTACAAAAATGTTTTTCTTCAAAATAACATAAAATGGGTTTCAAAATATTCACAACAATGTGCCCATAATATCACGTTTATGGCCTCTCTATGATTTAAATTAAAAATCAACCTTTTTCCATCATTTGGACTAAATCCATGCATCACAAAAATATATTAATTACACAACATAATGGTTACAAGTGATCCAATTAGGTCATCCTATCCAAAAACATCATTATTTGCACCAAAAAGGCTCAAATCCCCATGGGTAAAAAGATAAAATTACCCTAACACCAAAACTATACTTTTTCATGACCCATGAACCACCATACATGTTTAAAATAAAATTTAAATATAATACGTGGTTGCAACTTTCATCAACTAAATTTTTTTTTTTGTTAAATGGGACCACTACTCTTTATTCTTCTCAAAACTATTGTTTCATTCATCCTTCAAGACCCTTCCAAGATATTTAGGCCACTAGATCACTTATAATCATCCAAACTATGTCATGTGAAAAATAAATTGAAATGGAATAAAATTTATAACATTCTCATAAATTTAGAAGTCTTGAAACATTCATGTGCTCAAAGCACATACAATTTTGTCTTCACCAAACCATGATGTCCAATAAGATTTTTTCAAAGATTAGGTGGTTTGCACCCTTCCTGTAATAATCAAGATCTAAAATGGATTCATTGGATGAAAATTTCATTCCTCTTTTAATTCCAAGTGATAAAAATAATCACTAATTCATTTTATTCTATAACCAACTCAAAACATCCAGTTGATCATGTACTTCCCTATGGAAAAATATTCATTTCCAAAAGATGACCTAGAATACTCATCATATCTGATCATCATCATTTTTTTATAAATTATAATATATCTCAATAATATTTCAAATGAAACTTTGATCACTTCCTAACTCTTTTTGTAGATCCTGTAATGTCTAATTTATCGAAGATAACTTTTTATTGCTCTAAATTTGTCATTTGACCAAGTAAACCTAAATAGGTAACGCTTTGCACTTTTTCCATCAAAATAATCTAAAAAATTTATGGAAGTATATAACATCTCATGGGATCTCGTAAATATAAATTTAGTCAAGTACCTCGTTTGAAGAGCATTTCCATAAACTAGAACTCTTCATAAACTTACATTTTTAGGTGGGGTCCACATATGACCACATACTCTAACATACCTTTATGGAAATATATAATAGTATTATACATCATAAATTCAACAATTTTCCAATATAAATAAAAATGGCTCATTATACATACTTGTCTACAAACTGCTCTTGACTAGGGTTTTACTAGGGTTTAAAACTAACTTGTGTCCTTAACGATTGTTCATAAAAAAAAAAGATAAAAATACCTAATTATTTATTTTTAGCCTTATACACAATATAAAATAAACCTTTAAATCAAAAAGGTCACATTAAAATCCTATAATTAGGGTGAGTATCAGAAGGTCTAAATCGAGCTTGGAAACACACTACCAAGTAACTAGTTTCACTAAAAATAATTTATCATTCTAAATATTCATCATGAAAATATGAAAATTTTCACACAACACCAAGAAACAACCTAATAAAATCTAAAATAATTCATAATGTCATGGACATCTCTCCATTTCTCCATCTTATCTCAGTTTGATAGCTTTCCCTTAAGGTTTCCCAATGTAGAAGATAAGGTCAATTGAAACAACCTCAAAAAAATCACGAAAACACTATAAATTGTCAAAAATACATGATACAACATAATATATCATCCATGAGATTTTATATCTCCATACCTCAATTGTGTACCTCCTAACATCCATACCTATTCCAAATGAGCACCTTAAACATGGTCACCATCTTGTATCTGCACCTTGCACCTCATGTAAGTACCCAAGAAATATCCAAACATACTATCCATCATGATACCATGCTTTTCGAACAACCAATAAAATTCAACCACCGTGCAACATCACCTAGGCTAGCTAGGTCACCTAAATAGGCTTACTAGAACAAGTCATCCTCATTATATCAACATGTGCAACCAAGAACATACATGAATCTCCATGTCGCCATCACTCTCATCATCACCTCAACCTACACCATGATCAACTTTTTCCTTAATGAGGTTTTACATCAATGATAACACTTATGCAACAACATGTCAACAGATCCTAGTTAAAAACATTTGCCCTTAATAAGAAAAATATAGTTATGTAATCTATAATTATTTAAATAATAATTTTTATATAACTTTAGAAACATATATGATAAACCTGTTTTCTAAATTTTTATACAATAAAGCATGTATTTTATTTTTTTCCACAATTTAAATATTGATTTATTATGTATAATTATTTAATTAATAAAATTTAACTCTACAAAATTAAATAGATTTAAATTAATGTGTATATATATTTAAAATATGAATAGTAATAGAATCATTTTTCTATTGATAAGATTTGAGTTATACCTTATTGATTATTCTATAACTTTTTTTATAAATTTAAATATAATAAACTATATCATTTAGTTATAATATTCTAGTAAGAATATTATATTATTTAAATACCATAATTAACCATACAAAATTAAAATATATAAATAGAAGAACAAAAAAAAATATACAACCACGAAAGTTGAAATGAATGTTCTCATGAAAAAACTTTTTTAGAATTTAGGGATTTAATGGATTTGTTGATCTAGTTTGAAACCCGCGATCATGAAATTAGTATGGAAATAGATAATAAATTAAAAACACTAATATTAAATTAGAAAGGTAGTGCAATTAAAATAAAATTTAAATAGATTTAGTGATAAAATAAATTAGCAAATAACAAAATTGAATTTTATTAACACTAATAAATAGTAATGACTTAAAATATTATAATTATATTGAAAATAATACCTTTTTATATTTTGGTGTATAATAATTAACGTAGAATTAAATGTAGGATATAAATGATGTTAATATCTATAATTACAATTTTAAAATACAAATCAATGTACTTTTACCAAAAATAGAGTTTAAAATTTTATTTATAATTATGATATAAATTATGTTAATGCTAACAAATATAAAATTGTAAATATATATTTAATCGTAGATATTTATATAATGTAAGTTTATTTTAAAAAGATATTTCATAATAAATTTTAAAATTTAAAATCCTTTCTTTTATACTAAATTAAATGTACTAAGAATGTGGAAATATTTATAGTATTGTAATCATGTTCAAATTTGACTTTGTTTAATGTAGATTATTCATAATTGAAATTCAACAAAATGATTTATTTTAGTTTTTTGCTTATGATCCCTAGAGAGAAGGACCTAGCCTCAAAAGAAGCTTCATGCTCTAGTGCATGATATATACAATCATCTATGGAATCACATGAAACATGAAAGACACTTCATCATGCATCAAAATACAAAAATATTTATATCTACATACTACGTAAAGTATGAAGTCCCCATTTCATAACCCAAAAAAATAAATCCTATCATTTGTATTCACTCCAAAAATAACCATAAACAAAAATAAACAAAAAAATATCAAACCTCCATGCCAAAGGAAAGTTTCTTAGCTGCTAGAATATCCACCTCCGAGTTCCTATATGGTTGTTGAGAGGAGGAGGAGTGATCAACGCAACACTTAGGCTTAGTCACTTTGGCCTTTTTGGGATCCAGATGCCTTGAATCTATGAGACCACCTCCATACCATGCAAGAGGCCCTAAATCCCATGAGCCATTATATGAATGTGATACCGCATGCTCACCAACATTTCCTCCAAATCCTTTGGCTCCTTATGTAGGATGAATTCTCCCGATGAATTTGAGATTATGATGGTAGTGCTCAAACCCCGAGGCAAATCAAAGACATTTCACCTCCCAAAAATTGTTCAAGTGTTGAGCATGAGCTTCCTCAAATTTTCGTACATGACCACCTCCTCTTTATTAGCATCTACACATTCTATCACCCAAAAACCTGCTCAAGATATTTGTGCATTGAATTTTTTTAATTCTCATGCTCAAGAAGTCAATAAAGGATTACCCAAAAGATTCACCAATAAAATCCCACCACTTTTCCGAAAAGACCCTCCACCTTACCTTCCTCCGATGCCATACTACCTAAGAAAAATTAACACAAAGCAAGCTTAGGAGGTGTGACATGAATCATACCATGAATAATTACTGACGATAGAAAGGGTAGAATGAAATATCAAGTGATGTAAATCTCTCCCAAAATACCTTCTCGAAATACACACGCCACATACCTCCCCAATAATATCTTCACAATTTATAAAGCCTGAAATATCTTCCCAAATCTTTTAGATCATCCAACATCACACAACGGGGAAGGGAAATGAATAAGAGGAATCCTTTATAATAATTTACAATCACCAACTGATGCCATTTTGTGTCTTTTTCTAAACGAGCATGAATATCATTAGGGAATCTGATTCCTAAGAAAGAGATGCCAAATGATGATTATCCCATAGGAAAACCCTCTATTAGCTAAGCAATCTACCACCTTATTGTCATCTCTCAATATGTGAGAGAAATTTATTTCAAAGAATCCAAAGAATCTTCAATCCATAACCTTCTATAAAGTTATTGAAAGAAATACCATATTCGAGATCATCACTAGAAAAGGATAGTAATCAGCCCTCTTGAACACACATGTACAACATGAATTACTAGGATTTCATTTTTGAGGCACCATCAAAATTTAACTCAATCCACCCCACAAGAAGAGGATTCGAGGTGATCACCTTTTTTCCTTACTCCACCTATCAAGAGAAAATGAAATAAATTTAACGGTAGTATTATATTCTAATTTATATTTATATTTTTATTTTTGTTCCTAAAATTTAATGATAGTGTAAAATTTATAAAAAAAATTATCTTTATGTTTACCTAAAATTTCTAGGAAATGTTTGATCTATAATTTACAAAATTATTTACAACTTTATTAAATGTCTAAAAATGTGTAATTTTAATAATTTTTATACTATAAATCTAGTTTAATATAGATTCTTGACATTTAAATTTTTAGTTATCATGGTATTGTAGAAAATCAAACTTTAATTTTATCTTTAAATAAATGAAAATTGTGTAATATCAGAAATTATTTCACAATTTTTTTTAGTTTGAATTTATTTTTCATCTTCTTTAAAAACACACTAATTTTCAACATGTTGAAAAACACAATCTGTTGTTAGACATGTGAAAAACACATTGGTCTTAAACTTTATGAAAAACATAATGTGTTTTACAACAGTTGAAAACCACACTAGTTTTTCACATGTTGAAAAACACATTTTTTTTTCTCATCATGTTCAAAAACACATTGGTTTTCCACATGTTGAAAAACACGATGTAATTTTAAACATGTTAAAAAAACACATTAGTTTTAAACAATTTTCTTAGGTGATGTGTGATCCTTCTTTTAGAACTAGGTTATCTTTCCATTTTTCTATCTCGGCACCATGCTCTTAGGCTACGATATATTTCTATGAGTTCATCAAAAGACACCCCACACTTAAATATGACCTCGATATGATTTTCCAATGAATAAATGACAATTATAATGCTAAAATCAAATATGTGCACTCTATTGCTCATATTTTACATTGTGCGCTTGATTCTAAACTTTCTAACCCATCTTTTCTCAAGGAATCCTTTCTTGTGATCTATCATTTATACCCAATGTTAATCATACACATGATATAAACTATAATTATGTTTATAATTATGATGATGATCCTAAAAATAATTATAATAATATTCGATATGATGAGACTTATTTTTCTATTATATGTGAAAATGTGACAAGTCTTGGTAATGAGTCTTTATCTTTCATTGAAAGGTCAATTAATGAAATTCATGCAATAACAAAGGATATTTTTGAACATCTTTTTTTATGGGTAATGTTATAACCGAATGTACACTTAGAAATAATGCACCTATGGGTGATACTTCTTTTATCCATGATGATGTGTAAACCCCTTACATTGAACATATTTTTCTATTGTGATAGAAAATATTATAAATATTTCAAATGATGTACTTGTTTCTCCTATTTTTGTTATAAATTATTTACATGTTACTATTGATGATGTGTCTCTTGATCACACAAGTGGATCTTGACCTGTAGTTCATGATCATATACTTAAACCTATATCTAGTGTTTCCTCCTATGACTATATCCACCATCTCTAAATCTAAAGTTCCTACATATTTTGGGGTATCCCATGTCTACATTCGAAATTTTACATGGTGTATGGCTTTAACACATAATTTATGGTTTATTGTCTATATAAGGCTAATGAAAAGGATACAATTGCTTCTTTTAATTTTTCGTATACTTCAAATGATACACTTATTTATTATGTGTTGGTTAAAATGGTTTACATGATATCCTTCATGTCAATCCTACATAAGGTGCTAGCCCCTTAATCCATGATTTTATATTCTTTTTAGCATGTAGGGTTCTTATTATTGTTACATTTGAATTTGCTGATTATAACATAATTTCTATTTCTATTTCTACATAATAATAAATCAATTATTTATTAATAGAATTATAAAATAATTATTCATACCTTTTTTTATTAATTATAATTATTATGAGTTAATTTTTCATCATGGTTAAAAACATATTATGTTTTCAAAAAGTGAAAAACACACTAGTTTTTCAACATGTGTGGTTTTCACATGTTGAAAAACACATTGGTTTTCCACATTATGCAAAACACATTGATGTTAAAAATCACACGTTGCATAAACAATTATATTTCACAAATATATTTTTAACTAGTCCTATTTAGAAAAGTGTTTAATGATTCATTATATTTTAAAATAATCTTAATGTCTACATAAGTTATATGTAGAAGAATGTTTTATATTCATTAGATTTTTAATATCGTCAATGTGTAGATAAATTGTATGTAGAAGAATGTTTTATTATTCATTATATATAGTTCTCTTAATTTCATTCCTATCTTATTTTGGTTGTATGGAATAACATTTGAGTATGTTTTGTTTTATTTAATCATTAAATTTTTAAATAATTTTAATGTGTAAATATATATTCTATGTAGATGAATGTTTTATCATTCAATATATGTAGTTTATCGTAATTTCATTCCTATTTTAGTTTTTTTATATGGAATAACATTTGAGTATGTTTTTTTCTTTATTCATTATATTTTTAAATAATGTTAATGTGTAGATAATTTCTATGTAGAAGAATGTTTTATTATTCACTATATTTAGTTCTCTTAATTTCATTCCTCTCTTAGTTTTGTTATATGGAATAACATTTGAGTATGTTTTGTTTTCTTTATTCATTATATTTTTAAATAATGTTAATGTGTAGATAATATAAGAATGTTTTGTTATTATATTTAGTAATTGTAACGTTGTAACTATATGTAAGTTGATAAAAAAATCTCTTTTTTACACTCTCATTTCTCATTTTGATATATGCATTTTTGTGCCTCTTGCAAATCCAAGAATCATTGTTTGCTAAAGGGATTTCCTCTTATGAATTGATAAATATAAGCCCTTATTTGGGTGGTATATTTTACCTTTCATAAAGGTTTCTAGATTTTCTTATGAAGAGAAATTGTTCTTACGTCATTTTGTCTTGCATAGTTTTCTAAAATAGATTTTTCCTTTCCATATGTTTGTCATATTATATTATGCTTATTTTTATTATAATTTTCCTTAAAAATATTAACATAAATTGTATGCTTATTTTAACATGGATGGTTTTCTCTTTAGTTTTTTTTTTGTCATTTAAAATGAAGACCAAGCTTCATTCAAGTGATCTAAATTGGCATAATGATAAAAAGCGTAAATTTCCATAGAAGGATGATTTTAAAAGGTTATAGTTTTTTTTAATTTTTTCATTCTTGGAATATTTGACCATAAAAATCATAAATTGAAACAATGGTGAAGGCCCGACTCAATTTACTCCGAAATTTTTTTAATCTACCTCTCAAAATTTTGCACCATTGGCTTCCACTCTTTAAGATATGGATTGGGGTAGGAATCGATGGAAGATGCATTGAAATATTACCCTTCCCATTAATTAAAGAAAATGGGGTTTTGAATGAAAATTTTAAACCTCCAAAAGAGCTAAAAATGTGTAAAAATGATCACACAAGAAACAATGAATATTTTTTTGTTAAATACAATAATAAATATTTTATGATTTTCCATATTTTGTATTAAAAACTCCTAAAATATTTTATAAACATTGATAAAAAATTATAATATTTTGGAAATTTCACATTTAATTATTTAGATTTTTTAATTTATACATATTTTAAACAGATTAAGATTGTCTAAATACTGCATTAAATAGGTTATATTTTCTTAAATTTTCACATATTTAAGATGACTAATGTAAAACGCTAAATTAGACCAAACATATGTGTATATGTGGTTCTGAAATAGATTTTCATACCATGCTCTAGGGGTTGGTTTCAAACCATATAAATACATTCCTTTTGAGGATTCTAAGGATATTTAAATTATGTATTTTTATTCTTAGCCAATCTAGGACCACTCTTGTAGTATATGGACACTAGAGTTTGAGAAAAAAATAATTTTTAATTAAAAATTTTACTTGAAATTTTAAATAATATGGTTTGAAATATGTTAAAAAAACTACATCATACATTTAAAATATAGATAATACGCTGTGAAACAAATTTATAAGCATATTTTATATAAAACAAATTGAAATGTGCATTATATAAGATTTTTGTTATTACTTTATTTTTATTTTATTATTTTTGCATTTTTATATAATTTTTTATTGAAACAAACTTTTATATTGACATGATCAAGAAAAGTGCATAGGTTTCCAAAAACAACTAGGTGGAGAAGTCACACCCCAAAATTCACCACACTAGGCACAACACCAGGCACACACATGCCATATGATACAAAAACATACAATCAAATAACAAGTCACAAAAGTGGCAAGTCACAAAGAAACAAATTAAGTAGTAGTAGACAATGTGGCATAAGGAGGAGGAGGAAACTTGGGTGAAGCATCACCCCATCTCATTACAGGTGGGTTCAGGAAAAAATGGCAGAGGGTCCCATCTATCGCCATGATCGCGGGATGGATCATTCTTCCAAGATGGATAAATTACAAGAACTAAGTGAGGAAATTTATTAGGGGGAATAGACCTAGAACAAGAGGGTTGAGAGGAGGAATGCCACCCAAATTCACTACCACTAATGCGACTGAGCGAGTAACCCCATAGTTAGAGCCATCACCCTCTTGGGATCGAGAAGGGCCCCCAATCCATCACCACTCAACTATTGTAAAATTTCACTATCCTACCACCAGGGAGGTGAGGAACTATGTTGATCCCGAGAACACTATTGCTAACATTCATCTTGACCATGAGACCAAGGTTGAGGGGGAGGCAAGGATCATCACTGCTGCAGAGAAGGACGATGAAGTGGAGAAGGAACTTGGATCACAGATCATGAGGTGCTTCCACGGTGGGCGAGAAGATATTGAATTTGTTTTACCTCCAACTTGAATTTCTTCACCTACACTTTGATATGAAGTAACACATGAGCAATAATTCTAGTTTTATCATACACAAACAACTCCAGGAAAAGTGAAGTTTGATTAAAAATAGAGTCATTTCTAATCTTCCAAATTTCAAAAAAATATTTGTATGAAATATTTTCTAATTTTTTAATTTTGTAGGAATCAAGGTTGAGTCCCCTAATAAAACAATTTTCCATGTGAAGGGTTTAGGACAGAAAGGTTTGAAGAGGGAGTGAATCTAGTTCTGATGGATTGAGAAAGCAGGAAAAACTAGAAAAAAATCATAAGGGATTCAAGAAGATGACACATAGACACAAAGGATTAAAAATCCTAAGATGTTAAAGATGTTTTCCAACATGGAATCCCTAATAAAGTAATCACTAGAGGAAATTAGCCTTTTTAGGCTCTATGGGAACTTTCCAAATGATGTGTAATATATGATTCTAGACACTTGTGTAGGGAGGTAAGCTTCTAGGTCATGTTCAATTTCTCAAAAGGAATGTGTGTAGGCATAAAAATTTGATTACCAAGATAGGGTTTGTAATGATTGAATGAGTTGTAGTGGGATAGTGCTAATCATGCCACCATTGAATGAGAGGAGAAACACATTTTTTTGAATAATCTCCTCGGGTATGTCGTTTTGAATTTCTGAATACATTATTTACCTCCATTTTTTATATTAAATTGTAATTTGAGAAAGACCAAAGGTTTCAAGAATGGGTGGCTTTACAAAAGAGATCCCGAAGAAATTTAATTCCATGCTTAAACAACTAGAGGCTTTTAACCCATGTGACCATAACAAAGGGAAACATTTTTAAACTTAAAAATAGAGATCACCATAAAGAGTGTAAATCGATGTAAAAACCAATCTGAAACCATCCCCCACCCAACTTAGGTGGGGTTTGACCAGTTCCCATGCCTTCCAGATACTCTTCATAATGGATATTCCTCCAATTTGAATGGAATAGGGAGAGAAATATATTTTGTAGACATAACTATTTATAGGATTTTTGTACAAATGAATCCCCTTGACAGATGTAATGAAGAAGAAAAATTTTCCATGCCTCGTAACCCTCTAAACCCCTGATAATCCACTTGACACTAAGAGCATAAGCCTTGGCTGAATGTCACTGAGACCTAATCCACCCACCTCTTTAGGAGAGTAACATATGTCTCACACTACTACGGAATCCTTTGTCATCATTAGTTTTAGCCCATAATAAATATCTAAGAAAACTTTTCAAAGTTATCATACATAGCTTTAGAGGGCACCCAACTAAAGGAATAGTAAACATGAGTAATAGCGAGCACCATAGAGAAAATATGAAACTTCCCAGCAAGAGAGAGGGGCTTGGTAATTAAATAAGAATTTTTTTCTCAACATGTTCGACAACATAACACCAAAAAGTAGTAGGAGTAGCTTGGAAATGAAAAATGAATTCCAAGAAAATTGAATTGATTCCCTGGTTGAATGCACTACCAAGCATAACCTTCTAGCCAAGGAGGCATAGTATCCATAAAATATATACAACATTGAGTATTTTTCCATTGAATGGAGAAACTCGAGGCCAAGAAAAAATATCTAGACAATGCAAGGTGTTGGTAACAGCTCTTTAGTTTTAGACATCGTTAAGAAAGAGTCATCACTAAAGTGGAAATTAATAAGCTACCAATATAAATTAGGAAGATAAATTCCCTTCACTAACCCTTGTGAAGAAAACTTTTCAAGAAGATAACTGAACCCCTCTGCAGAAAGAACATAAAGCACTAAAGATAAGGGCAACCTTTTGAATGGATCTATGTAGTTAAAAATGTTAGAGTGGACTCCATTAATGGTAAGCCTTGAAATTAGCATCCTGAAAGAGCATATTGATAGACTACATGAACCTGGGGCAAAAAAAAAGAGCTTGTATAATAGGAGTAATGAAAGGCCATTCAATCCTATCGTACACTTTTTCAAAATAAACTTTGATGAAGTGATCCTTTTGATCAGATAGTCGGTTCCACTCCATGCCTTCAAAAATGGAAATGATGTTATTTAGAATGAATCTACTATTCATGTAACCAACTTGGTCACATCACACAATAAGAGGTAAAAGATTACAAATCTGGAGAACTAAGGATTTAGAAATGATCTTGAACGAAACGTTGAACAGAGTAATCAAAATCAAACTTGTGATGAGTTAAAGATATCCATCTTTGAAAATAAACTTTATATTACCTTGATTTATCAAAGCCGTAAGAGAGTTATTGGCCACAAATTTTAAATACACATGATAAAGGTCAATACCAATAGGATCCCATAACATTTGATAAAAATTGGATGGAAAGCCATCGATACCAGGAGATTTGTCAATTTTAATTTTCATGAAAACTTCCATAAGGTCATCAAGAGAAAGCGGAGACAATCATAGGAAATTCAATGAGTCTAAAAATGATTGCAATGAAATTCCTAAAGGCACCGAAGAAAAGTGGCATCCCACTATGGAGTTACATGTTGTGCGAAAAAAAAACTCATGGTAGTTTTGTACAATAGTTTGAAGGACATCCGAATGGTTAGTGAGATGACTAGAGGCACCTTTGATTTCTCATATTTAACTAGAGTGCAACAAGGATGAAGGAATGAAAAAAATCTTTAGTAACTCAGTCACCTATCTTGATCCAATGCAATTGAGATCTAATTTTTTTCTCCATGGGCCACGATAAAATTATTCCATCATATGTTTGTTTCTCCATTTGCCACCTTAGTCGTAAGGCTAGTGTTGAATGGCGAATGATATATGGATCTAAAACTTCTAAAAATTTTCTTGGGAAGAGGGCTTATGTGCCCTTTTCTCGAATAACACAACATTATTTCAAAACATATGAAGAAAGGAGGTAACTTTGCTAATGGTATCCTACCACCAAACAATCCACCCATCCGAACTAGGAGGTTGCTAAACCAGATTTCAAATTTTAGAATGTGATCTACAAGTTCTCTTATGCTCTAGATGAGTAGTGTTAGGGTAATATTGAGAGTTCTAGGGTTTAGAAGGAGCTAGATACCACACAATTTGAAAAAAAAAATAGGCAGATGATCTAAGAGAAGAGTCCCTTATCAAATAGAAACATACCTTCGGAATTGGAGGAGAAATAAAATGCAAGTTTCTCTTCAAGAAAGGAATGATCAAGTCGTTTGATAACTATGTCATAAATGTGCTTGAGGTTTGACTAGGAGAACCACAAAGCATTAGAGGCATGCTAAAAATAGTGATTAAGATCTGAAATTCCAAGTTTGTTATGGATGTAAAATAATTCTTGTAGTTCCCAAACACCATCACATAGGAAGACGCCCATTTTATCATCATCATACTCCACTATGTTAAAATACCCACATAGGATATAATGTGCATCAAGAATATCATCATCAAGCCATCACCAAAGTAAAGATCACTTCACCACATCATTGGAAGCATAAATATTAACAATACCAAAAATATTATTATGTATATCCAAAAGGGACCACAAAACCGGATGCGAGGGGTCAAAACGCAAGAAATAATACAATGTTGTAGAGAAGGAGAGAGAAGAGTAAGAAACATCCCCATCCCGGGCTCATGATTAGAATGATTAAAAATGGAACCAACCATATAGTATGAGCAATAGACTGGAGAGGAATACCATAAAGCTTAACCTCCTATAGACATTTCACATGTATGTGACAAAACATTTGGTATTTTTCCCTAACCATATAATGACGGTCAGTTTAATAAGCACACAAACATTCCAAGAGAACATAATCATTGTGAAATGTCAAGGTTCATTCCGAGTTCCTCCTTGAGGTCACCCAAAATGATGAAGTTATTCACATAAATGAATGAACCAAATATTTTTGAAAAAGTAACATAATCACTTATATGAAAAATATGCCTCTATGAGGGGACATATTCTTCATCCTCTAAAGAAGAGGGGCTAAGAGAATGCCTATGCATGGATTTGGATAAGGAAATGTCAAATTTTAGAAGAGGTTGTGAAATGATAGTAATAAACACAATGGTAGACATCACAAGGGGGAATGATCAACAAGGGGAGTAGATCGATTTTCCATGCCAAGAGAGTCGAGACTAATAAATATGCTCAAAAAAACCGATATATAGACTTTTAGGGTTTAGGGTTTTTCTTGTGCTGAAAGTAGTCCGATCCTCACTAGTGAAAGAGGTCAGCTTGGGGTTAACATTTTTATTTTTAGTGAACGAATGAGGAGGCCATTAATGGAAATTCCTTAATCAGTGAACTAGAAATAGAAGAAACTATTGGGAAAACTAATATAAAGGACACGATCAGAGAATATGGTGTCACCACATTGGATATCAATGGTTTCCTTGAGGTCTTTGGGTAGTTCCAATTCCAAACAAACTCAATACTATGCACGGGCTGCATAAAAGCTACTTTTCTCATGGAAAATGAAATGGGCAGTGGGTTTCACCATGTGTTCATAAAAATTCCACAAGGATAGTGGTAAACCAATATATTCCACCCATACGGGAACTTTAAGCTTAGCATATTTAGAGACTTGGAAATCACATGTCCATGTGAAAAAATCACCAGACTATTCCTATTAAACCATGGTCCATGATTTATGATGACCTTGTAGTGTTTAGGATTAGAGAAACAAAAAAGTAAAAAACCCTTGGTAAGGTTTTTAAGACACTCAAGTTTTACTCCATGACCTTCTCGGTGGATGTGAACACAATTTTTGAGGATACTCTCTAGGGGAAGATGACTAACAAAATATGCAACCAAAATAAAATATTCAAGAAAAGAGAAATTCTTTTCAAATTTAGGTAAATCCAAAACAACATCAAGCTTAGGCAAAGGAGGATCATTTTCTCATTGTAAACCTTTGGAAAAATTTGTGAGTTCCTTTATTTACTAGAGGCATTGTCATTTGATTTCTTGCCACCTAAACCTGAATCTATAGATGCAAGAATAATGGATTCCTCCATTAAAATAGGAAAGTTCCACCTCCTAAAGGGAAAAAACGCAATTAAGTACAATAAACAGCTAAATAAATGTCCTACTTTGATCGAAAAGGTGATGTGACATGAAGTACGGTGTTGCAGACTCAAGCATACACTCAAACCCTATGAGCACCCAAAACCTCATATCCATTATCTCCTAAAGGTTACATATATCATATTATTATTTGTGTTGTGATGGACAAAAAAAATTAAATGTGAAATAATTGAAAAAATCAATAAGTCTTTTATGGCTTTGAAATATGGAATTTTCAAAGTATCTAATTTTGATCGAGTGTGGTAAGTATGATTTATTAACTAGGAGTAAATTATTCACAATTTTTTAATATATATTTTAATGGATAAATAGTGTGAGATATCTATTAATGTATAAATAGTATGAGATATCTATTTTACTGTATAAGAAATGTGTATTATTTAAATTATTTATTAAATATATAATTAAATTAATAACTTGTTTCCATATAAATTTATAAATGGAATAGATTGCATACTTTCAAATAATTACACTAAACAACAATTTGAATTAATCATACATATATTCTAAATTATGAATTTTTCAATAATATAGTTTATCGTTAATGTATTTTGAAAATGGTATAAACTATCCAATTATTATATTTTATACATCAAATATTAAATATAAGTAATACATTTATCAAGTTGTGAAGAAAATTCCACCACAAATTTATATTTGTGTGTAATATAATATGAAATATCTAATTAATGTTACATAAAGAACTTGAAACAAAGTTAGAAGCATATTTTAAATAAAACAAATTGACATATGCATTATATAATTTATTTTTATTTTATTATTTGTGCATTTTATATTATTAATTGTGTTGTGAAGGACAAAAAAATTAAATGTGAAATGATTGAAATAATCAATAGGTCTTTGTGGGTTTGAAATATGGAATTTTAAAATTATCTAATTTTTATCTATGCCATATGTATGATTTATTAACTAGGACTAAATTATTTTTAAAAAAATAATATATATTTTAAGGTATAAATAGTGTGACATATCAATTAATGTATAAATATTATGATATATATTTCATTAGTATAAGAATTGTGTATAAGAATATCACCTACTATCTTTGTTTGGTTTTTGCCACTCAATAGGGTACAAAACATAACTAGGAATAATGGGTAACTTGAGACCCCTTTTTTCATTTCTACCCTTATCTTAAGTGAACTTAATTTAAAATAAAAGTGCATTTGCTAAGAGTTATGAACAATTTCCACCTGTAAGTTAACCCCTTAATCAGCCAAGGTTTGGTTTAATTCCAATTGCACCTAAGGATCAATGCCCCAACTATATATGAGTTTAAGGTGAGAGGACATATTTATGCTAAACAAACTTCATGAAAGACCAAGGTGTTATGTTGTTAGTAACCAAGGTAACCCATTTATCTGTGAGGAACTAAAGAGATCATTAACAAGAGTTTAAGTCATAGGACACTATTTCACTAGCTCCATTTGTGTCGGTCCAAGAGGGTTTTACTCTATGTTTAATGTTGGTTCCCATGAGTGCTACCTTAAAAAATCACATTCTCCTTACTACACACACAATTTCCAATCCTAGAAGGGAACCACATACTCTAGATAATTTTTGACCATGTCATGCCTATTAAATCGGATTCGAAAAGATGTCGTTAAGCATACTAGATATGACGATAAGCTCGTAATTGTGATATTATTTATTTAATCTAGAAGGTGTTATCAAGCATAAGGATTTTAGTTCATCCTAAGGTTTTAGTTTTCTATGCTAAGAGAAATCACATAGGAAGAGTAGTTATACACAAATTTTATACTAGGGTTGATTGTTTCATTTAGATCTCTTTATTACGTTTCAAGGTAAGAAACACAACACACCAATTATTTAATCATCAATTGCACACTAGAAATGCACTATAATATATTAAATTCAAATTCATTTAACATATATATCAAACCTTTTTACCATAAATAAATTTGAATTATAATTGTACCTATGATTAAATGCACATTTCCCAATGTATCCCTAAAACTAACATCTCATAAATATTACCAAATTTCAAATATAATATTTTATGTAACATGTAAATACATTATACATATATGCATTCTACAATGACCCATATAAATTACAATAATAAACAATGAATTACACCACATCTTTTTGCTATCTTTCTTGCATCTTGTAAAACCATGTGAGCATGAAATAAGTGATAAATCCTTGACATGGCATCAAACTAGATCTAGCATAATTAACATTTTTTTTTCCATTTACATAATAATTATAATTTTCATTTGAAAGGAGAGGGTTAGAGACATGTATTGATTTCATTTCATTTCATTTTATTTCTTAACCAATGAGAGAGAAGGAGATAAGGAGAGAGAGAAACACTATTTTGCCAAAAGTTTAATTTCACACAAAAATTCACATGATAGAGTTTCAAATAGTTATTTACAAGTGTCAACAAGTTTCCATAGTGTTTTGGCAACTCGATGGGGTCCTAAAACTTTTCTTTTTACGTTTTCCTAGACTAGTTACAAAAATGTTCAATTTAGGCTGGAGGCTAAGAAACTACCTTCAAACGTTATATTCAATGAGAAAACACACCATGAGTAAATTTATATGTTTCCTCCTATACAACAAGAATTCGCAGAAAATGAAAAAATTGAAAACATGTGAATGGTTTATGATAGGTGACCAACTTTTTGAGGCCATCAGTCATAATTGGCCTAATTACAAATGTTCAAAAGTTGGCTCGAGGGATAAGAAAACCACAACCAAAACTATTTATTGATAGACAAAAGAACAAAGATAAATTTCCTACTAGCTCCCTATATATGGAGAATTTGTCAAGTTTGATAGACTCGAGAACTTGTACATGGGTTTCAAATGGCAATAGTTTTTCTTGAGCCACCGGTTGTAATTGTCTAGTTTGACTAGTCAAAACTACAAACAGAGGCCCAAAAATGCCTTTCCCAAACTAACTAGAAATGTGATTTTCCCAAATATAAGGTTCTAGGAAATTGTATAGTAAAAATACTAAAGTTTTGTGAAGGTGGAGAAGCATTTCATTGTTCAGGGACCAAACAGTGGGTAAAAATGAAAGCTAG
This sequence comes from Taxus wallichiana var. yunnanensis, assembly GCA_018340775.1. Classification (NCBI taxonomy): domain Eukaryota; kingdom Viridiplantae; phylum Streptophyta; class Pinopsida; order Cupressales; family Taxaceae; genus Taxus; species Taxus wallichiana. The sequence goes on along the minus strand of CM031240.1, from coordinate 714,386,184 downwards.
CTTTTTAGTTTTATCAACTCCTTAAAAGTACAAAATGGAGTAACAAGGCTCCTAGAGAAGTGGAGAAGAGAGCACAAATAATCAAACGGGGTCAAACTAGTGCTTTACCAAAATCTCTAAATAACAAGGAACACATGTGATGCTTGAAATATCCTTATGGGGATCAAAGTGTTGTTTTACGAGTCTTGGAAATTACATTTTTCTAAATTTGCAAGGTAGTGTTATCACCGAATCATAGCACCCTTATGTTTATACAAGTGCGTATACTTGAACTCACGATGTGATTGGATAACATGGGTACTATCTCTAAGTTGTGGGACTTGCTACTTGAGATAGACCTCCAGAGAAAGTCTGGTTCTTTCTCCTAAACTACCTACTACAAGCTATTCGGTGTAGGCAAGCTAATCTAATCCTAATTTAACCATGCCAAGGAGACAGAGAGAGAGAAAAGGGAAAAGCAGAGCCTACACTAAAGCGGTGATACACCAGAAAAGGAGGGTGTGAGAGTAGTCTCCAAATGCGTGAAATATAGAAGCAAAGTGCACACTAGAAGGGGTGATGACAGTTCTCCACAATCTAGCAAAATACATTCACAAAAATATCTCAAACATGCACAATGATAATGGATCCCTGCAAGAGCATAAAAATAGACACAATATTCTTGTAGAAAGATTAAAGGGGCAAGAAGAATGCAAGAAAACACAGCAGGGGAAGATATATCCACAAACTGATATTTTATTGTTTCATGATATGCATTTCAATGTATTACAAGATAAGGGCCTGGATCACCATGCAAGGAGTCCACTACAAGATCCTTCAGCACATTGGCTTCACAAAGCAATTTTGATAGAGCTTTTTTATCTGAAAACTCCCCCTTCAATGAGCCCAACACTTCAATTTATAAAAAAATGAGAAGAGAAAGAGAAGGGAAAATGAAAATCCTGAAATCTGTCCTTCAACCACTTGCAAGAGGCATTAAATGGAGTAAAATGATTATATATTACTTGCAAAAGGCTCCCATACTGTCCCATCTTCATAAAGTAGAGAAAGAATGATGACCATGCCTCTTAATTGCACTCCCAACCACCAAATGAAACACGTTATGAACTCGGCCATGTTTCATAAAAATCTCCATCGATCTCTCACCAAATTTGGAATTTGTTGATTTTTGTGTGTTGGGCTCGGAGAAACGATTCCAATGGTACCAATTTTGTGCGATTTCGTTGAGAAATGCAAAAGTTATGGCCTTGAGTGCGGGCAGCTATTTTTTGGGCAAGCGCTCGTCATTTGATTGGGAATGAGCATTAACTGACTAGAGCCGAATATGTTTCTCTTAATTAAATATATCTACCCTAATTAAAAATAAGAAAGTCCAATTTTGTGAAAATCGAGCTCGAGTCAAAAGTTATGGCGTTTGAAGTTTCATGGGTCAACCGTTGACTTTTCTTCTCTGCATTGGTGCTTTTCAAGCGACTTCGGCGTCCCGCGTCCGTGTGTACCTTTGTCCCAGCTGTCCCACATGAAAATCTCCTCCTTCGTCCGATTCGGGCTTCCTTGTTCCTGTTTGCGGTGATGACACGTGGCGAGATTCCATTCCTCATTTGCTTTTCGGCTTTCGCGTCCCTTGCGTCCCTTTTGGCCCAATCAAATCAGGGATGAAAGACTCTTCCTTCGACCGAATCAGCTGGTTCACGTCCTCCGCGTACTTTTGGCCCGGATTTCCCAGACTGTCTAGGACAAAAATATCTGAACCGCCCGAAATGGACTGGGACTTGCACTAAATCAGGCCGATCCGCGCCGCGCGTGTGTACTTTCGGCCCGGATGTCCCAAACAAGACTTAGGCAATTTTTTTCCTCTTTTTGGCTGGTTCACCTTTTCGCATCCCACGCGTCCCGAAACGTCCCAATTCTGTTGCAGATCACACTGGCGGATTTTTGGCGATTCGTGCCCCGACGTCCAACCTGCCCCAAGCACCGCCTGGACTAGGACTTAGCCGATTTTCATCATTTTTTCGGCTCCAAGCTTGGTTTTTTGCAATTTTTCACATTTTTAAAACTTGTTGGGTTTTCTTCTTGGACAGAGAGCTAGAAAGAAGCGAGGGGACCCCAGAAACAATTTTTTTTTGCCTTGAATCAATATACTTTCTTGGGACTGAATAATCTGATGCATGTTATCAAAATTACCTTGAGGGGGTGAATTTTGGATAATAGGTAGACAAATGGATTTTTTTATTTAACGACATCATTTAACTCTCACCAACACCACTAGATACGATCTCCTAATTATGATGCTCTAATATCATCTTATAATGTTATGGTAGTGACCATAATTTTTGTTTAAATTGTAAATTTTTGAAAATCACAAGGTGGAGTTTTATTTCCTTACACTATTAAAATTTGGTTACATATCCATTAGTAAGATTATCAATTATTTTAATGTTTCTATTATATTGAAAATTAATAGCTGATTTATGATAATTTTGAAAGAAAAAGGTAAGGAGACCATTCTTATTAGACAATGATGTTGGGTACTCATGGATTCAGGTGATTTACATCCTCCCATACATTCTCGTAATCATTTCAAGAACTCAAAAAACATTCCAGGTATAACGGGATCAACATCTAAACCAAGTCCATGAAGTCCATGCACAAACTAAGAAAAACATGGTTTACACCAAAATCCTCCAAAATTTTTGTTCACCAGTTAACTCATGAATTACATAATTCTCCATAGTGAACATGGTGCAGCCCTTACATATACAAATAAGTAGTGAGTGACCAAAGAGTGAGGATTGAATCTATGTGATAAATTCTTACAAACTACATTTTTTTTTTTACCGAGTTATATGTTCATCATTATACATGCCCTTGAGTATATTTGCTTAGGATTGCTACCAATTTGTATCTAGAGCATAATATTTTCTATGGTAATCAAGCCTTGTAATCAAAAACCATATAGATCACCATGAATAGTCTTTCTATCTATACATTATTTTGTTACCAAGCTCATATACCACACTACCTCATAGCCTTAGGATTCTAAAATATATTTTATAACAACTCACTAACTGGTCCAAATTTACAAAAAGCTCAAGCTTCAATCAACTCGACATGTGCTTAGGTTCCACCAAAATAATTGTTATTCAAACCAAATCCTCATGTTTAGCCATATGCATGTTTATGTTTTCGCATTTTGCATACATGTTCTACAAGATCTATTGCAACTATAACATCAAAAAATTCCTCTATCTTTTATGCTTTGATGGATGTCCATACCATGTTCTAGAGCTTGCATTTTGTTGGCATAGAGAGAAGATAAAAATAAAATCTTATATAGATGTATGGGGGATGGTAGAAAGGGACGTCCAATGGATTGAAAATACTACTACTAAGAGAAACAAGAGGTAGATGTTTTCTATGACTAGAATGGTGTTGTTAAGGTTACAAAGAAAGTAGAACAAGCTCTCAATGCAAGAAGATAAATTTTAATATAGATAGAAATTATTCCCTAAGAAAGTGTATCCTAATCCTAAACTTCCTTCTTTTGTATACTATAACAAAGAGGTGGTAGGAGGAACCTCCTTCCTCTCGAGATAGTAAACCTATTGATATCTAATTTTTCCTTTAGGAAAAATTTTACAAACATGAACCTACAGAGAGAAAATGAGGGATCGATCGGCCAAGGGATATCACATTTCAAGATTGGCCAAGAAATTGGTGAAGTAGGCCGAGTACAAAGTGCAGAGGAGTTCAGAAATGAAGTAGCTCCAAAGTCCTAAATTTAGACTTTGAAGGTGGGTCATTTGTAGGTAAGCCAAAGTGAAATTTAGATTAGTGGGAAATTTTTTGAATCAACAAGCGCAAAAGGTCTGAAAGACATCAAAGTATGAAAACCAAAATTCAAAATTTGGACAATCGGGAGTTCAGAGATGGAAAGAAGGTTGACCGAGTGAATAGTTCACACGAGGCAAAAGAAAGGTTCAAAAACCCGAAGTCTGAAATTTAGACTTTGGGATTTTAGGATTTTAGAGGTTTTATGTGCCAAGCAGATAATCTATCCCTGAAATCCTGAAACCCAAAAACCCAAGACGAAAAAAATCATGAAACCCGAAACACCGAAATCCTGATCCACAAACCCACAAAAATGTAAAGGTCTGAAACCCAAAGTTCAAATTTCAGACTTCGGGGTTTCCAAAATTTAGGAACTTTGAAGCCCCAAAGGCAAATAAAACAAAACTTTAAGTTTGAAACATGAAATTTCAAATTTCAGAATTTAGGGTTTCATATTTTTAGAGGTTTCACAAACATAGATAAATGAACAGTACCATGATCTTCAAAATCAAAATTCATGAAGTCCCGAATCAAAATTTCCTAAATTTTGGATTTCAGAGGTCGCAATGGAAGTTCGAGTAAAAACAATAGATCCAACCACAAGCATTTATCATAGTATGCACACTCATCTTCGAGATGGCCATAAATGTTTATTAGAACCTCATATTTACACAAAAGTGGACTTTTTGGAAATCTCTTAGTGTCCTTATTTTTAGTAAGGATGAGTATTTAAAAATGAAGAAATATAGTTTTCCATTTTAGAGGGTGTTTCCATATTTCCCACCTACCAATATGATGAGGTATGGCCTTCCTTTCTTCTCCAAAAAGGAAAAGTAGAAGGAGGTATGGGTTTTGTAGTGGCACCCATCATTGTTGTAGGTTTTTTTAATACATTTTAGGGTGGTTGAAGAAATATTTCGAATTATTCTCTCTCCCTTCGCTCATTCTTCCTATTTATTTTAAGGAGGGCTCATTTCAAAAGGTTAGATAATCTTGATTTGAACCCTCCCTTCTTCTCTTTTCAGTAAGGGATCTTGTGGAGTTCAAACCTCCCATTAAAAAATAAATGAAATTTTTCCTCTTGTCCATTGTAATGCACTATATCAAATTTTGCAGAAATAATATAAGTATTTGATGAATTTCAACCCTCTCTTGTGTTCATTTCATATCTATGATCTCTCATTACAACTTTGGTTAAATGTGTAATTTAGGTTGTGTTACATGTTTTGGTGTTTTGTGATTAATGGTGAATAAATTTGTGATAAGAAACTAATCTATGTTGATGCTCATCCTCTTCAATCTTGTTCAATTTTATCCCCATGTAAGGAAAGTTATTCATCATTCCTCTTGGTGCATCACCTCACATTGATTAGGTTTAATTTCTTGCAATATTTTAACCATGTCTCCTTGGAAAGTTAGAGTATATTTTAGGATAGATCCTCTAAAATTTGAATATGTGTATAACAATAGAGGAATAGGAACCAACGTTCATTTGGAGATATTTCCCGATTAAAATGTTCCACTCTTTGGGAAAAGATCCATGTTATGCAATCACACTGACAATTTAAATCTATCGTGTTGCATCAACACTACTTTAGATTGTGATTATGCATATATACATATATATAATATATATATATATATATATATATATATATATACCAAAATCAATCAATTTGCAAATAGCAATTAAAGGAGTAGGAGATTGTAGGTTCCTCGAGAGATAAATTAAACCACTTTAAAGAAGATACAACTATAGATCAATCAATTTTTGTATAGTAAATGATAAGATATAAAAGACAAAGATTATCTCCTTGTGCAACCTAATTTAACTCAAAATGGAATTGACATGGGGACGACTAAAAACTTAGAGCTCTACCTAACACAACCCCCTTCACACTGCCCACACACAACTATTCAACTACTACTAAATTCACCATGTTGACCAAGTTTACATCATGTTAAATTCCTCGGATATCAATAAAGTGAAGGTATTATTGTTATGCATGTAGATGACAGATCTGAAAACCTTTCAAGGTGCCTATACCAATTTTAGAGAGCCTACCGACGACTTCATATGGGTCCATCATTTCTTCCACCCACTATATTTCCACCGCACTTCATTAAATACTCTCCCCTTTAAAAAAACAAATTTATTTTAGTACTATTTTATTAGGCAATATACTCTCTCTAAATTTACAAATTTCTATGTATAATCCTCAAATCTAACCATATAATAAATATGTTAATGTACATTAAACATTAATTTAAACACATAATTAAATATCAAAATTCATTTACTTTCCTCTCGTGGAGGAGTGTCAATTGTCATATCTATAACATCCTACATCATAAAACTCTTTCACACACTTTGCAAAAAATTCTACAAATGTGGTAGGCTAGGTCAATGGAGAAATAGGAACAATGGCCTAAGAAATGTTGATTTTGATAGTCCCTAGTTGAAATCACATGCCATGAAAATTTTCATGAGGTATAACATCACAATCAACTCCTATTTTGATGACTATATCATCCGACATAAACCGCAATTTGACCCCGACAAAGAGATAACTGGAATAACAATAATCTCATATGCTTTAATAGTATTTCTTAGTTTTACTAAAAAATAATATAGAAAGGTGAATGAGGAAAATAGATAAATTACCAATGCATATTCCTCCTCTCTCATCTCCTCAGTACCCCACATGTGCCCCTCTCCTCATGCATTTCATCATCACCGTCTCTTCTAACTGGTGAGGAAGTTGTATCTTCATCTATGTTCATCTCAGCCGCTCTCACCTCTCGTGTAACTATCTCTCCAATAATATAAATATAAAAGGATATAGATTAAAGGAATGTATCCTCATTAATTCTTACTTGCAACAAATGACACACCATGACAATTGAAATATCAACTAAATGAAAAACATAAAATTTTCACACCAATGCCAAGATTTTATTACCTTTTGTTATTTCCTTCTAGTAAGAAATTATCTCTTTCATTATAGGATATGACTCATGGGAATGTCATCATCCTACACACGCCATCAAAACAAAGAGTTAGTATAAAACAATGAAACAAAAGTAAGTTACATATAAGAATAAATTTATGATTAATTGCACAGGATCCTCCTTGGGTGGGTCATCATTCCCGCTAGATACTTTACCCTATTCTCTCTCTTCCTATTCATGAAATAATATTAAGTTAGTGATTTCTGACCATACATAATACATAATATATTTTCCAAAAAAAAATTACCTGTCTTCTAGTATTTTACTAGTCCTTTCTTTCTCTTGCTCTCAAACATATCTCCGTTTGTGCATCTTGCCTCTTCTCTGAATCATTGGCACACATTTCATCTTACACTATCATCTTTCCTTCCTGGATCAAATCCTTGTATTTATTTTTTCAGTCCATTTTGAAAAATTGACCCACAACCTTCCTACGTTACAAGTTGTACACCTGCCTCAATATGTAGTCCATATCCCTCTCTCTCCTCTCTATGTATGTCTTACTTCTATCATGAGGGAGAGCTGTTTGTTTTCCCATATTTTTACGGCCATTATTATGTGGTTACAAAAAGGGAACACTACGGTTAACCAGTCTATGGAATTTAAGTTTTTGGAGCTCCCAAAACTTAATGCTACCACTAACAGCACTTGATCCATGTTGAAAAAATAGTGAAAGCGACCACCCACCCATTCATTTTTTAGTCACCCAGTGGTTGATTGAAATACGTTGTTAAACATTTTTATAACTATTATGAAATTTAATAATAGTAATCCATAAGGCTCTGTGATATCCGAATCAACTTTCTCAGAAGGCCCGGAAGACATATCGCTATGAACACTATTAGTCGTTGGAGGAGCATCTCCCTATGACATTAAAATATAACATCTTATTATATTCTTGTTAATAATAAATATGATTAAATATAAAATAAATAACTTGCATAGTGTTTCCACTATCATGTGTGTCTAACGCCTTCATGTCATGTGATATGAAGTGACCTATATGAAGAGGCTATAAATACATAATTCTAATCACAACAAAAAATATTACGTACTATGATATGAAATACAATTCATGTTAACAAATTAATATTTTACCGTCTCAAAAATTTTGTGTTCTCCCAATGCATAAGAATGCATATTGACCATGGGTGGCAAATATTCCAACTTCCCTATGTTTCTAATCTCCATAATTGCCCCTAGAGTGACACATTACGTACAAGATAAAAAATTTATTATAATATATTGATATGATAAAGAATTCTTACACAAATGTAGTCACTATTCACTATTTAATATTAAATATTTATCAATTAATGTGGAAATAATAATAATAATTTTTTATTGGTTGTTGTTGTCATCATCATCATTGATTTCATCTTCATCATCCTCATTTTCATCATCATCATTGTCACCTTCATCATTTTCATCATAATCATTTTAAATATTATCGTCACATAGCCTCATCATCATGAAAATGACAACGACAATGATGATGATCATGTCAATGATGGTGAGTACTGATGATCATGATGATGATGACAAAGACAACAACAATAATTATAATATACAAAATTTATTATAAATTATAATACACTATTAATTACAATAAACTATAATAGAAATATTTATTATAAATTATAATATCTCAACATCGTTGTTATCATACTAATTTTCATTATTATCGTCATCATCATGAAAATGACAATGAGGATGATGATGATAATTTCAATGATGGTGAGTACTGATGATCATGATGATGATTACAAAAACAACAATAATAATTATAAAATACAAAATTTATTATAAATTATAATACAATATTAATTACGATAAACTATAATATAAAACATTTATTATATATTGTAAATTATAAAATTTTGATTGGAATGGGCCACAATGATGGTAAGACACGTTGATAAGATATGATTTGTAGTGCCCATCACATTTAGTGAAATAAATTAAATTAGAAAAAGGGGAAATGCGTGCGGAAGTAGATGCTGAGGTGGAGGAAGACTTGAGGGTGAAGGAAAATCAAGGTTTGCGTGTGACAGGGTATGGGGCACCGGTCCTTGTTATAATACTTCAAATAATAGAGAGTGGCACATCCTAAGAATCATTTCATACCTGTCACATCCATTTCATAATAATGTAAAAATTTATTTCGGTTCTGAAGTGATAACGATGGTGAAACCCAAGTTAAGATTGTAAATTTCAGCAGTAAGAAGATAGTTGCAGCGAATGCAAACATTACAGGAAATTTTACTAGATGAATCTCGCCTAAAATTCATCTCAAAATCAGTCTCTCTTTGGAAAAATATCGCTACGCATGGAGATAAATCTGCATCTACAATATCTTCTCATTTACTATATACAAATTGATTTTTCCAGATCTCTATTTGTGTGGGAGTAGGTTGATTTGTCTCTTAGAGGAAATTGTTGTCTACCCACCGTTGGCTAGTTATTTTGTATAGAGAAGAATAAAATATTGAGGATTACGAGACATGGTATTCAGGTTTAATTCGCAACTGTATTGATTTTTCTTTTCAGATTCTGAGAAACCGTTTGTGCGCACTGTAACTGTTGCAACATCATTCTTTTTTTCCTTCTCCTTTCTATTTGATTTCAAGAGTTGTTGTATTATTTAAGACATTGAAAGTTCAATTTTTATCTATCCCACTTGAGTCTATGCATGTTTTATCTCAATCCCTCTTCCCCTACCCGAAACACTCTTTTTGTCCACTCTCAACGCCTTGTGAAAAGGGGTGGTTTAGGAGACATTTCATCCCACAGATCAACGATAAATTTCAAAAGTGTCTGTTGTTAAAAAAGAATCTACAATTGATCAGCGTAATCCAAAACAATCATCTATAACTGAGTCCTCAAGTTCCAGTCCTGCTGATGCACAAGATAACAATTCTACAATTGATGTTGAAGGAAATTGATGCTCTATTTATATCAGAAACTTACCTTATAATGCCCCTGCATCCCAATTTTAGGAAGAGTTTAATAAATTTGGTTCAATAAATCTTTTTCATGTTCAGGTTAGGTGTAAGACAGGGGGATTATGTTATGTTTTTTTCAATTTGAAACTTCATATTTAGTCCATATAGCACTCGAGGGATCCCCCATAAAATAATGTGGAAACACTCACCAGATGCCCAAAGGAATTAGGTCCCATGGAGAAAACCTTGACCCTGTAAGCTTCATTTTTGGTTTTATTAGGTTGTAGCTAAACATGTTGGGAATGAGAGGAGGTCAATACCTCATCTACATTGTAGTGCCCACTTCAAACCAACACCTGAGACATATGAACTAAGCTAGGATTAGCTAGGAAAATTATGAAATAAATTTGTTTGATTAAGGATTAACAACAACGAAGTGACAAGGCAATAAATAGCACCACATGCTGAAGTCTTCTAACCATTCTAGGTTTCGATTCAAGTTTCACTTGACAATAACCCAAACAAGAAGGTTACAACGCTACCCCTTGATGTGCGTCAACAACCTTCCGGTTGTCATGCGTCAACAACACCCGAGTGACACCCATCAATAACTCGAGTTGTCATGCGTCAACTCCTTCTCGACGCATGTCAACAACCCGGTTTGTCGCGCGTCAGCAACCTCGATGGCTGGCGTCGGTGACCCGCTTGTCGCGAGTCACCTCATACCCATAGATGCGGGCCAATGATGCGTCAACAATCCCGATAACACCGCGTCGATAACTTTGTGTTGTTGCACATCAATCGCCTCCCAATTGACACGCATCAACAACTCGGCTTATTGCGCATCAAGCGCCTCTACTAACGCGTGTCAAAACCCCGGTTGTCGCGTGTCGACTCCCTCTTCTCGACACGCATCTACATCATGTCGGCACTTTCTCTCGACGCGTGTCAACTCTTTTTACTTGTCGCATGTCAACTCGTGATTGGTATGAGTCAACAGTTAAGCGAAGAAAGCTAGGAACGAACTTCCAAGGCAATTTTGATTCTTTAAACAGATAGATTAATGGATTTTAAAGAGATTTGAAGGTTCTTTCTTGAGTGTTGAATTCAATTAAGTTCATTGAGACTTAATGCTTCTAAATTGCAATGTTTTCATACTTAACTTATAAAGAATATTTGAACTATTCATTTCTAGATACATTGGTTACCAGATTTAAAATAAATAACAGAGAGCAACTCTTCATATTCATAAAACATTTTCCAACCAATCCATTACATTAATTCCAACAACATCTAACCATCAAAATGCCAAGTTTGATTATCAATATTACAACTTTGAATAAAAGAATAAACACATTCTTTTTCCCTTCAAACTGAAACCTCATTTCCTAATAGCAACTCAAAACCAATACATAACACAGTTTTATAAACTAAGATCAGAAAAAATAATTCTTTATTGAATCAAACCACAACATTACAACCTCATTATTTTCTTTCAATTCCCAAGAACATCCTACGAAAAATCTCACATTCTTTCAATAGGTAACAAATTGCAACTTTCTCATTTACATATCAAACTTAAAATTTCTTGTTCCAATACAAAGTGCCTTTCCAAATCAAATAACAAAATGTATCATCCACCTCAAGGTGGGAAGGGTTATAATAATTTTTCAACACAAGAGACTATCAAAAACGCAAGTTTCTTTCCAGAGACAACATCTCGATTTTCTTCATTCTTGATTGGATCACAACAAGATAGATGGAAAGGCAGCACTCTCCACCCAACCAAAACACATGCAGGAGAATTCATGGCTTCCCTGAATAACACATAGGCAAAGTAGAAGAAGAAAATGCATATTTCCCAAGAACACAAAAAACATGAAAAAAACATTTTACAAAAGATGTAGTTCCCAACTACATAACAATGAAAACAACACAGAGGCTTCATTCTGCAAGCCAAATACAAGAGCAAGGATTCTATGGGGAGCTGCTTATACCTCCCAATGGGAAATGAGCAACAACCTGAAACAACCCACCAAAATCATCTCCTTTCCATACCCTTATGCCCCCAAACTTACTTCTTTTATCTCCCAAAACTTATCCCTTATGCCCCCCAAAAGAGTAAGGAATGCAAGCTATTCCTTTTCCATGGAAGTTCCCAAATCCCAAACTCCCTCCACAATAACAGATGCCCTTGGCAAAACCCTTATCCCTCCGCATATGAAATCCCCATAGCCTTCTCCTACACCTTACCCTAGGCAGTCTACCCAACCAGCCAATAGGTACAAATAGTAAGCACCATTCAAATAGAAAATAGCATTCAGAAAACAACAAAATAAAAAGTTCAGTTTCCTACCTCTCCATTAATGGAGTCTGTCCCAACACAACAAGCTTTTTCAAACAGATCCCGATCTAGAAAATAGAAAAATAAAGCAAGCAATGACCTCCAATCCATTCACAAGAAAGCAACCCCAACACAACACTTAAATCCACCCCCAAGAGGAAATAAACAAGCTTTACACATCAATAAGAGCGCCCAAGCAAGGAAGTGCACACAACTTCAAACAACAAGAATAGGTAGCCAAGACAGAAGGTGCCAAAGCTCCAACAATAAGAACAACACCCAAGGAAGAGGTGAACGAGGTTTCTATAACTAGCCAAAAGTTTTCCCAAGAATGAATCCGCTGAAAACATCAACAACATAGAAAATGCGCCTAGAGAGAGAAATCAAAGTTTTTCACAACAAGAAGGAGCTCCCTAAATTTCAACAACCCTCAATAATGAAAGAATGTGACTTTTAAAGGAAGGACAAAGAATAGGGTGATGTGGATTCCAAGTGGGATGCCATCTAATTCATCCTTAACCCTAAAAGAGAAAGTCAACGACATTAAAAGCACATTAAAAGGACCAATCAACTTACACACTCAAAGAGACCCATACTCCAAAAGGGACAACATTAAAAGCATGAAAGACAAGTACAATAAATGCCTTCAAAAGGGTCAAGTCAAAAGCATTAAACAAATCAAAACTTGCCCTCCACCCATAAATGTGGTTGGTAAATACTTTTAAGAGGGGTGGGACAAAGTCTAGCTTTTCCCACAAGCCTCCAAATTTAGCCAATAAAGCCAAATTCGAATTCCAAGGGAATGGAGTGCCCAACACTCAAATCTTCTCCTTAAATCCCTCTTAGATATTCTCTTACAACTTTCATCAACATAGGTAACTCCATTCATTGCATTTCTTTATCATTTTGATTTATTTAATTTAAACACAAGGGTAATCAAATTATTTACTCAACACAACAATTAATGATTAGTATAACACATTACAATTAAACACATACAAGCCTTACAAAAAAGGAAAGACATAAAACAAAAACAAGGAACACCCTTGGTCACTTTTACAAAGGTGATCCCCCCCATGGGAATCCCTAACAACACAACACTCAAAAGCGAGCAGGTTGCCATGGTGACCCCATCAACTTTATCAACATTCCATTATGGTTAGTTTCCAGTCCCCCGATATTGTTGTGATGTTTGTCCTGCAAAATACAAATAACCCTTCAACCTTTTGGCCATATATGAATATCCAAAAATAATAAAAAAAAATCTAAAACAGATATAAATCACAACAACATCATGAATTCATCATCATCTTTTCAATTTAAATAGCATTGTATATCATCCAATGATTTTCCATATCAAGTCTGCCCATAATTTCCAATATCACAAGGCTGAACAACATCAATAGTATGTCAAAGCAAACAACATATCATCATCCATGTAAGGAACATCTCAAAAATCAAAAAGCATAATAACAGAATTCAGTTTCATAATAATCCATGTCTAGACTCTATACATCATAATAATCAAAACATAATTAACGTCCAAAATGGGATTAACAGTATCAGGATTAGTGTCTAAAAAGTGTCATAGGAAAGTGGACATGACATCCCCCTCCCCTTAGACTCGAATTCCTCCTAGAATTCACTGGAACAAAAGTGGAAACTGCACTCATAGCATGGGAGAATCCTCCCAAGTAGCTGCAGTCTCATCATATCTCTGTCCCACTATACCGTACTCGATCAATCTCTCTACCTCGAAGGTCTAGGGTCCTACAATCTATGATCTGAGATGGGCTCCATCATCACCTACCCCGATCCTGCACCTACAAAGAGGTCAAATCTAACACATGAGAAGGATTTGTAATGTAATTCCTAAGAACAAAAACATGAAATACATCATGTACACGAGACAAGTGGATGGCAAAGTTAGGCGGTAGGCCAAAGGACCGATACACTCAAGATCTCAAAAGGTCCAAAAAAATGAGGAGCCAACTTGGAACCTTTTCCATAATGGATAGGGCTCTTATGTGGCTTGACATGAAGGAACATCTTCATGCCCACATCAAAATTCCATTATGTCCTATGCTGATCTGCGTACTTCTTTTATCTATCATGTGAATTCTACAGTTGATGTCGATCATCACTACTGCTGCTCCATGTCCTATAAAAGAGCTATTCAAAGAGACACTTTTTCCTCCAATCGGTTCCCGGAGTAAGAGGTGTTCTACACTCTCTACCGTATAAGGCTTGAAAAGGAGCCATGCCTATAGAACTCTAAAAAATATTATTGTAGGAAAACTCCACCAAATACAAATACTCCTCCCATCTCTTTGATGATCCATCACGTACATCTTGAGCATGTCCTCAAAATATGATTCACTCTCTCGGTCTATCCATCTGTCTCTCGGGGTGATACGTTGACTTGAAATTAATCTTTTCCCGAGGCCATACTTTGCATGGTAGTCCATAAATGGGAAGTGTAAAAGGATTGTGGTCAAAATGATCTTCCATGGGATCCCGTGCAACCTAACAATCTCATCTAAATACATACGTGCCACCGCACTAGCTTTATAAGTGGTTTTAACCGTAAAAAATGAGTAACTTTTGTCAATTTATCAACCGTGACCATAATGGCATCATGGTGATATCTCAACATTGGTAGCCCGATAATGAAATCCATGGAAATGGTGTTCCATTTCCACTCCAGTATAGTATGAGGATGGAGAAGGCTAGCCAAATGTTGATGCTTAGCCTTCACTTTCTTGTACTCCAAATAGCATGACACAACCGAGCCATGTCCTTGCAAAGTCCTCTCCAATGATACAACTGTCTCAAAGTTTCATGCATCTTCTTCACCCCAGGATGGGTGGAATACGGTGCATGATGTGCCTCTACCAAGATGTCATACCTCAAGCTTCTATCTCTGGTAACATAAATCTAACCTTTTTTCTGAGAAGTCCATCTACCTCTAGCATGAAACCATTAGAATTTTCCTCAAGGGGTCCCTCGGAATAAATCTCTACTCACACTGCAATGTAGAAGCTGTCAAGAGGAAGCTGCTGAAGAATCCTACTCCCATAAATGCATCGACTAAAGTTTTCATACTTAAATGCCATCGTCTGCTGAGCGCATCAACAACCACATTCTTCTTTCCTCTCACATGCTTTATCCCCATATCATACTCATAAAGAAACTCCATCCAGCGCCATTGATGAGCATTCATATTGGGGTGTGTGAAGAGGTGACGAAGACTCAATTGATCTGTCCAGAGTTTGAATATTTGACCAAGAAGGAAAGGCCTACAACGAACCAAGGCATGCACAACTACAACAAGCTCAAGATCATGAGTAAGATAACTAAGCTCATGATCCTTGAGTTTGTGAGACTCAAAGGCCACTACCCTACCTTCTTGCATAAGCACGCCTCTAAGGCCTACCAACGAAGCATCCGAGGACACAAAGAACTCACCATGTGGATCCGAAACTAGGAGAATGGGTGCCGAAGTGAGACTCCTTCAATTTCCTAAAGGCCTGCTCACATCTATCCAACCACACAAACTTCTTCCCTTTCCGCTAAAGGAAGTGATGGGGTGTGCTATCCGAGAGAAATCCTAAACAAATATCTGGTAGTAACCTGCCAACGCCATGAAGCTACGCACCTCTGTCACAGTAGTGGGTGTTGGCCAATCCATGATGGCTCTAATCTTGGAAGGATCGACAGTGATGCCTTCCCTAGAGATGATATGACCCAAGTACTATACCTTAGACTAAAGAAAGCACACTTCTCAAGTTCTCGTAAAGCTGCTTTGCTTGCGAAGATACTAAAGAGCTGGCTGAGGTGCTCCTTGTGCTCCTCACACGTACGTGAGTAAATCAGGATGTCATCAAGGAAGATGAGAATGAAGAGATCAAGGAAGTTTCTAAATACTCCATTCATCAAACTCATAAAGAGAGTGGGGGCATTCGTCAAACAAAAGGTACCATAGTGAACTCATAGTGTCCATACCTCATACGAAAATTAGTCTTGTGAATGTCTGCTTCCGTAATCGTTAACTGATGGTAACCTGACTTGAGATCAATCTTAGAGAACACCGTAGCTCCCTTCATTTGATCATAACAAGTTATTGATATGAGGAAGAGGATAACGATTCTTTATCGTCACCTTGTTAATAGTCGATACAATCAAAGTTGAAACAAACAACCTCAAAGATCCATCTTGATTCTTCTTCACAAATATCACACGGCAAGGACCCGTCCCTTCCAAAGAGTGCACCCCAAGGGGATACACTAGGATGGATAAGGCCTTTTTCTAGAAGGCCCTCCAAGCTGCAACTTGAGCTCACAGAGCTCAGGGTGGTCATCCGATAAGGTGCCCATGAGATAGACTCTACTCCGGAACAAGATCTATATGGAAATTGATTTCTCATGGAGGTGGCATCCTGGTAGATCCTTTGGAAAAACATCTGTAAACTCTCCCGAGAATGGGATGATCATCCAGCGATGGTCCACTGGACCCATCCTCTAGCCTATCATTGATTGTAATAGCATACATCGACAATCCTGTCGCATATACCACTTAAGTTGTATAGAAAGATGGTGTGAATCGAAATGGGTCTCCGACCCCTAAAATTACCGACTCTACTCCAATATCATCTACACAAGATATGGTCTTGTGATAATAGTCCATCCTAGCCCTATGTGTTGACAACCAATCCATACTAGGATGAATCCATATAAGCCCAAAGGAAGGATACGAAGGTCTAAGAGTGAAGAAGTGGTGAAAGATCCCAAATCTACAACACACTCCTTAACCAAGGAATCAATAGAGATCTTGGCTCTCGAAGCCATCTCAATGTCCCAATAAAGACCTTGCCTAATCGCCATTTTTGACTTACATCACTCTACTAAAGATAGTGCAATGAAAGAATCGGAAGAACCATAATCAAACAATATGCAGGTAGGAATACCCCCAATGCTACCTAAAGTCTCAATTACTATACTGCGGTGTTCGGCCTAGTGGTTCTCAAGCATTGCTGCATAGATCTTTTGGTTGTGTCACATATCACCATTACCTCCACTTTCTTCGTAGGCTCTACTGAAGCTGTTGGCTGCACTATAAGAAATAGGTCCTTTACCCTTATTAGGGTTTTGAGGGAAATATCTCAAAAATTCCCCACCACTTCGCATCGAAAACAACTTCCTGTACTTCTCAAGGAGCGGCACCATCGGAAGGTGACCTAGAAGTAGTAGCTGTGGATCGATGATCTAGCTATTATCCTGCTACGGCCTCTCTTGGTAAGCTCCCACTTCTTGGGCTCGGGTCCACCCTGTGTGCTAGTAGGACCCCTAAGAGGATGTCCCATAATTTGACCTCTCTGTGCATCTCTCTATGGAGGCCTATGCGGTGGTGGGGACTGCGCACTGCTACTATTGTGGTCTGAAGGATGCCTAGGAAGACTAATAACTACCACAAGGATGAGGAATTGACCCCCTCAATCTATTGTTCTTCATCTCGCTATATGCGGCTCCCTGACTCGGTCTACATACGCCACGGCTGCTGCCAGGTCTTACCTCGAGTCTCTTATGCTATGTAGGCCTTCTCAATGGCCTCTGCTTAAAGTCTGTGGGTAGTGAATCCAAACTATACCTCCAATGTCTAGATTGAGACCCCAGATGAAATGGTGGATACACACTCGCTCATCCTGCATGTAATCCACATACTTAAGTAAGTCCAAAAACATAATTTCATAGGGATACAGCTTTGAAAGGGATGCTGTCATCGAAGGTCGTGGAACTCATCAATTCTCTCTTATATGAACCTTTGAGACAAGTATCCAGCGTTCATTTTAAGAGACCTCTTGGAAATCGGAGGTGGAAAATACCTAGCGAATATCCCCAGAACCGGTTTCACGGGAAGGCAATTTTTTGGGGGTTGTATGAAAAAATTTCACCTGATTTTCAAGTGGTGTGATAAAGGCTACGCAGACTTAGCGCGACTTGAGATTTTTATCGCACATCAAAAAAATGCATTGACACGTGTCAATATGTGACCGCATTGACGTGTGTCAACAACCTTGTTGACTTTGCATGTGAAAGAAGGTCTATTGACGTGTGTCAATGAGGTGTTGTCCTCATTGATGTGTGTTAATAGACCTCTTTGATGCGCGTCAACAAGGTTGTTGACGCGCGTCAATGAGGTCTGTTGATGCGTCAATGCATTTTTTTGACATGTGATAGCAAATCTCCTGTCGGCATCTAAACCTCCACCCTTTGCTTGTGCATCAAAAAAATCTATGTGTTGCACGTCAACAAACTCTTTGTCATGCGTCTACTATGCGTCAATATCTGTAGTACCTCCTTATCACGTGTCAACTATCCGTCAGTGTCGCGCATCAACAAATAACCCCATTGTCACGCATCACAAACTCTTTGTCATGTGTCTGCTATGCATCAATATCTGCAGTACCTCCTTGTCACGCGTCAACTATCCGTCAGTGTCGTGTGTCAAAAAAACTCTTTGTTGTGTGTCTACTATGCATCAATATCTACAGTACCTCCTTGTTGCACGTCAACTATCCATCAGTGTCACGTGTCAACAAATAACCCCATTATCGCGCGTCTGTAAACCCTCCTTGTCGTGTGTCAATAACTTACCCCCTTGTCACGCGTCTACAATATGGGATATATCATATTGTTGACAAAATGTGAAGTAGAAGTGTTCTACCTGGCAAATAATCTAGGATTATATAGGGGATATTTTTCAAGGGTAGCAAAGTGACCCCTAAAAAAATTAAAGTGCAATTTTTAGGCGAATAGGTCTTTGAATTTGCGCACTTTTGAAAATTCACCTTTTATTGTCACCTTTTGAAAATTTTCAAAATGGAATATTCGCGATATTACGAATATTTATATATATATATATATATATACTAAAATTTTCCATACAGTGCTTCAAACCTTTCCTCAAACAAATCCCAAATGACTGTCTCCCAATCAACATGGAGTTTCTACTCCTCGCTCCTCCTCCACCATACTTTGGCTCCATCCTTCAATAGGAGGATCGCAACATGGGCTTTTGTGTTGTTGGTAAGGAAAAAGCTTCAAGCATCGCTCAAGCTCACTAGCCAAGCTTCTTCTTGAAAACCTCCCATCTCACCTTAATACTATGATGGCGAAGCTTCAAGATTTCCCTTATGTGATCTGCTGCATGGGCTGATTGCCTTTAGGCCTTTCTAGTTGATCTTCTCGAGCCTCTAAGGGCTCTCGAGATCTCTCTCTCGAGCTCTAAAACTCAGGTCACCATGTCCCCTCAAAGAGGACTCTGCTCTAGCTGATTCCCCATGGAAATTCTCTCCTCCATACTCCTTCTAGGTGGATGAGGTGCATGTCCTCAAAGGAAGTGATTATGTCATGCCTTCCATGCCCTCCAATGGAACCTCCACGTAAAGCGACATTCACATCCTCAAAAGGGCCTGCAATATACTGTGGTAAAATAGCTGCCATATCATTCTCCAGAGGTTGTATCTCTAGGTCTATGTGGGAGGAATAATCATCTTTCTTATGCCTCCTACACGAAAAAACAAGAATTAGTTCATCACTCTAAATTTTCTTCAATTTTTTTCAAATTTTTCTACCATATACAATTTTTCAATCAGTTTGTTCTATGAATGAAAAGATGTGCTATCTTTTAAAGTTCATGTCTCAAGTTTTCTAGTGTGCCCAATGATCCAATATTTTGAACCACCTTTAAACCTGATACCAAGTGTAGTTCCCGCTTCAAACCAACACCGAGACCTATGGACTAAGCTAGGATTACCTAGGAAAATTATGAAATAAATTTCTTTGATTAAGGATTAACAACAATGAAGTTACAAGGCACATCTTGTGTCTATCTTGCATTTAAATTTACATAGATCTTAGGGATAACACCACATGCTAAAGTCTCCTAACAGTCTAGGTTTCAATTCAAGTTTCACCTGACAAGAACCCAAACAAGAAGGTTACAATGCTACCCCTTGATGCGCATCAACAACACCCAGTGATGCGAGTCAACAACTCTGAGCTGTCACACATCAACTCCTTCTATTGACATGCATCAACAACATAGTTTTCGCATGTCAACAACCTCTAGTGATGCGCATCGGTGACCCTCTTGTTACACGTCACCTCATACCTATTTACGCACACCAATGATGCGTCAACAATCCCTAGTGATGATGCGTCGACAACTCTAGGTTGTCCAATGTCAAATGTCCCCATTGACACGTGTCAACAACTCTAGGTTATCACGCGTCAACTACCTCTACTAATGTGCATCAAAAACCTTGGTTGTCGTATGTCGAATCCCTCTTATCAATGTGTGTCTACATCACATCGGCACTTTTCTCCTGATGCACGTTAACTCGTGATTGGCATCGACAAATAGATTAATGGATTTTAAAGAGATTTGAATGTTCTTTTTGAGTGTTGAATTCAATTAATTTCATTGAGACTTAAAGCTTCTAGCCATTAATATTTTCATACTTAACTTATAAAGAATATTTGAACTGTTCATTTCCTAGATACATTGGTTACCAGATTTAAAATAAATAATAAAAGAGAGCAACTCTTGATTCATAAAACATATTCCAAGCAATCCATTACATTAATTCCAACAACATCTAACCATCAAAATGCCAAGTTTGATTATCAATATTACAACTTTGAATAAAAGAAAAACATAGTCTTTTTCCCTTCAAACAGAAACCTCATTTCATAATAAAGCAACTCAAAACTAATACATAACACGTTTTATAAACCGAGAACAGAAAAAAATAATATTTATTGAATCGAACCACAACCTTACAACCTCATTATTTTCTTTCAATTCCCAAGAACATCCTACATAATATATCACATTCTTTCAACAAGTAATGCTCCTTGAAATATAAGGTGACACAACTTTCTCATTTACATATCAAACTTAAACTTTCTTTTTCCAATACGATTGCCTTTCTAAAGAAAATCAAAAAAAAAAAAAATGTATCATCCACCTCAAGGTGGGAAGGGTTACAATAATTTTTCAACATAAGAGACTATCAAAAGTTGCAAGTTTCTTTCCCAAGACAACAACAACTGATTTTCTTCATTCTTTAGTTGGATCACAACAAGACAAGGGGAAAGGCAACGCTCTCTGCCCAACCAAAATATCCAATGAGTAGGGAGAAGCCGTCCATTCTCATTGGCCCCCGAGCCCCAACCATAACCAAAGTAAAAGATGAAATCCAAAACATGGCAACAATGGCTTCCACAAAACACATAGCAAAGCAAAATGCATATTTAAAAAAACATGTTTTACAAAAGATGTAGTTCCCAACTACATAACAATGCAAACAACACAGAGGCTTCATTCTGCAAGCCAAATACAAGAGCAAGGATTCTATGGGGAGCTGCTTATGCCTCCCAATGGGAAATGAGCAACAACCTAAAATAACCCACCAAAATCATCTCCTTTCCATACCCTTATTCCCCCAAACTTACTTCTTTTATCTCCCAAAACTTATCCCTATTCCTTTTCCATGGAAGTTCCCAAATCCCAAACACCCTCCATAATAATATATGTCCTTGGTAAAATCCCTTATCCCTCCACATATGAAATCCATACCCTTCTCCTACACCTTTCCCTAGCGAAGTCTACCAAAGCAACCAACAGTACAAACAAAAAGAACCATTCAAACATAAAATATTTTTGAAAAAAGCAAAATAAAAAGTTTAGTTTCCTACCTCTCCATTAATGTAGTCTTTCTCAACACACCAAGATTTTTCAAATGAGATCCCAGTCAAGAAAATAACAAAATCTAGCAAACAATGACCTCCAATCCCTTCACAAGAAAGTGCCCCCAACACAACACTAAAATCTACCCCCATGAGGAAATACACAAGCTTTACACAGTGAAAAGAGTGCCCAAGCAAGGAAATGCACACATCTTAAAATAGCAAGCAAAGGCAGCCAAGAGGAAGGCGCTAAAGCTCCATCAACAATAGCAAGAACAACACCCAAGGAAGAGGTGAACAAGGTTTCTACAACCAGCCAAAAGTGTGCCCAAGGAGGAATCCACCCAAAACATCAACAACACAGAAAATGTGCCCTAGAGGAGAGAAACCAAATTTTCAAAACAACAAAGAACTCCCAAATTTCAACAACCCTCAATAATGAAAGAATGTGACTTTTAAAGGAAGGAGGAAGAAGAGGGTGATGTGGATTCCAAGTGGGATGCCACCTCATTCATCCTCAACCCTAAAAGAGAAAGTCAACAACATTAAAATCACACAATAAATGCAAGGACCAATCAACTTACACACTCCAAGAGACCCATACTCCAAAAGGGACAACATTAAAAGCATGTAAGGCAAGTACAATAAATGCTTTCAAAAAGGTCAAGTCAAAAAGCATTAAACAATTCAAAACTTTCCCTCCAACCCATAAATATGGTTGGTAATAACTTTTAAGAGGGGTGGGACAAGTCTAGCTTGTCCCACAAGCCTCCAAATTTAGCCAATAAAGCCAAATTCGAATTCCAAGGGAATGGAGTGTCCAACACTCCAAATCTTATCCTTAAATTCCTCTTAGATATTCTCTTACAACTTGCATCAACATAAATAACTCCATTCATTGCATTCCTTTATCATTTTGATTTATTTAATTTAAACACAAGGGTAATCACATTATTTACTCAACACAAAAATTAATGAAAGGGTAACACATTACAATTAAACACATGCAAACCTTACAAAAAAAGGAAAGACATAAAACAAAAAAAAGGAAAACCCTTGGTCACTTTTACAAAGGTGATCCCCCATGGGAATCCCTAACAACACAACACTCAAACAGAACAATTGCCATGGTGACCCCGTCGACTTCATCCAACATTCCATTATGGTTAGTTTCCAGTCCCTTGATATTGTTGTGATGTTTTTCCTGCAAAATACAAATACCCCTTCAGCCTCGTGGCCATATCAAAATATCAAAAAAATAATATAATCAACATCTAAAACAAATATAAATCACAACAACATCACGAATTCATCATCATCTTTTCAATTTAAATAGCGTTGTATATCATCCAATATCATCCAATGATCTTCCATATCACAAGGCTGAAAAATCATCAATAGTATGTCAAAGCCAAACAACATACCATCATCCATGTAACAGAAAATCTCAAAAAATCAACAAGCATAATAACATAATTTAGTTTCATAATTATCCATGTCTAACCTCTATACATCATAATAATCAAAACATAATTAACGTCCAAAATGGGATTAACGATATCAAGATTAGTGTCTAAATGAGTGTCATAGAAAAGTGGGCATTCCATACATCAATTCTTATTGTGAAGCAAGCCCAAATTTAATCATTATGTGTGTAGGGTTGTAAGTTTTGATTCATCGTTAGATGGATAGATTTTAAGGTTAAGCCTTCAAGAGAGGTAAATGATGCAGCAATAAAATAATAGAAAAGTCTTCCTAGTATTAGATACAATAATTTGATCCTTTTATTTGGTTAGAATGAGTTGGACCTTTTGGTGCTTGATTTGATATTTCCCTAATATGCCCTAAAATTTCTTGATATGCCTGGTTTGTCATATTTTTATATCTCCGAATGGATGCATGAAAAATATTCTTTTGCATTTGTATGCCATTGCTAATCCATTTCCATGGTCGTGGATCAAGTTTAACTTCAAAGTATTACTTGAAATTTCAGCATCCTAGGTAAAATATTTCAATTAAGGTGCGAATAGTGAAGTTCTCTTTATTTTACTATTTGATGGGTGTCTTTTCCCTGTCAAATTCTACCTCAGCATCAACAAATATGTGGTCTCTTTTGATTGGACGAGGTAGGTTGGGTTTATTTTATAAACTTGTCACTTTTGGATGCTTTGGCATAAAGTTTGAACTCACCCTATGGCTCTATCGGATCCATATTGGTTAGTCAAAGTTTTGAAGTAGCGGAAAAAATTTCTTATTTTGGCCCCGAGGGTGTACGCGTGTCAAAAAGTCAAGCAATTGTTAAATGGTGGGCCTTTTTTTTGTTATAAGGCACTATGGTGGAAAAGGTAAAAATGTGAAAATGATTTGAATCATGAATGGTGTGAGTTATAAAATTGGGCCAAAACCCCTAATTGAAAATTTCATTATTTCCATATTATGATTATAAGTCCACCTTATATTTTCCAAGATACATTAGGTTTGTGGATTTCTCAAAATATACAGGAAGAATAAATAAATGTAAAGAGAAGGATGTGGTGAAGATAATTTTTAATTCCTTGCTTTTTTTCACTAGGGCCTTTTTTTTTTTCTTTTGTTCATAGTTGGGTCCCTTATTCCTAGCACTAGGGTTCCAAATAATATCTTACGGGAGGACTTGGAAGATTTAATTTCATTGGCAGACCGTGGGAAGTTGATGCATATGAAAAAGAAGGCACAAAATGATCTTTATGCGGCTACAGTTCTTCAGAGTCTGAATGAGGGTCCTTCTTCTGGCGTTCAGGAAGTAAAATGTCTCATTAAGTTATTTTCTAATAATATGAAGCCTTGGAGGATTTGATGGTAAAAATTAAGGCTAAAAATTGAAATTTGATTAGGAATGCAAAGAGGATGAATGTTCATTCCATTGTGTCTGGATAAAGACTTTATATTTTACTGGATAAAGACTTGATATTTTACAGTATAGAGAGGCTTTGCAAAAAGGAAATAAAATTAATTTGGAGCTCTGTAGCTCTGATGAAGATGAGGATCTTGTGCATTATATTTCGAAGATTGAAGGATCGAGCTCGAGAATCAGAAAATATTCTATTGAGGCAAATCGATTGCTGCCTTCTTGAAGACCAATTTTTGTCTTTTTTGTAACCCATGATGTAATTTCTTATCTATCTATATTGGGGTTTTTGTTCTGTGTTTGGGATTTGTGTGAGTCAATGTAATTTTTAATCGGGCCTTTGGACTCTGTTTTCTATTTTTGTGAGCTATAATGATATATATTTTGTAAATGGTCCATGGGGCCTTTCAGAAAATTACCAATCAATATATATATATATATATATATAATTTTCGTTTTAATTGTTTGTAAAAAGTATTTTTGTTAGATAAATTTATTTTCATGACATCAATGGTGATTAATGGATTTCCTTCAGGTTCAAAATTCCTAATTTGAATGTTAACAACCATTTTAAACCATGTTAGCAACTAGTTACTTAAGCCATAATATGGGAATTCCACATAGTATTTTTGTAAAGAAACCAGTAGTGAATCTCCATAAACATATCGTGAACATATCTAACAAGGGAAACATGTATATACAACTACTTTGATATAGGTCTCATATACATTTATTTTGGTACAAAAATTCATAAATTACGGATTTCAAAAGTTGGGGGTATAGGTATGGTGGCTATGTTTTATATGAAGAGGTTCCATTTTACGATAAAGTGTCTTCCTTACAATTAATTTTTCCCATTTTAAGATTTGAAACTTTCTTGAATTAAAAATACATCTTTGTTATGAAATCATTTAAGGATTAAAACATTCGTCAAATAAATTGGTTACTCCTTTCCTTTCAAAATGACCATTAAATGATTATCGGTGCCAGTTCCCAAATTTTCCTATTTTTCGTTATATACAAATGTGACATTAGGAAAAATTTATTTAGTTTATATTTTACAAATGTATATATTAAATAAGATAAGACATAGATTTTATTATCCCTTTATACTCTATTTTTTTATATCAAAGTAAAAAAATCATAATGGATAAGATTTAATTGCTAATTCAAATTATCTAGAAAGTCAGGATAATTATCTTCCACCAAATAATTCATTCATCTTTTGAAGATAAAATATGTAACTACAAAATCCATATGTATGAACCACTGAAAATTGTATTATCTTAGATGGAAATAAAAAATCCAAAGATGGAGGTATTCACATGAGATGGATCTTAATATATGAATATATAAATGGAGGCCCTAATGAAAAGTTATATCATGATGTACCTCCTCTATTTTCAATTCAATATTTTGGAATTAAAAAGGTTTAGATGTACAAATTCTTCAATACTTTATGTTGATTGTGATTATATTGATAAATTTTTAAATTAAATGTATGTTTTATTTAAAAAGACAAATAATAACTTGATTTCACACATATAACCTATGGAAAAATACTTGTTGAGGTTTATACTTCAAAGGATCTTCTAGCTCACATTGAGTTGAAGGTGCAAAATCAAACTTCGACTCAGCCTCTGGACTATGAGGGTTTGCCTTTTAGATGTAGGATATATTTCTCTTTGTAACACTCTTATGCTAATGACAAGGTGATAAATGTAAAAATGAGAATGCTAATTGGTGGAAAAACACCCTCCTAGAACATATGGTATTTGAACCTAAGGATATCCTTGTTTCGATCTTTGAGGAGGAAGAAAAAACAAAAAAATCCCAAAACCCCTTTGAGTTAGATCATAGACCATGAAAACAAGGAGTCAACTGAGGGTGAAACACAAAAGACCGGAAACACTGAACCAAAAGAGTTTGTAGCTGCTAAGGAGAATGTTCCTCATAAATGCTCAAACAATACACATAAGCCAATTACATATCTTGAGGTTTGTATTCCTTTACATAAATATTTTGATGAATGGATTATGGTTCGTAACAAGAATAAAACTATTTACATAGAAATCGGTGGTTAAGATTATGATTTATAGTTGTATGTTTGTTGTTCCGTTGTTATTTTTGGCAAAATATTTTTTTTGCTTTTGGACTTTATTGTTAAATCCGGATTTTGATCATCTTTTTCTTGGTACAATTGTTTTATCTAGTTGTTGAGCCTTGTTGTGCAAGGGTATAGTCCCTTTCAAATAACTATTTCCCAATAATAAAAAACATTCTTTTAATTTTTAAAATGCATGTTCTTTACATACATTAAGTCAATGGTTTTTAAAGGGCTAGTAATGCTCAAGCTTCTTACGATTGTGGAAACATTAATACATCAATGGAAAGCATGCTAGTAATTTTTTTATTAATTAGGATCTATATTTGAATTTGAATTTTGATAGATCTTTACTTTCCTATGTTCTAGTTTAATTGAAATTCTAAGATAATGAGTTAAAGAAGAATGTATTAATATAATATTAGTACTAAATTAAAAGTGCTTTTTATATTTTTTGAACTTTTTTCAAGAAATCATTTGGAAATTATTTTTAACATGTTTTTTTTTTTTTTAAAAGGGAAAAAATGACCTATTTGTTTCAAACCTTCACAAATTTTTATTTGAATCTATACCAAATTACAATAAATTGTGTATAAACATGATTGTCTTTATTTATGAACCACAATGTTTTGAGAAGCTACTTGATTTTCTTAATAATAAATTTATTGAATTTCGTATGTTTGATAATGCAAAATGTTTAATTCTACTTTGAAAGAAATATAATATTGAACAAAACAAATTCTACAAATTTAGAAAAAGGTAAGAAAACAATACTATTTTTAAATCATGAAAGAAATTTGTGTATGAAGTAATGTGGAATTTCCTAACTTGATGTAATTATGAATAATTATTGTGTCTCTTATAATAAGTAAAACTTATTATAAAAAAGGATTTCAAAAATTGTTTTGATATCCCATCTTTTTAATATGGAAAGTAATTTATTTGTTGGAAACTTATCATAGCACTTTTTATGAGAATACAAATAAATGATAATATTACATATGTTATTTTTTTATTAAAAATTTAAAAACATCATTAATCTATAAATTTTTTTATTGATCGCAAAAGTTGGTTGAGGGAACCTACCCCACTACACCATAATCAAGTGCGAGAAAAGGTATATCAACGAGGAACAAAAGGACCAACCTCTTCCAAGGTAAAATATGGAAAAATATTTACAAACTAACTAACACAACAAAAACTAAAGTAAACAAAAAAACAAATTATCTTTGAGAATCCTTCCCAAGCAATCTTAAATGTAATGAAGGGCATCAATAAAACTTTTCCTTTCTTATTTTTGCACATAGTAATCAAGTCATCACCTATGCTTGGTTTTTCATTTTCATTATTGTGAACCGATATGTTGATATCAATGTACTCTATATCCATGCACAATTTGAATCTCTATTGAAATGAGAAGATGAGACTTGTTTCCCATAATTAAATCAACACTCAAGAGTGAAACCTTTTCCACAAGAGAAGGAGGAGTAATCTCATCATTCTTAGAAACCTGTAATGCCCCGTTCTTCGTTGCTCCTTTGCTTCTGCGACACCGTGCTTCTTAGAGTAGAACGTTGTTGCATTTCCTTTGAAACGTTAGTGTTTCGCCTTGTCGAGTTTAACTGTTGGTTGCTAGTAATAATGATAATAATAATAATAATAATGACATTATGATTGTATTATCGATCAACGATTGTATTTGGTTATTATTTTTCTTTATGTCGATTGTTATAGACATCATCTTTTGATATCTTTAAACTATCCATTTAATTTGTTTGTCACTCCCGCTGATCGAGCCTCGTTGTGCAAACAAGGAAGAGTACGAATTGTGGTGGCGCCTTTGAAGGTGGGGACTATTTTTTTTATAATGATGGACCCTTGGTAATTTCTAAAATTAATGTTTTATTTACCAGCCTTGTTTCTCTAAAAGCTACCAATGGCTTTGTCCCCAAAGCGTGTGCTCCAAAAAATAAAATATAATGAAATGTATTATCCTTGTGATGTGGTTAGTTGGCGGATGGGAGGTATTGCTTGTCAATTCTTTAATGAACTTTTAATTTCATGTTTGGCGTGAGATAGTGGGGACTATATTTTATTCTTTTGGTAGGGGTCTTGATTGGTAGTGGTTGAAGCGCTATTTTCTTTTTCTTGACCGCACTTCATTTATTATTTCTGATTTGCAAATCTTCTTGGTTTCTTGATTGACTTCTTCGCATATCCTTCTCGACCGCATGAGATTTTCCGGGATGGACTCCGTGTGGAGTGGTTGAGAGGCTTTTTCTTCCCTGGTTGCGTGGGCGGAGAGAGGCCATCGAAACCTTTTTGCCAGGCATTTTTCTTCCTTGGGTGCCTTCCTCGCTTAGCCGCATGGGTTTGTATGGCAAATTTAGATGAAGCTACAGGCTAGTGAAGAAGGCGTGATTTCAGCATGGAAGAAAGGAATAGGTAAGAGAACCTTCATTCAAAGTTTCCAGATTGATCTATCAAGTCTCTAGGAGCTCGTGGAACGATAGACAGGTGATAGTGACTAGAGGATGAGTGTGACGAGATTGGTGGGTAAGAGTGTTGTCAAACCTTAGGCATCTCGATATCCATTGCGATCTCTCTCTTCTCTGAGCACTAGATCTACTATTCTCGTGCGTGCAATGGCTACGCCTGCAACTCCAGAGCTTCAGAAAAAAAAATTCAATTTCAGCGCTATGATACAACCCTTTGATGCGTATGTGAAGGGTAAAGAAGATGCACCTGGGATTGTGGTGCTGCAGGAGTGGTGGGGAGTTGACTACGAGATTAAGAATCATGCAGCTAATATAGCTAAACTGGATTATGGTTATAAGACGCTCATTCCCGACTTGTACCGTGGGAAAGTTGGTTTAGATGAGCTCTGCGAAGCACAACATGTGATGAATGACCTTGATTGGCAAGGTTACGTTAAAGATATTATGGTGTATCGTGAAGTGGTTGAAGGAAAATGGTTCAAGAAAGGTTGGGGTGATAGGATTTAGCCAGCGACGGTGACAAATCACACCCACGGGCATAGAAGATCTATGCAATGTTGGAGAAAATGTCTTGGGAGATGAAGGTAGTAGGATATCTTTCAGATTTAGAACCTTAATGTATGTGTTGGTGATCGCCACACTGCACCATGTTTTGTCCAAGATTGTTGCAAAGCAAATTGTTGTGAGAGATGCAAAGCGGTTCCATCACTTTAAAAAAAAAAAAGGAAAATGTTCTTGTAGAGATTATTGGTAATTCCATGTGAAGCAATCTACAGACATAGTCTCGCACTATAACAAGGCACCTTGTGTGCTGTGGTCATGAGTAGTAAATAAATAAGAGACCAGATTTTTTTCCAGCTTCTTAAATGGGCTCCAAAAGTGGATTTTCCATTGTGCTGGATGGATGTCCATGTTCCGCTATAGCTTTCCCTTTTGACACACATTGGGAGGATGTTGGCAAGTATTTTAGACCACCCACCCTGGCCGTGAACTCCTACCTGTGCCAACGTGAAGATGGTCGATGTTTGGGTGCCCAACGAGCTTGAAGAAAATGGAATTAGGCTTGGGTTGTTGTTGCTGGTCCGGCGGTGTCCATGAAACCTATTGAATCTGGAGAAAAAGGCAAGATATTTCTACACCTTTCTACTATTATTTTATTTAAAATTATTGTGAAATCGAACCACTTTTTCCTTGCATTGATTTGTCAGTTGGATGTCATGATGGGAGATTTCCCCTTTCTGCTTGTTTCTTCTTGTTTTAGCTTTTATCGTTGTCAGTATGTTGGTCGAAAGGATGCGTGTGCCCTCTCCTCTAGGTGTTATGTTTCTCTTTCTCGAGTGATAGACCTTCGTCTGTTTGTTTATGTATTTATTCTTCTCTGTGATTGAGTTGCAAGTTATTATGTTGATCAAACTAGTATTTTCGATATCATGGAAGTAAGTTTACGATAACTATGAAGCCCCTCCCTAGCACCCAAGTTTGTCTTTGACGCTTTTTGTTAGCTCCTTCGCAAGTCCCTTTGATAACCTTTTGGCATCGAGAAAGAAAGGTTGTAGGATTAGTGTGATCAATGCTTGGGCTAGCCAGCTTAGAGTTTCGGTATTAAAACTTGTAGAATGAAAAGTATTGTGTTCTATGTGTTTTCCGTCTCACGTGTTTAGACTCTTATATTATCTTTCATCTTGTTTCTAGGCTTTTAAGGCCATCCTCAAGAAGTACCTTGACCATCCCTATCAACTTGAACCATAACTAGCTTTTCGGATCAACTAAGCTTGAGGTTTCATTGTGCGAATCCAATACCTCGTTGACACTAGAATAGTTTTGGTCTAATCCCCCTCTATGAATTATTGTTGATGGCGCTCTTCTATTTTTCCTAACTTGCATTATTTCTCCTTTGTAATGTTAACGCTATTAATTAATATTGGTCGGTTTTTATGCACGTAATTACCTTAATATTTGTGATGGAAATTTCCTTAAATGTGATTAATCTTCGGGAAAAAAAAACTTATCTTTCATTTGATAGTCTTATGGATTCATAGCGGAAGGTTTTGTTTTGATAATGTCACTTAGAAATTATGTTTGTATCTATGTGTGACGGTTGATTTGTGTTACAAGGTTGCCTTAAAATATGGTTGTTTTGGGAAATAGGTAATTTATTTTAAATTAACCAAACATTAGAATTGTTTGGAGGTTTGCAAATCTTTAGTGTTATAAAATTTGTTGATGACATTATTGTATCCTCTTGTTTGAAAAAACTCCCTTCTTCTCTCGCGTGTTTCTTCTTGCTTTGTAAGATTTGACCCTTCTTGGATGATTGGAAAATATTTGTAGTTAATGGTCAAAACTAGTATACTTTGCCTTCGCTTGAAACTTATGTTGTGTGTTTACTCTATTTGATTTCGGTTTGAAACTCAATTATACATGGCTTTTTGTGTTAATTTTTAAACCCATGGTTCCCCTTTCTTGGGCTGATCAACTCTTGTTCTTTTAGAAATATATTATTTTAGCCTATGCGTTTGGTACCTTTGATAAATTTCTAGATGGTTGGTATATATATCAAATCTCAATCTTGTAATTATTGTTTAATTACTTACTTGATGGGAATTCTATTTTTGCTAGATTGTTTATTTTCTCCTTATAGGGCCAAGGGCCATTCTCATATGATTGCTATACTTTCATTGCTTTTACTCCTAAGCTGAAGTACAAGGTCTTTTCCTTCTTTGATTGGCATGATGGAGACTTTATTATAACTTGATGTGTTGATAGTGTTTAGAGGTTTGAACCCAATTCTTGTATTAAAGTGCTTCCTTTTGTGGTATTTTAGATAATAGTTATGGTGGTTTTGTGTAGCCTTATCTTGCTCGGTTCGCGAACCGACTCTTGTGGAAAAATTTGTTGCGAGATGGATTTTTACGAGTAGATGTGGGATAGACTTGTAGATTTTTACATCAACCTCGGTTGAGAAGTTCTTTTGCATGAATCCTTTTTATATTTTTTCAACTATTGATAACATCTAGTGGAAAATTTAGAAGAGGATCAATGTCTTAGTTTATTGTATCGTGGATTATGTCGTCTTAACTTTGGAACCTTGAATTGTCTGTCTATCTTGGAAAATAAAAGAAAGTTGGATTACCGCTTGTTGAGTGACCTTAATGGATTATCGGTATTCTAAGAGTTGATGTAACCTTTTTGTTTTCGTAAATGAATATTGTTAAACTTTATCCCTACGATTAAATGTTGAGTTAAATCTTTTAAGACTTAGTAATTGTGAGTTATAAGTAAAATAAAATGGGTTGTTTAATACTTATAGAAGTTAAACTAAAATTTATATTGCAAATAAATTAGTGTAGAGGTGACCAACTTGAGAGCATGTAATTCATAAGTGATCAAAGATGAAACTATCCTTTGTTAAGTAACATTATATAACTTGATATCCCTAGCTACACTAATGAACACTATCCTTTCATGGTGAAATTTTTAAATGAACATAAGGAAATCTATGGTTAGATCTAGAAGATAATAAGATTTAATAAACAGGAGAAAACAATTTTGAAACCACACAATCTATCTCTCAGCCATTGGAAGGTAAATTGTTTTATTTTTATAAAACTCATTTAGTAAACCCTAAGTAAAATCTTTAATAATTCAAGTTAAGTTCTCAAGTTTCAATTAAATCTTGGTAATAACTCAAATGAGCTCTTGAAGATGATTTCAACTCAACCTTCTCCCTCTAACCTTTTTCTAAGTGTTCTTTGTCTTTCTTCTCTTAAGAATGTTGAACGCAAACCCATGTTGTCATATGGGCATGAACAAGTTCTAGTAGCGTAAGTGTTAATAGATGGCCTTGTGGAATTAAATTACCCCTTTCTCTAAATAAATGAATTAAGCAAATAAATGTCATAATAGAGAAGATTTAAAGATGATTACTCAGTGTAAAAAGAATAAACTTAGCTTGGTAAGATGAATTGTATGAATCATATCTTGAGCCTCCTTGAAAACGTAAGCTAAGAATTGCAAGATGTCTTTTTAAAATAAATAACCCTCAAGAATATCTCATTGTGGTTGGCCCTATTTGTTAGTGTGTTCTGTGGTTGGACTTCTATGTTGTCTTGTCAAAAAAAAAAGAAAAGTGTATTATCCTTTTGGGTGTGAACGTTTCCATGCTGACCTTGTGGTCATCCCCATAACAAGTGGTTCCTAGAGTTGGTTGTAACTTTGTGACGACATGTTGTGTCGTGTTATGTGTCGAAGCAAGTCAAAAAAATATCCTGTCTTTTACTGTGTTGTTTGTGTGTGAATTTTTGGGTCATTACACTTGGTATCAGAGCGTAGGTTCATGCTCTCGAACCTATGGGCCGGATTGGTGTTATATGGTGATGTTACATGATGGTGATGGTGTTACATGATATTGTTTCATGGAGATGATGGTATTGCATGATGGTGGTATATATTGGAAGAGTAATGTGCTTTAAGCGTGATGTGATTTTGTCGTAGTTGTGATATTGTGAATGCACGTGATGTGTATGTCACTCAATGCGTATTTGTTATCATATTGATATGTTGGGGATGGGAGTATTCTCTCTCCTTCTTGTGGATTCTATGAAGAGTTCACGTGTGAATTACTATTTGTGATGTGTGAAAAGAATTATAATGTGGATGACATAGTGTTGGAGCATTGTGGCATATTGTGGTATGTAGGTGTATCAATGTGTTGTATGACTAGATTGATGTTAAAAGAAATGAGTTGTATCATGATGTTTTTACCATGTTTTGAAGAAATGTGTGTACCACCTTGCTATGTAGCAATGGATGTTATGTTGATGTACTATGTTCATCATATGTATGATTTGTGCAAATATGTAATGCTTCATGTTGTGATTTGGGGTCATATGGTGAGTGTATGAACCCTATCGTATGGTGATTGCACTTTGGGTGCAGAATGTGGTAAAGTGGTGTGTTACACCGGTGAATGTATGATTGTGATCTACCTTGTATATGTACCACCATTGTGTTAGTGATGTAGTTACATGTTATGTTGTGAACCTTACGCTAACCGACCCTGAGGGAAATCGGTAGAAGTGTATGTTGAGAGTGAGGAATGGTGTACCATGGGTCAATAACTCGAGCCAAAACTTCGGTTTAGTAGATAACATGTGATTCTTTCCTCTCTCCCTATGTGGTTGTATGTACACAACCTAAGTGCAACTATGACTATGTTTAGCCTTGTCAAAGTGGTGGCGGGATGATTCAGATAGAGGTGATGACAGTTGTATTATTGATATGTATTTTGTGAGAAGAGGCTCGATGTTTTAGAACTCGTTGAGTACCCCTTTGGTGGCTAGATAAGGCCACACAGGATTATCGTAATGTGACATTATTATAAGTTGATTTTATTCGTAAATTGAGCTTTTTACTTTATTTTATAAGGACCAAGACATCTTTTCTTGATTGCCATGCTTTACAATTTTGGGCATTTCCTTGGTTTTGTGACACTAACATGTGGATTTTGACACTAACTATGGCTATTTGGCCATTTATTTGCTTGTTTTGGATCTTCTTTTAAATTTTAAGATTTTACCGCCTTGCCCAAGGCTTGTACTTTGCCACTTGGCACTTAGATTGGATTGTTGTGTTGGTTCTATTGTCGTGATGTGTGGAATAGGGTCATGGGATGCACCATGGAATGGTTGGACCTATGGACCCACTTTGTTGTATGGGGGTACGCCCCAAGGAGTTATAGATAACTAGCGGGTTGTTGAACCATGCGTTATTATGTCACTTGGGTTAGGAGTGTTTGAACTCTATGTGTCTTAGGCCATAGGGTCAACCGGCCTCCTTGAGGGAGGCATAAGAGTTTGAGGGAGGCATAAGAGTTTGAGGGAGGCATAAAATTTTGAGGGAGGCATAAGAGCTTGAGGGAGGCATAAGAGTTTGAGGGAGGCATAAGAGAGGGAGGCATAAGAGTTTGAGGGAGGCATAAGAGACTTGGGGAGGGAGTTTGAGGGAGGCATAAGAGTTTGAGGGAGGCATATGATATTTGTGTGTATGGTTGATGTTGAGGATATATGTTGAGTTATTGTGATGTTTTGGTAGTGGTCTTTTGATGTATGTGTTACTCATGTCGGATGGATATGTGTTGTGATGTTGTGGATATGTCATTGATTCCCTTGTGGACCTTTGTACCCGTAGCATTTTTTGGTGTTATGTGAATTTTCATTGATGGAATTGAGGAAATGTCGGTGGATTCATTGTAGTACTCTTTTGTTTGAGTATTTGGTATGTCAGTCATTGATGTGTGTCGAGTACTATGTTATGTGGACTGTGCCTATTCCATTCCGTATTTGAGTAACCTTTTGTGGTGTAATACAATCATGAAGTATATACTTGGGTGTTGTGAATCTGTAATGTCTTGTCTGACCCCGGTAGGGTGTTGTGTTAGCAGTTCTTGATTGGGCACCCACAATAAGGAATAAACCAAAACTCTTCAATGATGAAATTTTAAAAGAAATTAAACTAAGAATAATGCTAATGGAAAGGAACTAATGAAATAATAAATAAGAGGGAACTGCCAATCTTCACAGAACATTGAAAGTTAAAATTTCTACCAAATGTTCCTAAGGCTACCCTGTGGCCGTGCTTTAATCAACTAAAATTTTAAACCATAGAGTGTGTTTGCTTCTTTATCTTTTCCATGTTGCGTACCATTTTTTTTCTCGTTGTGTTATGTTGCATCGAGGACGATGCTTTCTTAAGGGGAGGAGAATGTAATGCCCCGTTGGGAATCGATTCCGTTTTCGCCACCTACCCTCCACCGCCACCTTGACCGCCCGATCCCACACACACGCCTCAGCAATGCTTAATTCTATTTTGAACTTCTGTGTTTCATTCCTTTCGAGTTCCCACGTTGGCTAATAATAATGATAACATAATAAGCTAGACATGTGGAGATTTTAGCTTATCGCAATGTTGTCCTTGGATTCTTTAATTCCTTTTTTGGGTTGGAGGTGGGTGGATTTGATGGCCTCCTGCCATTTCCTTAATCTTCTTTAATGCTAATCGTTTTGGATTTTTTGGGCTCCGTCTTTGGTCGAGCCTGGTTTGCACCTCCCATTTATTTATTGTATTGGATTTGAAGGTCTATCTTTTTAATTGGACCTTTGTAAAATTAATGCCTCCACCATCCTGCTTTGCTCATGTGAGATTCTTGTTATCCCGAATGGGCACAAAATAAAATATAATGAAATGTATTATCCTTTGATGTGGTTAGTTGGTGGTAAGTCTAACCTTGGGAGGTATTGCTTGTCAAGCATTTAATGAACTTTTAATTTCATATTTGGCATGAGGCAGTTGTGGGAGACTATATTTTATTCTTTTGAGTAGGGTCTTGATTGGTAGTGGTTGAAGCGCTATTTTCTTTACTTGGCCACTTCACTCTAATGCAGAGAAACTAGTTATTCTAACCTAAAATTTCAAGGGCTTTCTTGAGAGAGAATCCATATGAAATGAGCCTACACTAAAGCGATGATACACTAGTGAAAAGGTGGATGAGAGGAATTTTCTCCAAATGGTGAAATACGGTAGCAGAGGCCACTAAAAGGTGATTTAGGCATTTTTCTTCCTGGTTCCTGCATTGGGTGCCTATTCCAAGCACACACAATGATAATGAGTTGTAAGAACATAATAAATGACACAATATACTTGCTAGAAAGTGAAGAAGGCGTGAGAAGAATGGAAGAAAGGAATAGGGAAGATACATCCACACTTGTATTTTTCAGCTTGATCTATCAAGTCTCTAGAAGCTCGTGGACACGATAGAGGGTGTACCATGAGGAGTCCAAAGGATGAGTGTGGCCGATACTTCACCGGCTTCACAAGGTAAATTTTGATCAAACATCAGAAGCTCTGCTACCCAACGATCTCTCTCTTCTACAATGAGCCCAACACTCCAATTTATAGAAATGAGAAGGAAAAGAGAAGGGAAAAAAAAAATTCAATTTCCTTCAACCACTGTAAGAGGCCCTTGAGTGGAATGGAAGGGTAAAAAGATCCCCAGATTGTCCCATGCTGCAGAGAGAAGGAATGATGACT
The DNA here is from genome assembly GCA_018340775.1 of Taxus wallichiana var. yunnanensis. NCBI lineage: Eukaryota > Viridiplantae > Streptophyta > Pinopsida > Cupressales > Taxaceae > Taxus > Taxus wallichiana. The sequence goes on along the minus strand of CM031240.1, from coordinate 714,348,723 downwards.
ATGCCTTAAGAATCATGCTAATAATAAAGCTAAAGTGGATGAACCCGGCCACGTTTTCTTAAAAATATCGATCAATTTTAGATCAAAACAACATTTGATTGACCTTGATGCGTTGGGCTTGGAACCATGATTCCAAAGATTATTTTGTGTGATTTCGTTGAAAAAATGGTTCAAGAAAGGTTGCGGTGAGATTTGGGCGTGTAAGCAGATGGGTGACAGATCACATTGTTTTGGGCATTCACGTTTCTCTGTCATGGGGAGATCTATGCAATGTTGGAGCCGAATATGTTTCTTTTATTTAGATGATATCTACCCTACTAAAAATATCTTAATCCAATTTCACATGAACCTTAATGTATGTGTTGACCGCCACACTCTAGTCCAATTTTATCAAAGATCGGAGCAAAGTCAAAAGTTGAGGCCGTTTGCAAGTTTCCATCAAACTTTGATCCTTGGAAAATGTTCTTGTAGATGATCTGATTGGTCCTGCCTTGTGCTCCATTTGTCCCGGATGTCCCATTTGATTAGTGTTGTTTTGAGGCGATTGTGTGCAGTCGTCGGCTTCTTTTCAAGATAAATAAGAGACCGATTTTGTCCCATTTCTTAAATGGGATCCGACTCGTGGATTTTCCATTGTCTGGATGGATGTCCATTTTCCGCCCATATGTCCTTTCCTTTTTTTGACATTGGGAGGATGTTTATTTTATGACCGGTTCGGTCTTTTTGCCGTGAACTCCTACCATGCCAATGTGAAGATGGTCGATGTTTGGGTGCCCGCGAGCTTGAAGAAAATGGAATTAGTTTCCTTTTCTAAGGATTGTTCTTGCTGGTTCGGGTGGTGTCCATGAAACCTATTGAATATGGAGAAAAAGGCAAGATATTTCTACACCTTTCTACTATTATTTTATTTAAAATTATTGTGAAATCGAACCACTTATTCCTTGCATTGACTTAGTTGGATGTCATGATGGGAGATTTCCCTGGATCGACTTTATTTTCTTCTTTTTTTACATTTTTTATCTTACTCTCTATCCTTGAGTTAGAAAGGATGCGTGTGCCCTCTCCTCTGAGGTGTTATGTTTCTCTTGCTCGTTAGTGATATTACCTTCGGGGGTCTCATTTGTTTATGTATTTATTCTTCTCGTGATGGGGTGAGTTGAAAAGTTATTTATTGATCAAACTAGTATTTTCGATATCATGGAAGTAAGTTTACGATGACTATGAAGCCCTCCCTAGCATCGAAGTTTGTCTTTTTTTTTTTTGTTAGCTCCTTTTGTCCCTTTGAATAACCCCCGGATGTTGAAAGGATTTAAGTTTGATCATGTAAGCATTAGAGTGATTGGATAACGCGGTGGTCATTTATGCACCCAAGTTTGTGGGACTTATACGGAAATAGATATCTCTCCGTGAAAGTTTAGTTCTTGCCCTAAACTATCTTTACGGTCGATCTACTCTATCGAGAAATAGGATTCTTCCAAAATTCATACAGGGTGTAGAGAGAGAATGCATCAACGAAAAATATGAACCCATTTACAGCTTTGATGGATGATATCAACTAAACTATTTTGACAAACTCCAAATGTGTGAATCACGAGTCCAAAGTACACTAGAATAGTTTGGCATATAGATCACCTCATCCGTAATGAGATGCGATCTTCAATATTCCAACACACACTTGAGGTATTTCTGGAAGAACATAATGATAGACACAATATACTTTAATATTGATTAAAGGGGCAGAAGAATGCAAGAAACACAAAGCAGGAGGAAGATATATTGTGATGGAAAGTTCCGATATTTTATTACTTCATCATGATATAAAAGTTTCAATCTATTACAAGATAAGGGCTGGATCACCATGCAAGGAGTCCACTACTTAGGTTTGTTTTGATATCGCTTTACAAAGCATGTTTTGATATGTTTATTAATTATGTGATAAAGTTGAGAGTGTTAAAACTGATCCTTTATTTCAAGATTCCCAACGAGACCTTACTTGTTTTGAAAAGGTAACCCATGGAAAAGAGTAATCCCAAAATTGTTTGGAGGTTTAAGAATATTCATGAAGGATTAGGAGATTGATGAAGGTATAGAGGATTTAAAAAGGAAACTGGATGTATGTTGATTAAAGGCATTAAATGGTGCAAATGATTTTTTGTGTTAATTGATCACACACCAAATACACAGTGGATCAAGAACCCATGCAATGTTTGAGAAAATCAATCAATTGGGAGATGAAATCAGGATATATTATTGATTCCCAAACAAAGAAGATACAACCCTCGAAACAATTCCAATGGATTTACCAATTTTTCGATAAGCGCTTTTTTGAGAAAAAAAGCATGGCCTCCTAGTGCGGGCAGCTCCTGGGTCCAAATATTTGGCCAAATTGTCTGATGGATATTTGTGGGAATGAGCATGTTCTTGTGAGCAAAAATGCCATGTGAATTTAAATCGTTCAGAGAAAGTCCAGGCATTTTATAAAATCGGAGCTCGGAGTGATAAAGTTAGAGGCCGATTTGAAGCTTTAAATCGGACCAAAATGGATTTTCCTGTCAGCCGCGATGGATGTCCATGTTCTCGCTCTTTCGGCTTTCCATTTGTGACGGATGTCCGGGGATAGTGATGTCTTGATTGATTTAGACCGATTCACCCCGGCCATGAACTCGTCCCTGTCCCATTTGCAAATGTATGAAGATGGTCGATGTTTGGGTGCCCAAGACTTGAAGAATTGTCTTTTGAATTAGGCTTTTTCAGTTGTTGCTGGTCCGGTGGTGTCCATTTGTCCCAATGAATCTCGAGTAAAAATTAGGTAATTTTTCTTCCTCTTTTTCGGCGGATTTTATTTAAAATTATTGTGAAATCGAACACTTTTTCCATTTGCTTTGATTTGTCGTTTGATGTCATGATGGGATTTCCCTTCATTGCTCGTTTCTTCTTGTTTTAGCTTTTATCGTCCGGATGTTGGCGAAAGGATGCATGTGCCCTCTAGCCGGGTGTTAGGTTTTTGCTCGAGATTGGATATTTGACCTTTGAACCTTTTTGTTTATGTATTTATTCTTCTCTCGATTGAGTTGAGTTATTATGTTGATCAAACTAGTATTTTCGATATCATGGAAGTAAGTTTTACGATAACTATGAAGCCCCTCCCTAGCACCTTGGGTTTGAATTTTGGCTTCTTGTTAGCTCCTTCGTAAATCCCTTTGATAACCTTTTTGCATCGAGAAAGAAAGGTTGTAGGATTAGTGTGATCAATGTTTGGGCTAGCTTGACTTAGAGTTTTGGTATTAAAACTTGTAGAATGAAAAGGTTTGTGTGCTATGTGTTTTCTCTCGTGTGTTTAGACTCTTATTTTATCTTTCATCTTGTTTCTAGGCTTTTATGGCCATCCTCAAGAAGTACCTTGACCATCCCTATCAACTTGAACCATAACTAGCTTTTCGGATCAACTAAGATGGAGGTTTCATTGTGCGAATCCAAAACCTCGTTGACACTAGAATAGTTTTGGTCTAATCCTCTCTGTGAATTGTTGTTGATGGCGCTCTTCTTTTTCCTAACTTGCATTATTTCTCCTTTGTAATGTTAATGCTATTAATTAATATTGGTCGGTTTTTATGCACGTAATTACCTTAATATTTTGTGATGGAAATTTCCTTAAATGTGATTAATCTTAGGAAAAAAACTCATCTTTCATTTGATAGTCTTATGGATTCATAGCGGAAGGTTTTGTTTTGATAATGTCACTTAGAAATTATGTTGTTTCTATGTGTGATGATTGACTTTGTTACCAAGGGTTTCCTTAAAATATGGTTGTTTTTTGGGAAATGGGTAATTTATTTTAAATTAACCAAACATTAGTATTTTTGTGGAGGTTTGCAAATCTTTAGTGTTATAAAATTTGTTAGTGACATTATGTATCCTCTTTTGACGAAACTCCCTTCTTCTCTCGCGTGTGTGATTGCTACTATTACTATAAGGCTTTGACCCTTCTTGGATGATTGGAAAATCTTTGTAGTTAATGGTCAAAACTAGTATACTTTGCCTTCACTTCGAAACTTATGTTGTGTGTATACTCTATTTGATTTCCGGTTTGAAACTCAATTATACATGGATTTTTGTGTTAATTTTTGAAACCCGTGGTTCCCCTTTCTTGGGCCGATCAACTCTTGTTCTTTTAGAAATATATTATTTTAGCCTATGTGTTTGGTACCTTTGATAAATTTCTAGATGGTTGGTATATATATCAAATCTCAATCTTGTAATTATTGTTTAATTACTTACTTGATGGGAATTCTGTTTTTGCTAGATTGTTTATTTTTCCTTATAGGGCCAAGGGCCATTCTCATACGATTGTTATACTTTCGTTGCTTTTACTCCTAACTGAAGTACAAGGTCAAGGTCTCCTTCTTTGATTGACATGATGGATACTTTATTATAACTTGATGTGTTGATAGTGTTTAGAGGTTTAACCCAATTCTTGTATATAAAGTGCTTCCTTTTGTGGTATTGTTAGATAATAGTTATGGTGGTTTTGTGTAGCCTTATCTTGCTCGGTTCTCGCGAACCGACTCTTGTGGAAAAATTTCTTTGCGAGATGGATTTTACGAGTAGATGAGGGATAGACTTGTAGATTTTTACATCAACCTCGGTTGAGAAGTTCTTTTCATGAATCCTTTTTATATTGTTCAACTATTGATAACATCTAGTGGAAAATTTAGAAGAGGATCAATGTCTTAGTGTTTTGTATCGTGGATTATGTCATCTTAACTTTGGAACCTTGAATTGTCTGTCTATCTTGGAAAATAAAAGAAAGTTGGATTACCGCTTGTTGAGTGACCTTAATGGATTATCGGTATTCTAAGAGTTGATGTAACCTTTTTTCGTTTTCGTAAATGAATATTGTTAAACTTTATCCCTACGATTAAATGTTGAGTTAAATCTTTCTAAGACTTAGTAATTGTGAGTTATAAGTAAAATAAAATGGGTTGTTTAATACTTATAGAAGTTAAACTAAAATTTATATTGCAAATAAATTAGTGTAGAGGTGACCAACTTGAGAGCATGTAATTCCATAAGTGATCAAAGATGAAACTATCCTTTGTTAAGTAACATTATATAACTTGATATCCCTAGCTACACTAATGAACACTATCCCTTTCATGGTGAAATTCTTAAACGAACGTAAGGGAAATCTATGGTTAGATCTGGAAGATAATAAGATTTAATAAACAGGAGAAAACAATTTTGAAACCACACAATCTATCTCTCAGCCATTGGAAGGTAAATTGTTTTATTTTTATAAAACTCATTTAGTAAACCCTAAGTAAAATCTTTAATAATTCTGGTTAAGTTCTCAAGTTTCAATTAAATCTTGGTAATAACAAATGAGGTCTTGAAGATGATTTCAACTCAACCTTCTCCCTCTAACCTTTTTCCAAGGTGCCTTGTCTTTCTTCTCTTAAGTATGTTGAACGCAAACCCATGTTGTCATATGGGCATGAACAAGTTCTAGTAGCGTAAGTGTTAATAGATGGCCTTGTGGAATTAAATTCCCCCTTTCTCTAAATAAATGAATTAAGCAAATAAATGTCATAATAGAGAAGATTTAAAGATGATTACTCAGTGTAAAAAGAATAAACTTAGCTTGGTAAGATGAATTGTATGAATCATATCTTGAGCCTCCTTGAAAATGTAAGCTAAGAATTGCAAGATGTCTTTTAAAATAAATAACCCTCAAGAATATCTCATTGTGGTTGGCCCTATTTGTAAGTGTGTTATGTGGTTGGACTTCTATGTTGTCTTGTCAAAAAAAAAGAAAAGTGTATTATCCTTTTGGGTGTGAACGTTTCCGTGCTGACCTTGTGGTCATCCCCGTAACAAGTGGTTCCTAGAGTTGGTTGTAACTTTGTGACGACATGTTGTGTCGTGTTATGTGTCGAAGCAAGTCAAAAAAAAATTATCCTTATCCTTTTACTTTGTGTTTGTTCGTGTGTGTTTTTTTGGGTTGTTACACAAAGTATGCTTGGTTTTCCCTTTCTTATTTTTGCACATAGTAATCAAGTCATCACCTATGCTTGGTTTTCATTTTCATTATTGTGAACCGACATGTTGATATCAATGTACTCTATATCCGCACAATTTGAATCTCTATTGAAATGAGAAGATGAGACTTGTTTCCCATAATTAAATCAACACTCAAGAGTGAAACCTTTTCCACAAGAGAAGGAGGAGTAATCTCCTCATTCTTAGAAACTAAATCATCCTCACTCTCAATCCTCTTCTGAAACACCATCCAAGTTAACTTTAACAACCAAGTGACTATGATCTAAATCCTATCACCATGAAGTTCTAGTTTTAATAGTAGTTTTCAGTATCTCGACAATATAAAGCTAAGTTTCTAAGAGAAAAACATTCATGGATATAAATGGGAACCCTTCATAGTCTAAATTTTGTGACCGGGTTTTTTTGTCCATTTTGTGATCATTAAAGCTAAAAATCAATTGAAATATTCATATCCACCAATATGTGGGAAATTGTGTTAATTCATATAAATTTATCTTTGGGTCAATAGCTAAGCATTTACCCACAGTATTGCCTATTGAAATTAAGAAATTATCACTCTAAAATTAGAGGAAAATTAAAGAAATTATACCCAAATAGGTTTGATATGGAAAGTATCGATCCACAATATCAAACATGGGAACCATGGCTTCATAAAAGGAAATGGGAGTGAATACACCAAAATTTTCAAAGAATAAGATCTTTATAATAGGTTTTAGAAAAAAATACTTAAAAACCTTCTAGTTGTAGGGTAAATGTCTAGGTAACCTTCCATGAGATACCTCCAATGAGTTGAAATCCAATCATGCAGATATGGAAGACCCGAGAAAATTTATTTAATCTATAAGTCAGCCCATTTCGGTGAAAGTAATCCTTATACTTAAGAACATTAGTGCCAAAACACACAATAGGATATTTTTCACAAAGGTTGTGGGCTTAGAATGATACTGGGAAGAAGATCTTGCAAATGCCAAGAAGCTCTATTTTTTTCCTGAGCCACCTATGAATGTACCATTTAATGATATATGTTCCTTGATCTAAAACCCCATTTCAAATACAGTAGATCTAACAACATCATCAAATGTACCATTGGAAGAGGGCCATAGGGAAATGCCATAGGGAGGAGTAAAGGTCCTAGGGAAAGGAATAGATCTTCCTTGAGAAGGGGACCCCAACGTCACATGATGTAGATCATTAGAGCCACACTACTACGACTCACTTTGTTAAAATTGTAAGACATGTTGTTGTTCTCGATGTGAGGATTCCATTAAAAAAATCATTGTCATCGCCTAACAAATTAATCTATAAATCATTTATATACAATTAACCAATTTTTAGTAACCTATTCTTTACTTTTCATTCCAAACAATGAGTCACAAATACCTATTTTGAGAATTTAGTTGCATACCCATTGAGAATGGAAATTTTTATACGAGGGTGCATAAATTGATATATGTATTAAATTTTTAATGAATGACCATTTTATATAATTACCATTGATTTTTCTTCATATAAAATATTTATCTTTTATAGGACATGAATCAAAACTAGAAAACATTAAATATAATATCAAATAAAATCTGTTTATTAAAAAAAATTAAAATATTAAAATATTCCTCTTATAATGAATATTTAAAGATATATTATTTCTGTCATTAACCAACCTACAACCCTATTAATATCCTCTACTACTAACATGTCACAGAAATAAGATTTTGTGCCCATGATTTCACAACCAAATCAACCATCCAAATACCCAATAAAATTTGTGACAAGTTTTTAAAATATTAGTTAAGTATTAAAGAATATTAAACCATTGTTATTCTAAATTAATTATCTTTACTAAGAATTTAGTAAAGTGAATAAAGTAATACTTGCGCCTAATTACCATTTTTGTATGATTAATACTACCTAAGTTTATTAATACCTCCACCACCGACATGATTTAGAAATCATCGTAGAGTTATCTTGCAAAATCATTAGTAATCCCATGTCACTAATTCTTACTATTTCAACTCCACAAAGTCCATTATGGGGTATTAAGCGTAGACAATAAACACCATTTTTCTATTCATGCAATTTACGGTCATTATAAAAAAATCTTATTATATTCACCCGATAAGGATTAGCCAAATTAAACTAGCTATTATAAGATTGGTATTCCGTTCGAAATTACTGATATAGTTTTATGTAAAACCCCATGCCGTTTATTCAATAAAATGGAAGGATATATAAACCATGTTGTTGTTACGCAATGATGTTAATTAAGTTAAATCTAAATATAGTTTAGATGAATATATTCTATCGAGTTTAATTATACTTATTCTAAATTTGTAAACTCATTTACAAAACATGACAATGTCTATAGCATTTTTTCACAATTTTAAGTTTCTTTTTCCCACTAGCAGGTCCAATTAAACAACGTGAGAAAAAGACAACTAAAAGTTTATATCATTAATTTTGGCATCGGTCCTGTTATCACCGAATCACAGCACCCCTGTGCATGTATTTGAACTCACAGTGTGATTGGATAACATGGGTACTATCTCCAAGTTGTGGGACTTGCTACTTGAGATAGACCTCCAGAGAAAGCGGTTCTTGCTCCTAAGTCGCCACAATCTACTCTAATGCGTGGATAAGCTAACTATTTTCTAATCTAAATTTCCAAGGGACCAGGGAAAGAGAATACATAAAATGAAAGCCTACACTAAAGCGGTGATACACCAATTTAAAGGGAGGATGGGAGAGTAGTCTCCAAATGTGAAAAATATGAGTTGCAAAGTGCACACTAGAAGAGGTGATGACAGTTCTCCATAATCTAGCAAAATGCATTCAAAGTAATATTTCAAGCACACACAATGATAATGAATTCCTGCAAGAACATAATAGATAGACACAATATTCTCATAGAAGGATCAAAGGGCAAGAAGAATGCAAGATATCACGGCGTAGGGAAGATATATCCACGCTGGTATTTTATTGCTTCATGATATGCAGATTCAATCTATTACAAGATAAAGACAATACTGGATCACCATGCAAGGAGTCCACTACAAGGGCATGCAACACATGGCTTCACAAAGCAATTTTGTGAGCTTTGCTACCCAAAACTCCCTTTTACAATGAGCCCAACACTCCAATTTATATATATAAAAATGAGAAGGAGAAAGAGAAGGGAAAATGGAAATCCCAAAATCTGTCCTTCAACCACCTGTAAGAGACATTAAATTGAGTGGAATGGGTATACATTACTTGCAAAAGGCTCCCCATACTATCCCATGTCTACAGAGAAGGAATGATGACCATGCCTCTTAATTGCACTCCAAATACCAAATAAAACATTGTTCGAACCCGGCCACGTTTTCTTAAAAAATTCAATAAATTTCTAATCAAATATGGAATTTCTTGATTTATGCATCGAGGATCGGAACCACGATTCCAACGGTACCAATTTTGTGCGATTTCGTTGAGAAATGCAAAAGTTATTTCAGTGCGTTCTATTTTGGGCACTTGCGAAAAATTTTCAGTCATTTGGACGGAATGAGCCCCTCATTATTGGAGCCGAATATATTTATCTTATTTAAATATACCTACCCTCATTAAAATAATAAATCTAGTAAATGTGGCGTAGACAATTGCTCGTTCGTAAAAGTCCAATTTTATGAAAATTTTAGCTCGGAGTCAAAAGTTATGGCCGTTTGAAGTTTCCGGACAAAGCGTTGACTTTTCTTCCGTGCCTTCAGCCATTTCGGCTTTTCACGTCCATAAGCGTCCCTTTGTCCCATTTGGTTTCGGTGCTGAAATTTCCCATTTCGGCCGAACCGGTCAAAAATTCAGCGTACATATTTCATCCCATATGTCCCATTTGCTTTCGGAAAATGCAAGACAAAAAGTCGGCGGCTCGCGCTTTTTTCCCAATTCCAGGACAAAATTTCTCATTTCAGCCGGTTCGGTCGGTTCGCGTCACAAAAGAAGATTTTGGCCCATGGCGTCCCAGCCAAATGAAGCTTTTTGACTCATTCGCCGGTTGGCGGTTAGGCGTCCTTTGTCCCGCTCGTCCCAAAGGCGACCCTCTCGGTGATTAGCCAATTTTTCTCTCTCTTTTCGGCCAGTTCAGATTTCCGCGTCCCGCGCGTCCTTTTGGCCCGGATGTCCCATTTGCTTTTGGTCCGTCTGTGCTCATTTTGGTCGATCCGCGCCTTTTTGTCCCATTTGTCCCAAATGCTTCTAGGACTAGGACTTAGCCGATTTTCACAAATTTTTCTGGATCAACCTACTTGCTTTCTACATCTTTTTCCATGTTTTCAGAGCTTGCTCTTTTCAAGTGATGGGATGGGAGAGTTAGAAAATTTGGAAGGGACCCTAGAAACTCCGATTTTTGCTGAAGGAAACAATCAATTTGCCAAGGACTTGAATATTCTGATGTATGTTATCAAAATTTACCGTGGGGGGTGAATTTTGGATAAGATCCCATTTGATCCACATCCAATTAAATCCTTGCATACTAAATCCATGAATCATTTTAAGCCAATTTCAATTTAACCTCTTATTCAGCCAAAATTTTGAAAGTGCAAGTTAAGCCCGCTTATCAATTCCAAGTCAATCAATAAGATTTAAATAGGTGAGTGGAAAGTCCTAGGATTAATTAAGGACCTTGTATAAAAACAATTCAACCCTTATCACATGATTGTTTTATTAACAAAAAAAAAAAAACCCACCCTAAACATCTTTATAAATTACTAATTTCTTTCATTTAAAGATTTTATCTCCACATTGGGTACTATCCTGAAGTTATGGGATTTTATACATGGGATATTCTTTTATATGATTTGTTGCATGTTGCTGATATTTCATGGAGTTCACAATTATACCTCTTATTAATTTTATCCTACATATTTTCATAAAGACTTTTCAATGGATTATATATATATATATGTGTGTGTGTGTGTGTGTGTGTGTGTGTGTGTGTGTGTGTGTGTGATTATTTTTTTGACTTTTTAAGTAGGAAAAATCCAAAAGAAGAGTATATTCAAATGAATATTTGTGTGTGCATGCCACGCAAGATAAAATAGTAAACTTAGGTGAAGGAATAAGTAGACAAAGAAGCCATATGTATGAACACAACAGGGAAGGGAATTTTGCATGGTGTCCGTGAAAGATAAGGGGTCTACAACCCAAATAAAAGGGTTATGTTGTAAAAATAAAGAGACAACTACAATATGTCACTGTGAGGAGACCACTATCTATGTATTTGTTTCTAAATATAAATTAAAACCTTACATATGTGTATATATGCACTCATGTCCAAAATCTGTTATTGAATCAAAAAACCATATTATATAACTACACTTAAATGTGTATAAAACATTCCAATTCTAACTTGGTGTAAAGAGTTCTACATTTTTGTTTTTATTTTTTCAAATATTAGATAACTAATTTTCTAAGTTAGTAGATTCTTTCTTTTGGAATAAATATATATTCATATGTATGTGTGTGTCCAATTATATAACTACACTTAGATGCGTATAAAAATTTCCAATTCCTAACTCAAGTATAAAGAGTTCTACATTTTTATTTTTATTTTTTAAAATATGAGATAACTAATTTTCTAAGTTAGTACATTATTTCTTATAGAATAAATAAAGAGATAATGAGCCACATATGGAGACTTGATAAGAAAAATATAATTTTGGTTAAAATCATTTCTAAAATAGATAAAAAGATCCAAAATTTCCCCATTATAATGCAAAAACTTACAACAAACTCCCCTTAATCTTGCTTTTTCATTTAAACAAATTTCATGAATCAACAAACTAATTATATATAATTCCAAGTATTGGAAAGGGAAACAATTGCCCCACATAATACTTATTTTGATTTCAATTTTTAGTTTAGTGAGGACAATAATGTTATCTTAAATTGCAAAATTTAGTTAGAAAAAATATAATGTAAGAATATTTTTCATTGGCTCATAATATCAACTAAACAATTTGATCCTTTTCTCAAAAAACTTCAATATTTCCTTCACAAACAACAAAGAATGGAGGTTTCCATATTACAACAATACATAATTTCAAATTAACAATGTAAGAATATTTTTCTTATTTCAATGTCAAATTTTCCACACCAAAAATATCAAATACATATTTCATTTAATTATAATAAATAGAACAAAAAAAACTCTAAGAATGTAAGACAAAAATCCTTGCACAAAGTGGGCAAAACATGGAAAAATTCCATTCAAACATATATTCTTGCATAAGACAACAAGATCCTAAAAATCCATTTCCAAGTGCCAACTCTAATAATGAATGCCTCTCAAACAAAAGAAGATATATTTGTTGACATCCCAGCCAAATGACATCATTTTATGCCACATCCATCCAAGGATATCACATTATCCTCCCTAAAATCCCATGGGAGACTGAGAAGAAAGCCTCCAAGTGAGAAACAATTGGATAAGGTAAATAAACAAAAATATATACATAAAAACAACCAAAAGTATTTATAACTAAATACAAAATAAGCAAGAATCTTAATTCTTCCATCAATGTGGGGAAGAAAGGAAAATACATCCCATTTTAATCATAACCAATAAATTATCCGAATGTGTCAAATAAGTCTACCAAGATTCCAATAATAGAGTCCAAATGTCCATATCCGTGCAAATACCTTATTTATCTTTTCCTCCTTATTTCCAAGGATTTTTAAACATTGGAGGTTTCCTTAGCATGAGGATGGGATATGGTTTCAATCCATATGGAAATAAAACTCTCACTTTAACCTATATGAAGGAGAAAATATAATTTGAAACAAGGCTTCACCATCAAGCCTTGTGTTAAAATAAGAGAGAATTCTTACCTCTTCCTTGAAATTTCTAGAATATTTACACCCCAATGTGATTGATGGTTAAAACTACTAAATAAAGAAATGTTTGTGTGGAAGAAAGAAAATAATCCAAAAAGCAAAAGTTAAAAAAAGGAAAAACAAGATTTTTTCCAAACAAATATTCACAAAATAAAATGGGTTTGAAGCCTACCTCACAAAATAAAATAAATAAAATCATGAAACTCAATCGAGGAAAAAAGTATTACCAAAATCCCAATTCCAATATTTTTCCAAGACACACAAGCTCCTTAACCTAAAAATATCTCAAAAAATAAAATATCAACAAATAACCCCACAACTCTTAAAGTTGAAGGATAATGTAGGAGAAGAGTCTCCAAATGGAAATCAATTTCTAAAAATACATATGAAACACCTATTATCACCGAATCAAAACACTCTTAATTGTTGGCACAAATTTGGTATCTTGAAATCATATTGTGATTGGATAACATGGGTACTATCCACAAGTTATGGGATTTGCTACTTGGGATAGACCTCAAGAGAAAGTTGGTTCTTGCTCTTAAACTTCGCCTTACAATCTTCTCTAATACAAGAAAAAATAATCTATCTTAATCTAAATTTCAATGGAACTAGGAGAGAGAGAGAGAGAATGAAAATAGATCCTAAACTAAAGAGGAGATACATCACAAAATAATTGAATGAGGATAGCTTTCCAATGTGTGAAAGATAGGAGCAAAATGCATGCTAGAAGGGGTGGTGAAAGTTATCCACAGTCTGGAAAATGCATTCACAAAAATATTTCATGTATACACAATAATAATGAACCCTAGCAAGAGAATAAATAGACACAATATACCTGTAATGAGATAGAAGGGGAAAGAAGAATGCAAAAAACACAACATGGGAAGATATATCCAAAACTTGCATCTAGTGCTTCATTGAAATGCACAGTTCAATCTATTATAGAATAAGGGCCTGGGATCACCATGTAGAAAGAGTCCACTACAAGGAGGACTTGTAGCACATTGTCTTCAAAAAAAAAAAAAATCATTGTTTTTGTACTCATAAAAAATATCTCCCCCTTACAATGAGCCCAACACTCCAATTTATAGAAATCGAGAAGAGAGGGAGAGAGAAAAAGGAAATCGTGAAATATGTCATTCGAAAACTTGAAAGAGGTATTAAATGAAGTGAAATGATGCCCTTTTTCTTGAAAAAGGGATCCCATATTGTCCCATTACTTGCAGTGAAGTGAAATATGTTAGCCCATGCTTCATTGAATGCATCCCAACCACCACTAGAATTGTTGTTCTAAATTGAGCCACGTTTTTGGAAACATCACCATATAAACTTCATCAATTTCTACATTTCTTTATTTTTGTGCGATCGGTCGATCTGAATTTACCATTCCAATGGTACAAATTTTGTGCAATTTCGTTGAGAAATGTAAAAATTGTGGCCTTATACGAGTGTGGGTAGCTATTTTGAGTTTGCCAGGGATTTCTTGCCTTTCACGAGACTGGATATTTAAATTTTGGAACTGATATGATTCCTTCCTTTTCACCCACCTATACTCACCAAAATTAATATTTCAGGTTTCCATGGCATAGAGTATGTTGAGACCTTTCTAACGATATAAATTTTGTTGAATTTCAAGCATTGTTTGAAAAGTTATGTTTGTTTGAAAATTTGCATTAATCCGCACCAAAGATGGCAAAAATGCAAGTTTACAAAATGGGCCCCTAGGCCCGAAATTGGCAAAATTTGCAAAAAAATCCCCCATGGCCCATAAATTTTCAAAGTGCAAAATATCTCTCTAGGCCCCTAGACCCAAAATTCGCAAAATTTGCAAAAAAATCCCCAGTGCCCGAATATTACAAAAGTGCAAAAATATCCAGGCCCCTAGACTGAAATTGGAAAAGAATGCAAAAATCCCCCTTGGCTCTGAAAATTTTAAAAGTGCAAAAAAATCTCCCTAGGTCCCTAGACCGAAATTGGCAAAATTTGCAAACAATCCCGTAGGCCCAAAATTTGCAAAAGTACAAAAAATCTTCCTAGGCTCCAGGACTGAAATTGGCAAAATTTTCAAAAAATCCCCCTAGGCCTGAAATTTACAAAAGTGCAAAAATTCTCCCTAGGCCCCTAGACCCAAAATGGACAAAATTTGCAAAAATCCCCAGGCCCGTAACTTTAAAAATATGAAGAGTTAGAAGGACTTCTTTATATTTTTGGAAAGGGGAAGAAATTTCCTATCTGATGAAGATGATTTTGGGAAACCTTAAGTACTTAAATATATAAAAAATCATATTGAATCACTAAAAGGGGGAAATGGTGTTAGTTGACCAAAATTAAGCATGAGCTTATTTTGGACAACAATTTGGTGACTCATAGTGGACATCTACCTGCTAGATGAGATGATCAGTGGCCTTGAAGCATCCATTGGGCATGGAGTCTACTTGGTAATCTCATATCTGATCTAGAACTACCTTCCAATGCTTGCACTCTCATCTTTTGTAAGAGAACCTTGTAGTCAAGGTTTGTGAGAGTAGAAAATTTCCTGAAACTTGGAAGCTTTTCCCTCATTTGATTTTCTACAAATCTGATCTGTTGGAGTGCAATGAAAACATCCAAACCTACTCCGATATGGATACTCTGCTGATTTAATTCTCTTGTGGCTGTAAGTCTCTTCCGAGAGTGAGATGAACTATATACAAGCATACACTAGAAGCAATAGAGCATGTGCACTAGCACTTAGGGAAATGAAACCTATTCTAACAACAACAACAATGTGCACAAGAACTTGGAGGAATTGGAAATCCTAGACTAATATGTACAAAGGTGAGAAATTCTCCTTCTAGTAGCAGTGTTTGAGATAGATCCCATTATCTGGAATCTGTAATTCTTCACCAACCTTAGTCGGTCACTAGAAGGCATTACTACCTTGCATTCGGTGATCATGTATGGGCCACTCCATATGGCATCGAACTTGGAATGTTTTCCTAGATTTTCACGATCAACATCCCACTTCAGTACCAAGTCTCTAACTTGGAATGTCCTGGCTTTAGCTTTCTTGTTAAAGCTCTTCTTGATCAATGCTTGATCCTTCTCCATGGTCTACATTGCATGTTCTCTTGCTTCTTCTAGTTCCATTAACTCTGCATACCTGATTTCCATGGGCTCAAATTTAGCTAGTTCCAACTGTTTCATGAGTTCCAATGTTGGAAACTCAAGTGATATAGGTAGGACTACTTCTTTCCTGTATACAATCTTGAATGGAGAGCTTCTGTAGACATCTTAGGTGTGATCCTATCAGCCCATAGAGCTGATTTGAGCTTTGTGTGCCAAGTTATTTGATTCTCATCAAGAGTCCTTATGATGATTCTTAGTAAGTTTTTGTTTGTGGACTCTTCTTGGCCATTACCTTGAGGGTAATAGTTTGATGAAGTGCTAAGGTATACACCATTCTTGACAGCCCATTTAGTGATCTTTGTACAAAGAAATGCCAATGCGTTATCTAATATGATAGTGACAAGTGGAAACCAAACCTTGTGATTGTCCCTTCATAGAATCCTAAGATGCTAGATTCATTTTCCTCCTTAAGTGCCACCGTTGCTTGATCCACTTGGTGAAATAGTCTATTACCATAAGTATTCACTTGTTGCCTTGACTTTAATTTGGGTTGATCACTCCAATGATGTCCAGTCCCCATTGCATGAATGGCTGATTTACTCAAATTGGATGAAGAATGCACATTTCTTGCATTTCTTGATCCATGAGTAGCAACCACCAAACACTGTAGGCCAATAGTAACCAACCTTCATGATTTTGAGAGTTGTTACTCGATGGAAAAAGTGGCCTCCCAATTCTCCGTCAAGGAACTCATGTAATATCTTCCCAACCTTACATGTTTCAATACATCTCAATAGAACACTATTGATGTCTTTCTTGAACAAGACACCATCAATAAGTACATATGGGATGGATTGCAATATTAAGTATCTCCTCTTTGATTTGCTGATTTTTGGAGGACACAAACCTGTTCGGAGATAACAGACCAAGTCTTGGGTCCAACATGGAATGGGTGAATTGTTAGGTTTTTGGTCTTTCTTATTCTGTATAGTAGGACAACCTCTTCTTCTCCTTTGGACTCATCATGTGGTTTATAATTGCAAAGCTACTCACAAAAACCTTTGCCACGAACCATCTTGGTCACCTTTATTTAAATAACATAATCTATTACACGGGTGATCCAACCTTCTCTCTTCTCATTAAAGTCATTTTTAGGAAAAAATCCTTCACACTAGCATGAGACACTAGCAGTTGAATCTTTTTGTTTGAGACCAAGTGTTTAATCTTCTTCAAACTCCTAATGAAACCAAGGACATGCTTTTCAATAAAATAATACCTTACTTGTAATCTTCCAGACTCTGAATTAAGAATGATATGGTCTATTTTCGATCCTTCTTTATTTAAGTTGTACCAAGATAGGTGAGATTGTGTTTGATCCCTCAAATAATACTACATGAATTCCTTTGAAAATTATGGGTTGATAAGAGCTAGATCTTGTGATATTGCATGCTTGATGGCCTAAAAACAATATTTTCCTTTCGCTGTCCATTTGAATGCAAGACTCTTCTTCAACATCATCATCAATGGCTTAACAAGAGTGACAAAATCAGGCACAAATATGGGAACAATGTTTATCCTTCTAAAGAAGATTTGGAGATATTTCTCATGTGTGGAAATGGAAGTGTTCGGATAGCTTCAAATCTTTTAGGATCAATTATTAACCCTTATCCTGGAGACAATGTGGCCCAACAATTTTTCCCTCGTGTGCCAAGAATACACACTTTTTGGATTCAATGACACTTTGAATCTTCTACATATTTGAAATACTTACTTGAGGTGAAAGATGTGGAAGTTGCATTCTTTGAGAATATGTTGATATCATCTAGATACACCAGCACTATCCTATTGATTAATCCTTTGAATTCCATGTCCATAGCTCACTAAAATATGTTGCTCCAACATTTGATTAATCCAAATGAAATCTTCTTATAAGAATATGTAACCCATTTGGTGATGAATGTTGTCTTGAAATCGATATTCTTCTTTCGCCATTATCCGATTATAGCCACGAGTAGCCATCTAGCAATGGAAACCTTTCTAATCAGCTATAACCTACAAGATTTCTCCATTGAAGGAAGTGGATAGTGATCCTTGAATGATGCTCTATTTAGATTACGAAAGTCTACACACAATCTGATTTCTCCATTTATTTTCCTAACTGGCATAAAGTTTGCAACCCAACATGAATGTTTGATAGGGAAGATGATGCTAGCCTCAATAATCTTGTTCAACTCTTTCCTTGTGAGAGGTTCAATGTGAGGATTCATAGGCCTTTGCTTATGTCTCCGAAAGTCTTGGATTCATGATTTAATTAAATTTTATGCTCAACAAATATTGGGTTGAAACCTCTTAAATCCTTATAAGTCCACGTAAAAACATCTTGGAATTCTTGACAAAGTTAAACAAATTAATCTTTCTCTTGTGGAGTACTTACATTTCCAATTTGCAATGTCTTGCCTTCATCTACTGAAATGAACTTTGAATCTTCACCCTTTACCTAAATGTTTTCTTTATACTTATGGAAATGATCATTTGGGTTGAAGATTGACTCCAAGGTTACAATTTTTTTGGTAATTTGTTAGTTCTCGGCTCCACCACTTGGTCGTGATATTGTTGTTCCAATTTGTCTTGGTTTTGGCAGAGAACTCATCTTCTTCTTATAGAAAATTGACAATTTGGTGATCATTCTCGAAGAATTTCCAACTTGTGTTGTTATCTAGAATAACCGGCCTTACAACCACCTTGATAATGGGGCTGAAATTTATCACCTTTGATACTTTCTAACATCGAATGCTGCCCTAATTGCTACTAACCTATCTATTGGTTTATTATTCTTCCTTGGGATGGAATTGATGCTAAAAGCTTCAAAATATTTGATGAGATCCCATACCTAATTATTGTATTTCTTCTTCAATGATCATTCTTGGCAGCATTTTTTCCTCTAACTTGATTCATAATCAGCTCACTATCACCAAATACTTGCAAATTATTAATGCCTCTCTTTCTTTCCCAATGTAAGCAATCCATGGATTTGAGCTTCATACTCAACTATGTTGTTTGAGCAAGAAAACTGAAAATGGAAAGTGAGTACTATTTTTCGCTCCCGAGGTGAAACAAGCATAGCTCCTCCTCCTGCACCTTGTCTACTTCTTGATCCATCAAAGAATAACTGCCATACCTCATTATAATCCTTGTGGTATGGTTTGGTGATGCTAGGGAGAGGATGATTCTCTTCATGCAAACAATAGACTCTAATTCATATTCTTCCATTTCTTTGTAAGGGTCAAAATCATGTCTTTTGTTTTCCCATTCATCAAGAGTCAAGTCTAGAATGCATCCAACTTTGGTATCTGCTTCATAAGTGCTTGGGAGATCTTCCTGATCAAAGGATAAACGATTTGAATTAATTAGATTCGGTGTATGAGGATCAATATGAAAATTTGTGATGGGATCAGATCTTATTTATAGCCTTAGCTCCATACCTTGTTCTAAATAACATGTGTGACCAATCAACAAACAAATAGGCTCCACTTTTTGCATTGAAGTCTCTTAATAATTATAATGCAAAGAGTGGTGGAAAGTATATGATTGATAAATCTTGCAAGATGGTCACATTGGGACATGCATACAATGTGAGGCTCAAATCATTGATTACTCCAACCATTGTTACTATTGTCCCATCTAATTGCACCACACCTTTAGAGATGACTTCATATTAAAGACCTAGTTGATCAACTTGTTTGTTTTGGCTTTACAGAGCTACTTGCTCTAGAATCAATCATGTAACTATGTACCAATTTATGTCCAATGATCAATGAGATAAAGAATGGTGGGGCTTCAAATTTTTACCTTGTTGTCCTCCATGATTTCCTTTGGCCTGAGCTGAATTGGTAAGAAATTTTTCTTGTTTATTGGGTGGTTGTTTTGATGTGACCAGTTTACCATAGCATATTGTAATAGGTCTCGTGTCTGGGATAGATAATTACTCCCAAATTGAGATGTTTACATTTGTTTTCTTCATCTGCTCAATGATGTTGAAGGGAGATGATATATTATATGTTCTCCTTACTTTTAACAAGTTTCTCTTGCACTCGGGCTATTACAAATGGAATTTGAGCTGATTTAGGAGGTATCTTGGGATGACCTCACACATTGGGATTTGTTCTTTGATTTCAAGTACCTTGTGGAGTAATAGAGGGTTATGGATCACTTAAATTTGATGATTGTCCCTATCCAATGTTCCTTTTCTTAGACCATGTATTGGATGCTACACTTTGAGAAGGTGCTTTATTCATACAATAGAAGTCTTCAACCTCCCAATTGACAAGTGTGTTCTTATTTAGAGGTGCCTCTTGTTGATTTTCTCCATGCAGTTGATTTCCTTCTTGGAATGTCTCATGTTCTGCACCCATTTTTTTCACTATAAGGGCTTGATTCAAAGCACCATTAAAACACATTGATTGGTTATGAGGTTAATTGCATGGGAAATTTTAGTCATATTCTTGAGCCATGTTATTTTTCACTATTACCAAATCTCTAGATGTGACATAACATTAGGATTATAAGGCTGATATGGTTTATTAGCAAGAGGCTCGACTTGGTTCGATTTACAACTTGAATGGGTGGCCTATTGGGATGATATGGATGTCTATTCGGTTGAGTTTGAGGTTGATATGATCTAAAATTTTGACCTTGCTGCCTATTAAGTGTCACCAACTCATTACCCAAGTTTTGTAGTTTCTTCATTACTTGGAGCTCATTTGAGGTGCTAGAAGACGAAGTAGAAGCTTCAATGAGTTTTGATTTTTTTGATAAGGAATGGGAGCTAATGTGTGCATTTGACTAGTGTTTGGAGCTCCTAGTTCTCTATATAGGCATAGGCATATGTGGCCTAGGTGCAAGTTTACCAACTTAGATCAAGCAATTTTTAGCCCTAATAGAAATGGCATATGTTGTGGGTAAATTTATACCTCCCATGGATTGAATCATTATAACAATATCAGAATTTAAAGCTTTAAGAAAGTAAAGGAAATCACCTTAATTTTATTGGTCTCAAGGCCAATGAAATCCTATCCCATGTCCTTTGAAATCTGAAATTGAAATTAGTCAACTGTTCTTTGGGAGCCCTCTTAATTATTGTCAATTGTTCCAATAAAGACAAGTTATCCCCCTTTTCTCCAAATTGATTGTGAACTGCTATGCATAGATGGTCCCAATTCTGGATAGAGCCTCCTATTAGACTTCAACAATTGCAAATCTTTACCTTTAAAGGAGGATGCTAGTAACTTAACAAAATGTCCATTTCAACAATTTCATTGATTGAACAAAAATTTGCAATGTCTTGGATGTAGTCAATCGGAGTTGAATTTCAGCTCTCTCAAGTGAAATATGGAATGTTCTTCAATGCCGCAATTTGGAACTAGATTTTGTCCATCGAGATCAAGTGGGCTACTTCCTTAGTGAAGTTGACATATGGATTTGGATGTGTTGTCCTGATTGGTAGAGAACTCTAGTTTATTGAATGAAAGTCCTACAAGGTGGAGGTGTTGAAAAGTTCTATTTGGTGGAGATGGAGATTTTGATATCTTCTTACCCCTTCTCCTCTATCTCGGGGACAAGTTCAAATAGATAAATAGTCTTTCTTCTTCTTTAGTTCTTGACCTTGTTTGGATTATTCTCATGAATCGCCAAGCTTGTACTACTATTGAAACAAGTGGATTGTACCTCTTATAGAGTCACCAGATGTGCAATTAAAATCTTCTCAAAAGCTGAAGACATACAACAAGTTCACATCAATATTGTTGTAATAAAATGAAGACTTCTTAGTCCCATCGAGCATGCCGTAACAATTATCACTAAATCACAACACTCTTAATTGTTCGTAGTACTGCTGGAAGAACAATTCCTTTCGGGGCTGAGCATAAGTGTGGTATATTGAACTCATAGTGTGATTACATAACATGGGTACTATAACCAAGTTTTGGGACTTGCTACTTGGGATAGACCTCCAAAGAAAGTTGATTCTTGCTCCTAAACTGCCTGACACAATCTACTCTAATGCAAGAAAAACTAATATATCCTAATCTAACATTCTAAGAAACCAGAGAGAGAGAAAGAGAATGAAAATAGATCCTACACTAAAGTGGTGATACATCAAAAAATAAGTGAATGAGGATAGATTTCCAATGTGTGAAAGATAGGCACAAAATGTATGCTAGAAGGGGTGATGAAATTTCTCCACAGTCTGGAAAATGCATTCACAATAATATTTCATGCATAAAAATAATAATGAATACTTTCAAGAGCATAAATAGACATAATATACCATTGTAATGAGATTGAAGGGGAAATAAGAATGCAAACAAAACACATTAGGGAAGATATATCAACAAACTTGCATCTAATGTTTCATTGAAATGCACAGTTCAATCTATTACAAAATAAGTGCTTGGATCACCATGAAAGGAGTCCTAGTAAAAATTCCCGTAGCACAATGGCTTCAAAAACAATTTTGAGAGAGTTTTTCTTCTAAAAAAACCTATCTCCCCTTACAATGAACCCCGTACTCCAATTTATAGAAATTTGAGAGGAGAGGGAGAGAAAAAGGAAATCTGAAATCTATCATTTGACCACTTGCAAGATGTATTAAATGAAGTGAAATGATGTTATGTTGCTCGCAAAAGGGATCCCATACTTTCCCATGACTTGCGAAGAAAAGCACTAAAATATGTCAGCCCATGCTTCATTGAATGCACCCCAACCACCACTAGAATCATTGTTCTAAAATTGGTGATGTTTTTGGAAACATCACCATATAAAATTCATTAATCTCTACTCTTCTTAATTATTTTGCAACCGGATTGAATCCACGATTCCAATGGTACTTATTTTGTGCAATTTCATTTAGAAATGCAAAAATTTGCCTTTTTGAGTGTGGGAGCTATTTTGAGTATGCTAGGGATTTCTTTCCTTTTACGAGATTGGATATTTAAATTTTTAACTAGATACATTTTCTTTATTTTCAGCAACCTACCATTTCCAAAATTAATATTTCCAGCTCCATGGCGTAGAGGATGTCGAGACCTTTCCAACGATATAATTTTTTTTGAATTTCGAGCATTAGTTCGTAACTTATGCCCATTTGAAAAATTGCATTAATCCGCATGAGACATGGTGAAAATGCCGGTTTACAAAATGGTCCCTAGGGCCCTAAATGCAGACTACACCATTTTGAAAAAAATATAAAATTACAAAAATATCCCTTGCCCCTAGACCCGAAATTGGCAAAATTTATTAGAAAATCCGCCTAAGCTTGAAATTTGCAAAAGTGCAAAAATCTCCTTAGGCTCCCATACCCGAAATTGGAGGAAAATTGCAAAAAATCCCCCATGCCGTAAATTTGCTAAAGTGTGAAAAATCCCATCGAGCCCGAAATTTGAAAAAGTGCAAAAAAATCTCCTAGGCCCCGAGACACAGAAATTGGCAAAATTTGCAAAATTTCCCCAGTGCCCAAAATTTACAAAAGTGTGAAAAATCTCCCTAGGCCCCCATACCCGAAATTGAAAAAATTGTAAAAAAAACCGCCCCTGTGTTTGAAATTTACAAAAGTGCATAAAATCTCCCTAGGCCCCCAAGGACCGAAATTGGCAAAATTTGCAAAAAAATCCCCGTAGGCCCCAGGACCCAAAATTGAAAAAATTTGCAAAAATCCCCTAGGCCCGTAACATTAAAAATATGAAGAGTTAGAAGGACTTATTTATATTTTTGGAAAGGGGAAGAACTTTCCTATTTGATGAAGATGGTTTGGGAAACCTTAAGTAATTAAAATATATAAAAAATCAAATTGAAGCACTAAAAGGGGGAAAATGTGTTAGTTGATCAAAATAAAGCATGAGCTTAGTTTGGACAACAACTCCTAAAAAAATAATCCATATCTCCCAAGTACCCTCAACTTGCACTTAAAAATAAAGAAATAAAATGTAAATTTCAAAAGCAAGCAAGTCAAATCTCACGTTGAGCTACTTGCACTCAAAACATACTTCACACAAAAAGAAAAAAATCATAAATAATAAAGGTTGAAAAATGGGTTATATGGGGTTAAAAACTTATTTTCCTTTAAAATATCTCACCCACCCATAAGTATGGTACATAGAGGCTCTTTTCAAGAAAAAATAGACCATAATTTTCCTTACACTACTCCCAAAATTATCATCTTCCCTAAATTCTAGTATTATAGAAAATTTATTCTTTAAGAGGGGTGGTGGATCAACATAATTAATGACTTGGTGATCCTCAACTCATATAATCAACTTATAATACAATATTCCATAATATTTGGTCAACTCAAGGTAAATTTGATAGTTTTTTCCAAGCTAACAATCTTTTTGGAGAGGGGTTTAAGGTTTTAAACTCAATATTCTTATGTGTAGGTATCTAAAAAACATAGGTTCAAGCTGATTCATTTACATTTCCTTAATGAGATCACTTGAAGATGAAAATACCCCAAATTATAATCACAAGGCTTGTTCTCGCATTACAAGGCAAGGACGATAGGCACTTGAAGCATAGTTTTCTCAATAAAATACTAGAATTACAACACCTACAAAAATGATCGTACTTACACCCAATGTGATAGGGTACACATAGTTGAACCCTTCCCTAAAAAAACATACCTTAAAGATAAGGAAACTTTATTGTAAGGTTTGTACCAAGTGAAAAACAAGAAAACAACTAGTGAAGGGTTTGTTATCTCTGGAATAGTGCACCCTTGTTGAGAGATGACTCGAGGGTTCTAAGATTTCTCTAAATATTTCACTTTCGTAGATACAATGGAAAAAACTTAGAGTGCAGTGCATATAATTATTGTTGAGGTGAGTCTACGGTATCAAGGTCGGTTCCTTTTTGATGTATCCTAAACTAATTTTTATGGGTTTTGAGGGTAAAAGAGGTGTAAATGAATTGAAAATGGGGTGATACACCAAACTTGTTGATGGATTTGAATGATTAATTACACAATCAAATTGATTTTTGATGTGACACTTACACCTGACTTGATCCATTTAAAATGATATTTTAGGCATTCTTTAATTCTTCCCCCTTGGATGCACATGTCAAAATTAATCTCCTGTGTGAGAAAAATAGTACTTTTATTTGCAATAATTTAGCCAAAATATCACCCAATATGTGGGGACCACCTACACAGTTACGATGTCGAGACATGTTTGTCTTTATCTCCATTGTGAAATAATCATGATGTTGACACATAACCTTCTTATGCAAAACATTATTCTCTTGCAATTATAATACTTTTTCTTTGTCTTCAATTCCTATATGGGGACCACATTTGATGTGCACATGTCCTAATTTTTCTTCTTGTGGGGCCACCTATGGGCATGTGAATACTTTTTATTTTCACATAAAAAAGACATTTTGTGAAGATTAAGGTAATATCTTACCTTTTTGTAGACCATTTGATAATATGATTTCATTAGTAAGGTCCAAGGCATCATTAGTCACTTCTTGACTTGGTATAGTCACTTAGAATATACAATATTCTTAATTTGGCCCCCTTCACTTGATTGTACCATAATCGACTTTGGATCATTATCCACCTTTGATTGATCATAGGCATCGCATAATATTTAGGTCTGTTATCCAAAATGAGCCCCTGCTTATTTTGGCTAACTTGCCTTCATTTCCTCCTTCCTTGTGCTTCAGTCAGGTTTTTTCAACTTTCAGGCATTCAAAAGTTTCTATAGATGGCTTCATCAGATAGGATTTTTCTTCCCCTTTCCAAAAAGGTAAAGAAGTCCTCCTAACTCCAAATATTTTGAAAGTTATGGCTCGGTGGAGGTTGGATGCAAAATTTTCCCAAGTATGAAGGTGGGTTGGTGGAGAGGTGGAGAAAATATTGGCACTTAGCCTTTTTGGGCTAAAAATCCAAATCCAAATCTTGCTCCAAAGACTCGGAGTCCAATCAGAAGGTGACACGTGACCGAGAAGCCATATGCAAGGGCCCCCGGAGAAGTTATCGGCACTTAGCCATTTTTTGTTAAAAATATCAAGTTCACTTGCACGACCCACGAGCTTGCGAAGGAAAAATTTGTGCCCTGACCAATCGAAAGCACCACGTGGTAGGCCTATGATTGTTTGGTGCAGAGTGATGGAAAATTTTTAGCACTTAGATATTTTTGTGAAAATGCTCAAATTCAAATTTTAGCTAGCAGGCCCGAAGAAGGAATAAAGTGCACTCATGGGGCAAAGGAGAAAATTTTGGCACTTAGATTTTTTGGGCAAAAAAGTTAAAGTCAAAAATCAGACCACGAGATTAGACAAAGGAAAGTGGAAGAAAGTGGTCATGGTTCCGATCCAATAAGAGAGTGACACATCATGGCAGAAGTTGGCGCGAAGGAAGAAAGTTAGGAATTTTTCCCTCTCTTTGTCCAAAAAATTTAAGGGTGTGAATTCAGCCGCATCCCCACATCAAATAAGAAGGCAATACTTGCCGAGGATAGTGCAAAACCAGGCTGCGAGAGAAGTTTTGGCACTTAACCATTTTTGGGAAAAACTCTAATGTCAATTTCGATACAAATGCTCGTAAGAAAAGGAAAAGATTAAGGTCCACATCTAATCATAAGACACCACATGTCAAGGTGGAGTGGCGGGTGTGGAAGGATTTTAAGTTTTTGATTTTTGCCAAAAATTTTCAAAGGAAAAAAAATAGAAATGCAAACCCATCGGTCAATCAAAAGATGCCACATGTCCACTCATCGGCGGAGACCAAGGTGTTGGGAGGATTTTGAACTTTTGCCAAAGTTACAAAAACACAAAAGGAAAAGAATGGGGCCACATTTCCACAAAAAATAAGAGTGTGCAACATGTCCACGTCAGCGGAAGGAATTTCACCTGTGGAAGGCCTTGGGAAAAATTTCCCTAACGAGATAAAAGTAGCAAAATTTATTTTGAGACCGCGGACCAATCAAAATATGCCATGTGTCATTGAATCATCGGGTGCGAGAGGTTTTTGGAAAAATTTCCAAATTTGCAAAAAAGGGGGAAAATGTTAGATTTTGGCCAGCCGATCGATTTTTGACCTAATTTTTCCCTGTTTCACCTAAAAAATTGCATAGGGCATATTTTTCGATTTCAAGATCAGATTTGGGTGAAATCAATTTTTTTGGAAAGATCTTGATCCCCTCTATGCATTGAAGGAAAAAAACATCATTTTTGTGGATTTCAATGGAGAAAATGTTAAAAACATCTTTCATGCCTTTAATGCGTATCAGATTGCTTTGAACAAGTCATTTTTTGCTCGAGCCACCATGGTTGTCTTCTCCAGCACGCCAAGGATGGAGAATTAGCTCAATTTGATGGGGGAAAACCCTAGAATGTCTTCTCACGCCTTGAATGCAAGATCAAATTGCTTCAAAGACATCATTTTTATTCCATTTTCCATTTTGGTTTTCAAAGCACGCAAGTGAAGAAGAAAAATTCAATTTAATGATTTTACAGGCTGATTTGAAAGAGATTAATGGTTGGTGGTTGAGGAAAAGATCAGATTTGCTTCCCCTTCTATTTTCTCTCTCTTGCTTTGGATATAAATGGAAAGGATTTATTCTTTGTAATGGTTGGACATTTTTACTCTGCATCTCCCTTTCTCTCTATTCTATAGTGAGTTTGTGGAGTTTTCAAGCCTTTCCATAAAATCTGTAACACATTTTTTGCCTCTTGGCCATTGTAATGCCTTGTATCAATTTCTGGGAGCAATAAAATAAGCTGTGGGTGATTTCCATCCCCTTTCTTACTTCCATTGCATCTTTTCTAATCTTTCCATTACAAATCGGTTATTTGTGCATCTGAGTTGCATTATTTCTATGGTCTATGTTTAACAACAGAGTGGGAGTTCATCATTCCTCGGTGCATCACCTCCATTAGCTTAGATTTCATTATTTTTACAACTTCTTCTTCACCTTGGTCCCTTTGAAAAAAATACGTAGGACTTAGAATAGATCCTCTACAAAATGAATGCATGCACCTGAATAGAGGGATAGGAACCAGCCTTTAATCTATAGAGTTTTTTCCCATTTTTGCAACTCCCGCACTTGGGGAAAACATTAATCATGTGAAATCACCACTAGATGCCCATTATCAAACTAGAAATATGAGAAACATCAGGGGTGACGTGATTTTTCAATAGTTTTGGCACGCCTTTGATGAGACCTAGATGTCTTCATCTTCATTGCAAAAAATTTGATGTGTATTTGTTGCAAGTTTCTCTCTTAAAAGAGCCTTGATTTACACATTTGGAACTCCAAAAGGATAAAATCAACTGGTTTTAGTAGTCCAAGCTTGAAGATTCATGAGAAGAATCCAAACAAGGTCAAGAACAAGATAAGAAGGATTGTTTTCTATCTCCACTTGTCCCCACAAAGAAGAGAGAGAGAAAGAAGGATTCAAAGATCTTCATCTCCACCAAACAGAACTCTATCAACTCCTCCACCTAGTAGACCTTTCATCCAATCAACAAGAGTTCTCAGGCTAATCAAAATGTCACAACCAAATCCCTATGTCAACTTTACTAGTAGTAGCCCACTTTCCCTCAATGCACAAAATCTAGTTCCGGTTGTGGCATTGAAGAGCATTCCATTTTTTACTGGATAAAATCAGACCACTCCTGGTGACCATGTCCAGGACATTGCAAATGTCTGTACAATTCATGAGATTGCTGAAATGGATATTGCTATCAAGTTGTTGGCATCCTCCTTCAAAGGAAAAGCCTTGCAATGGTTTAGAAGTCTGAGAGTAGGCTCTATCACAAGTTGGGACAATCTATGCATAGCCCTCCATGACCAATTTGGAGAAAAGGGGGATAACTTGTCCCTATTGGAGCAACTGACAACTATCAAGAGGGCTCCTAATGAGTAGCTAACTGACTTCAACTTCAGATTTCAAAGAACTTGGGATAGAATCCCATTGGCCGTGAGACCAGTAGCAGAAGGTGTTTTCCTTTACTTTCTCAAAGCTTTAAATTATGATATTGCAATGTTGATTCAATCCATGGGAGGTGTAACCTTGCTGCATAACCTATAGTATCTCCATTAGGGCTGAGAATTGTTTAATATAGGCTAGTAAACTTGCACCTAGATCACCCATGCCTCTATATACAAAATTAGGAAGCCCAAGTACTAGCCAAGAACCTACATTAGCTCTCATTCCCACTCCCAGAAATCAAAGTTCAAATGAAACCTCTACTTCATCTTCTAGTGCCTCAAATGAGCTGTAAGAGGTCATGAAACAATTGCAAAATTTGGGTAATGAGTTGGTTACACTTAAGAGGTAGCAAGCCCAAAGTTTTAGGCCTTCTTATCAATCTCAATCTCAACCCAATAGATGAAACCTATCATCCCAATAGGCCACCCAATCTAGCTGCAAATCAAAATCAAGTTAGGCCTCCTGCCAATAGACCTTTACGGCCGCATAATCCTAATGTTGCATATACATCAAGAGCATTGGTGCTAGTAAAAAATAATATGGTTCAAGAATATGATTGGTGTTTCCCATACAATGAACCTCACAACCAATCTATGTGCTTCAATGGTGATTTGAACCAAGCTTTGATGGTGAAAAAACTTGTGTAGAGAGTGAAGCAAGTCAAGAAATAAATCAGCAACAAGGAACATCTCAACAAGGGGCAGCTCCAAGTGAGACCACACTTGTGAATTGGCAGGCTGAAGATTTATGTGGGATGAATCAAATACCTCCTCAAAATGTAGTAGCTAATACAAGGTCCAAGAAGAGGAACATTGGAGAGGTACAATCACCAAACTCAAGTGATTCACAACCTTCCATCACTCCACAAGGTGTTGGAAAGCAAAATGCAGCTCCAAATGTGCAAGGGCAGCCCAAGCCAACTTCTAGACCAGCTCAAATACCAACTATTGTAGCTCATGTGCAAGAAAAGAATGTGCAGGCCAAAGGGAAGCAAAGAGATGGTTCATCCCCATTTAATATCATTGAACAAATGAAGAAGACCAATGTGAACATATCTATGTGGGAATCACTTTCCATCCCAGGACAAAGGGATCTCTTGCAAGCTGCCATGAAGAATTGGTCAACCTCAAATCAGCCACCTCATGTGCAAGAGAAGGTACTCACCAATGCAACTCAACTGAAGGAAACCATGGAGGGAAGCAAGGTAAGAATTTGAAGCCCCCACCCTTCTATGTGTCATTGATTGTTGGGAAACATTTGGTGCACAATTGCATGATAGATTCAGGGGCAAGTAGTTCAGTGATGCCAAAGTAGATAGCTGATCAATTGGGCATAAAATATGAGCCAATCCTCAAAGGAGTAGTGCAATTAGATGGGACAACAATATCAACTATTGGAATCATCAAGGAACTAATCCTTACCTTGCATGCATGCCCAAATGTAATGGTTTTACAAGATGTGTCTATGATTGATCTTCCACCACTCTTTGCCATATGTTTGTCAAGGGATTTCACAGCTAGAATTGGAGGCTACCTATCTACTGATTGGTCACATATGTTGTTTAGAACAAGGTATGGGGAAAAAGAAACAATCAGATCTGAGCCTATTTCCAATTTCCATATTGAACCTCACACTCCAAGCCCAATCAATGCAAATTGTTCAGCTTTTGACCAAGAAGACTATCCAAGCACACATGAAGCTGACACCAAGGTTGGAGGCATTCTAGATTTGACTCTTGATGAGTGGGAAAATAAGGTGCATGATTTTGATCCCTACAAGGAAATAGAAGAATCTGAGCTAGATTCTATTGCTTGCATGAAGAGAATCATCCTCTTCCTAGCATCACCAAGTCAGAACACCAAGATGATAATGAGGTATGGAAGATTTTCTTTGATGGATCAAGAAGTAGACAAGGTGTACTGGAGGTGGTACAATGATTGTTTCTCCACAAAATGTTAGGTATTATTTAACTTTTAGATTCCATTTTGCATGATCTAATAATACTATTGAATATGAAGCTTTGGTTCATGGAATTCATTGGGAAAATATGAAGGGCATAAAAAATCTACATGTCTTTGGTGATAGTGAGCTGATTGTTAATTAGGTTAGAGCACAACATACCTGCAAGGAATGAAATAATTAAGGGCTACAAAATAGGGTATGGGATCTAGTGGAGGATTTCAAAGCTTTCAAAATTGTGTCCATACGAGGAAGAGAAATGAAGTTGTTGATAGGATTGCAGAATTTGGAGTGTCGTTTGATGTGGTGGACAACATTAAAAGATAAAACACAACCAAACATCCATGTGATTATGAGGCCATCAGTGCCAGACAATAATACAAGTTGGCAAGTGTTTGAAAGTGACCAAAAATCATCAATTTCTTGCAAGAAGAGGCTGAGTTCTCAGCCAAGAATCAGGAAAAGTTAGACAACAATATGGTGATCAAGTGGTGCAACTGAAAACAAACAAATTGCCAAAGGGACTTGTGACTTTAGAGTCTATTTTCAATCCTAATGATCAGCTTAGAAAGGAGAAAGCTAACATCCAAGTCAAA
Source organism: Taxus wallichiana var. yunnanensis (assembly GCA_018340775.1). Lineage (NCBI taxonomy): Eukaryota > Viridiplantae > Streptophyta > Pinopsida > Cupressales > Taxaceae > Taxus > Taxus wallichiana. The sequence goes on along the minus strand of CM031240.1, from coordinate 714,317,143 downwards.
GGAGAAGATTCAGAGCCTATCCTCGTGGGAGAGAACAAAACACTTCAAATTGGCAAAGTGGCAACCGAGCAAGAAAGGTATGAGTTCACTCAACTTTTCCAAGAGTTCCTAGATGTATTTTCTTGGAGCTATGAAGACTTGAGAGGTTTCAATCCCAAGCTATCACAACATACAATTGAACTAGATCTAGATGCTAAGCCCATCAGGAAAAAGCAAAGGCCAGTCAACCCACACATTGAGCCTCTAATGAAGAAGGAATTGAACAAGTTAATAGAGGCAAGTATCATATTCCCCATCAAGAATTCAAGCTGGGTTGCCAACTTGGTTCCAGTTAGAAAGAAGAGTGGAGAAATCAGGCTGTGTGTAGACTTTAGAGATTTGAATAGAGCATCCCTCAAAAACCACTACCCACTTCCATCTATGGAGTAGATTTTGCAAGTTGTTGTTTGCTTTGAGACGTTTTCATTGTTGGATGGTTATTTGGGTACAATCAGATCATGGTGAAGGAATATGATAAGTTCAAAATAGCCTTCACCACCAAATAGGTAACCTATGCATACAATAAAATGCCATTTGGATTGTCTAACGCTGGAGCCACTTTCCAAAGGGAAATGGATATGGAATTTAAGGGATTGATCAATAAAATAGTTCTGATTTACCTTGATGATATCACTGTGTTTTCTAAAAATGTAGTAGACCATCTATTTCATTTGAGACAAGTATTTAGAGGTGTAGAAGATTTGGGATATCCCTAAATCCCAAAAATGTATATTCATGGCCCATGAAGGAAAACTTCTAGGCCACATTGTTTCCAAGGAAGGGTTGGAAATTGACCCAGAGAGAGTTGAAGAAATCAAAGCATTTCCATTGCCAAGCCATAAGAAATATCTTCAAAGATTCTTAGGAAGAATCAATTTTGTCAGAAGGTTTGTTCAGACTTTTTGTCAAGCCAATAACGTTGATGTTGAAGAAGAGTGTGGCATTCAAGTGGATGTTGAAGATGAAGGCAAGTTTTAAGGTGATCAAAGAAGCTATTTCATGAGCTCCCCTAAACCCAAATTTCTCCAAAAAGCTTTATGCACTAGAAATGAACGATCTCTACAATGAAACAAAGATAAAATAGAGCAATTGCCTTCTTTGGCCAAATTAAAAATTATGAAACAAGGTATTCATACATTAAAAATCAATCTAAAAAGTTAATTAGAAGCTTGAAGAAGTTTAAGCACTTAGTTTCAAATAATAAGATCCATTTGTTGGTATCCCACGTGGGAATTAAAGACTTCCTTCTTAACAAGGATTTGAATGAAAAACGTGTTGGGTGGATCACTCGTGTCATGGAGTATGACATTGAGATCAAGGTCACCAAGCTAGTCCATGGAAGAGGATTGTGTGAGCAATTATCCTTGAGCCAACCAATTGAAGCAAGAAAAGGAAAGGATGTTGTTTTGGTGTTGCAGGACAGCCAAGAAGAAGCCATTTTAATTCTGCAAAATGGTCAAGAAGAAAATATTGATATACCCACTCCTTGCTGGACTCAGAGCATAATACATTTCCTGTAGACCGGCCTTTTCCCTCTAGAAATGAGCAAGGTAAAGAGGAGGTATTTTAGATTGCAGGCCATTCCTTTTGTGTTTGTGTTTCGGAAAATATAATGGCATTCTGTTGAGATGCGTTGGGGCATATCAAATTGAGAAAGTGTTGCAAGAATTCCATGATGGAGTAGCTGGAGGTCATTTTTCCCCACATGTAACAACTCTCAAGATCATGAGGGTGGGTTATTATTGGCCCAAAGTATTCAGTGACTGCTATGCATGGATAAAGAAGTGCAAAAAATGTGCATTCTTCACTGGTAAAGAGAGGTTAACAACCCTTCCATTGAATCCAATTTTAGTTTTCAGCCATTTATGCAATGGGGATTGGAATTCATTGGAGTCATCAATCTAAACTCAAGAAAAGGGCACAAATGGATTCTAACAGCAACAAATTACTTCACTAAGTGGATTGAGGCAGTAGCACTCAAAGAAGCCAATGAATCTAGCATTCTAGATTTCTATGAAGGGTTAATAACCAGGTTTGGTATACCATCCACCATCATATCAGACAATGCATTGGCATTCATAGGTTCTAAGATCACTGAATGGGTTGTTAAGAATGGAATATATTTGAGCACTTCATCAAACTATTACCCTCAAGGTAATGGCCAAGCTGAGTCCACAAACAAGAATTTACTAAGGATTATCAGAAGGAATCTTGATGAAAATCAGAGAACTTGGCATACTAAGCTCAAATCAGCTCTATGGGCTGATAGGATAACTCCCAAGAGATCCACAGGTAACTCTCCATTCAGACTTGTTTATGGGAAGAGAGCGGTCTTGCCTATATCACTTGAGTTGCCAACATTAGAACTCATGAAGCAACTAGAATTGTTAGAGTTTGAGCCAATGGAGGTTAGATATGCCGAGTTGATGGAGTTGGAAGAAGTAAGAGAACATGCATCTCAAGAAATATAAAATTACCAAGCATTGATCAAAGAAGATTTGATAAGAAAGATAAGGCTAGAGCTTTCCAAGTTGAAGATTTAGTGCTGAAATGGGATATAGACCGAGAAAAACTAGGAAGGCATTCAAAATTTGATTCCATTTGGAGTGGCCCCTACATGGTCACAAGCTACAAAAATAACAATGCCTTCCAATTGTCTACATTGGATGGTGAAGAACCGCAGATTCCAGTAATGGGATCCATCTAAAGAATTTCTATTAAAATGGAAACTTCTCACCTTATACGTATTAGTTTAGAATTTTCATTCCTCTAAGTGCTTGTGCACATTGTCTTGTTGTATTTTAGGTTGCTTTCTTCCTAAGTGCTTTGCAAATCTCTGCATATTCCACTTGGAATATGTATGATTTCCCATTTTTGTACATAGTGTTTTGTGGAGCTATTTTTCCTCTGTAGTGCTTTGCCCTTGGAATTTGGTCAAAATCGGTGTCATTTTAAGTGGTTTCAAAAGTGGATAAGGGGTATTTTTTCAAGTTCATATCAGTTATAGGCTATAATCACGACTCCATGTCTAATGGATACTTCAAAGTAGTTGGTCACTTCATATAGGAGGTAGATGACCCCTCTGAGTTGCCAAAATTGTTATCCAAAATGAGCCCCTGCTTATTTTGGCAAACTTTCCTTCATTTCCTCCTTCCTTGTCTTTAGTTAGGTTTTTTCAAATTTTAGGCATTAAAATTTTTTAGGATGGCTTTATCGGATAAATTTTCCCCTTTAAAGGTAAAGAAGGTCCTAACTCCAAATATTTTGAAAGTTATGGCTCGGCGAGAGGTTAGATGCAAAATTTACCCAAGTATGAAGTGGGTTGGGGAGAGGCAGAGAAAATATTGGCACTTAGCCTTTTGGGATAAAAACCAAATCCAAATCCCACTCGAAGACCCACATCCAATCGAGGAAGGTGACACATGGCTGAGGAGCCATGCACAAGCGGGCCCCTTGAGAATTTTTGACACTTAGCCATTTTTGGTTTAAAAACTCAAGTTCATTTGTTATCCTGCAATCCCACGAAGGAAAAATTTGTGCTCCCAGCCAATCAGGAAGTGCCACGTGGTAGGCCTAAGCAAACCGGAAGAGTGATGGGAAAATTTTTAGCACTTAGGCATTTTTTGTCAAAATTCTCAAAGTCAAATTTTAGCCCACAAGCCGAAGAAGGAATGAAGCGCACTCACGGGGCCAGGGAGAAAATTTTGGCACTTAGCTTTTTGGGTGAAAAGGTTAAAGTCAAAAATTGGTCTGCAGATTCGACAAAGGAAAGTGGAAGGAAAGTGGTCAAGTTTCCACTCCAATCAGAGAGTGACACGTCATCGGTAGAAGTTGGTGTGGTGGAGAAAGTTAGGAATTTTTCCCTCTCTTTGTCAAAAAAAATTAAGGGTGTGAATTTGGTAGCATCCACGCATAAAATAAGAAGGTGATACTTGGCCAGAATCGAATCAACACAAAACCAGGCCTGCAGAGAAGTTTTTAGCACTTAACCATTTTAGGGAAAAACTCTAAAGTCAAAATTTGGCCCGAATGCCCGCAAGAAAAAGAAAAATTTTAAGGTCCGCACCCAACAAAAGACACCATGTGTCGAGGCGGAGCAGTGGGTGATGGAAGGATTTTTAAGTTTTTCTCTTTTTACCAAAATTTATCAAAGGAAAAAAATAGAAATGGAAACCCATTGGCCAATCAAAAGATGCCACGTGTCCACTCATCGGTGGAGACCAAGGCATCGAGAGGATTTTGAAATTTTCCAAAGTTGCAAAAACACAAAAGGACAAGAAAGGGCTGCATTTCACATGCCAATCGAGTGTGCCATGTGTCCACATCAGAGATGATGGGGATTTCATCGCATAGAAGGCCTTGGGAAAAATTCTACTTATGGGCTAAAAGGATAAAATGTTATTTTGAGATCCGTGGACCATTCGAGAATGTGCCACATGTCATCATATCGGTGGGCGCGGCAGTTTTTTTGAAAATTTTCCAAATTAAAAAAGGGGAAAATGTAAGATTTTGGCCCGCTGACACGATTTTTGACCTAATTTTTCCCTATTTCTCCAAGAAAAATTACAGAGGGCATATCTTTCTATTCGAAGATCAGATTTGGAAAAATATTATTTTTTAAAAATATCTCAATCCCCTCTATGCATTAAAGGCATAAAAACATCATTTTTGTGGATTTCAATGTAGAAAATGTGAAAAACATATTTCACGCCTTGATGTGTATAAGATTACTTTGAAGCAAGTCATTTTTGCTCGAGCTGCCATGGTTTTCTTCTCCATTATACCAAGGATGGAGAATAAGCTGATTTGATGGGAAAAAACCCTAGAATGTCTTCTCACCTTAAATGCAAGATCAGATTGCTTCGAAGACATCTTTTTATTCCATTTTTTTTTTCTTCTCCAAAGACACGTTGGTGAAAAATAAAAAAATCAATTTAATGATTTTGCAAGCTGATTTGAAAGAGATTAATGGCTAGTGGTTGAGGAAAAGATCATATTTTCTTCCCCTTCTAGTTTCTCTCACTTGCTTTGGCTATAAATGGAAAGGATTCATTCTTTGTAAAGGTTGTACATTTTTACTCTACATCTCCCTTTCTCTCTATTCTACAACGAGTTTGTGGAGTTTTTCTAGCCTTTACATAAAATCTGTAACAAATTTTTGCCTCTTAGCATGTGGGTGATTTTCAGCCCCTTTCTTACTTCCATTGCATCTTTTCTGATCTTTCCATTACAAATCTAGTTATTTGTGCATTGAGTTGTATTATTTCTATGGTCTGTGTTTAACAACAGAGTGGGAGTTCATCATTCCTCGGTGCATCACCTCTATTAGCTTTGATTTCATTATTTTTGCAACTTCTTCTTCACCTTGGTCCCTTGGAAAAAATTAGAGTAGGACTTAATATAGATCCTCTTCAAAATGAATGCATGTACTTGAAAGAGGGATAGGAACCAACCTTTAATCTGGAGAGTTTTTTCCCATTTTGCAAGTCCACACTTGGGGAAAAAATTCAATGTTGTGCAATCACACTGGATGCCCATTATCAAACTAGAAATCTAAGAAACATCCAAGGGTGTTGTGATTTTTCACTAATAGGTCCTTTATATTTTATTGCATGTATAAATTTTTTACCCTTTCGGTTAATTATGGAATTTATTTTAACCACTTTGATTAAATAATCATGGGAAATAACATGGGATAAGGTAAAGTTTACCTTTTTGGTGATCATTGTCAACGTGTATATGTTTTAGAACTTAGTCAGGTCAATGAAAATGGTTTTTATTTTAATCATGGGGTTGGCCCCCTTTCCATGATGAATCACATTTTCACATGTTTTTCGGTGGTAGTTTCTTACTCAAGTGGAGTTAGGGTTTATTTAGATCTCGACACATTGCATTATTTTAAACCCAAGTTATATCGGGATTTTTCTTTAAAAGGGGGACTAACCAATGTAGTATGTTGATCAATGGTATTATCTCATAGCCATCGTTGATGGATTTGCACTAGAAAGAGGGCTAGGTGAATTATGGATTTGTTGTGGATCGTTGATCTTGGTACCTCGATTTCTCATCTGTTGATTGTTTTAGTATAGAGGTTTCATTGATTATGGGCTGCATTGATCCCTGTGGTGAAACTTGGATATTTAATTTTGGTACCAACTTGATTTATACCATTAAATTTTAATTTGGTAGTTGGCCTATGGTTTTGATTTTCACCGATGATATTTGGTAATTTAATCTCTCGATCATTGATCCTTTAACTTAGGTTGAGTTAGATTGATACGAGGTTGAGTATTGTTGGTAAAACCACTTAAACCTAACTCATTTTCACTTATATTTTCATTATGTGGGTGAATCCTGGAAAAATTATTTCAAGCCGTAATTAACTTGGTTTTTAGCTCATTTTTCTTGAATTTGGATCTTTATGAGATTCGAAAGGTGAAGGGCTGCTATTAAGGATATCTTCTAACTCTCTATTTGATTGTATTTTCTCTTGTTTGAAAAGGTTCTACTTTTGGAAGCAATGTGAACTCATGATTTGTGGTCTTTGAGCATTTGCGAAGATTTTTATATTTTTAGGGTTCACTTTCTTTGCATTTTTCATCTATGATAAAATAGTATCGACCACCATTGATGATAATTTAATCTTGTTTAATTTATTTCACTGATTTTATAACCTCTTTTGAAGGTGAGTTTTGTCATTTGTGAGCTCTATATTTTGTTTCCTTAAAACCCTTTACTGGAAAATGAAAATGGGCACTAATATTTGGTACTCTTTGCTTTATCTCGTGTCTTTTTCTTCTCTGAGACTTAATAAGAGTGGGAAGACTTGAGTATTTGTACCTTCCATTATTTTCGTTTTGCACTTAATTTGAGCTCTCATGAGGTCTTATGGTTGTCATTGTTACAGTAAGTCAAGCTTATCATTCCATTTCCATCTGGGCATTTGTTACTTTCTTCTATTTATGATATTTGTTTCACTTTGGATGATTAGGCTCGTTTTTCTTTCTCTTTGTTGGTTCTTTGAGTCACATTTACATAGTGAACTCTATTTATTCATATCAGATTTGAAATTTCATACTTGGCCTTCATCACTTGAATTATTCATGCCATGTAATACTTTTCCTAACTTGAGCTTGGTATATCATGTAAAATTTAAAACTCGAATGATTCTTTTCTTGTTTGATTCTAGTGTATTTCAAGCTCATTTTGAGGCCTTATGTTTAGCTTGTAGACACCATTGTTTAAAGGAAATCCTACTCTAACCAAACATTGTAGGATTTTAAATAATAATGTTTAAGAAACATATTATTCATAGGAATGGGAAGTTCCTCTTCATATAGGGACCACTCCAAATTGTATCGAAATTCGTATGATTTCCTAGATTTGCATGATCAACGTCCCATTTTAAGACAATTTATGCTTCATTGAAGACTTTGAACTTAACCTTCTTATCAAATGTTTTCTTGATCTATTTTTATTCTTTTCCATGTTCAGATGATCTTGATCTTTTAGCTCTTACAACTCCATTAATTCTACATAATGAACCTTTGGTGCAACAAATCCAATGCACAAATCAAATGAGATGGGAATTCTTGCCTCTTTTCCATAAATAAGCTTTAATGGCAAATTTCCAATTGATCTTTTAGGAGTCACTCTGTTAACCCAAAGTGTTGAATTTAACATCAGATACCAAGCTCTTTGGTTGTCCTTGATTTTTCTTCTGATGATCCTCAAAATATTTTTGTTAGTAATTTAATCTAATCGATTACCTTGTGGGTGATAATTAGATGAGGTACTTAAATAAATTTCATGCATAATAGCCTAATTTGTTACCTTTGCACCAAGAAATGCTAAGGCATTATCTAAAATGATAGTTAATGGGACATCAAATCTGTAAACTATACCTTCATAAAATGATAAGATTGAAGTCTCATTAGCTTATTTCAAGGCTATTGCTTCAGTATAACGTGTAAAGTAATATGTAGTATTCAAGATCCACTTGTGTCCTTGTGATAAAGGTGGATTTATTATGCAAATGAAGTCTAGACCCCACTACATGAATGGATGATCCACTAAAATAGTTTGCAGGGGCAATGAAAATAAATTTTCCTTTCCAACAAAGAAAGAACATTTTCTACACTTTCTAATCCATTTAAGAAGTACTTGAATATTCTAGGCCAATAGTAACCAACTTTCATGATTTTTAAGGCTGTAGTACGTGGTTAAAAGTGACCTCTGTAGGTCCTTCATGAAATTTGGACAATAGTTGTTGGATTCTATCATAATGAATACATCACAACAAAATTCCATTTATATATGTTTTAAACTACACAAAATAAATGAAAACATAAGGTATAACTTGTAACCTAAAGTATATTCATTTATTATTATCTATACCTCTGGATAAGTTCCGTGTTGTAGTAGTTAACCAAATCAATCATATATCTTGATTCTTGAATTTCTTGACTAAGTTTTGGTTTCGATTTCTGGTAGTACCATGATATCGACTATTGATACGTAATTTCAGCATGTTGTTCGGATCTTATGATTCTACACCTTATGTTTTTCCATATTATCAATTAGATGTTCATAAAAACCTTTTCCTTAAACTATTTTTGTAACAAAATGTTAACATCATACTCCATAACCTTTGTAATCTATCCTTCTCTCTTTTCATTTAACTCTTTGTTGAATAAGAACACTTTAACACTTGGATGAGAAACTAATACATGTATCTTATTATTCAAAATCATGTGCTTAAATTTTTTTATTCCTCTAACTACTTAAATTACTTGTTTCTCAAGAAAGGTGTACCTTGTCTTGTAGTCATGCAAAATCTGTCCAAAGAAATCAATTGGTTGTTCAGTGTTTTCATCATTGACCTGAGTTAGTATAATTTAAATAGTCTCATCTCCTGCAAGTGCATACATTGTGAAATCCTTATCAAAATTTGGATTTGCAAGAGTAGGAGCTTGTGAAATAGTTGACTTGATGGCCTCAAATATTTTTCTCCCTTCGCTGGTCCAAGAGAAGGTCTTATATTTCTTTAACATGGTTGTTAATGGCTTGACTAATGCTACAAAATATGAAGAAAATATTCTAACAAAGTTGATTTTTTCAAGAAAACTTTGTAGTGATTTCTTATGATGAGGCAAGGATAACTATGAAATAGCTTTGATTATGAAAGGATCAATAGTTAAACCTTGTCTAGAAATAATATGACTAAGCAATTTACCTTGATGTAGTGAAAATATGGACTTTTTGGGATTCAAAGATATTCCAAACTCTCTGCAAAGATGAAATTTCTTCCTCAAATGCATTAGATATTAGTCATAATTCTTTGAAAATATATTGACATTATCTAAGTAAACTAATATGAATTTATTTAATAAGTTATGAATATTCATGTCCATTTCATGTTGAAATAATGCACCGCATTCAAAATTCCAAAAGGCATTCTTTTGTAATCATAAGTACTCCACTTTCGGGTAAAGGTTGTTTTATATATGTCTTCTTCACACAAGGATCTGATTGCATCCACCGCAACCATCTAAAAGAGACAATCTGTCTCAACCTAAAACTATTCTTAAAATTTGATCCATCTTGGCGGTGGATAATGATCTTTTAATGAAACTTTATTAAGATCTCTAAAATACACACATCACCTAATTTCTCCATTTTTTTAATAGGAAGAAGATTAGCTATGAAACTTGAATGTTTAACTCAAAATATAATACCATATTCGATCATTATGGACAACTATTTTGGTATTAATGGCTCAATATTCGAGTTTACAGGCCTTTACGCCCTTCTTGGGATGGAATTTGGTTGTAACTCTATTGTGTCTTTGAGCTAAACTGGGATCAAAACCTCTTAGATATTGGTATTTATAAGAAAAAAAATCTTTGAATTCTTTACATAAATTGATAACTAACTTTTTTTAGCTGAGGAACATACCTTTCCGATAAATAGTTTATTTTCATCATCCACCAAGACCTCCTCATAGTTATCGTGTTAGTAGAAATATTGCCTTCATATTTTCTTAAATGGTCATCGGAACTGAAAATATCTTATAGTGTGACCAAACCTTGAGGAGTGAATAATCTGGTCACCATAGAAGTGTTGTGGTTTTTCTTTATTTATTGTAGAAAATTCAGCTTCTTCCTACAAAAATCTCTGATTTGTCTCATCATCTTTGAAAAATTGCCAATTTTCTTCATTATCAAGTATTGAAGGTCTAATAATAAGATTTATATGTGGTTGTACTTTCCTATTTTTGATTTGTTTTATTACATCGAAGCTACAACCAACTGGTGCAAGTCATTACGCATGTTTGTTTTCATCTCTTGGAATAGATTGTATGTTAATAGCATCAAAATCATCCATTAAGTCTAAAACTCTATGCTTGTAAGATTTCAACAATGAATTCTTACAGACATTAATTTTTTGACTTGATTAATAACTAACTCCGAATCACCAAAGAATTGCAAAGTAATGATACCCATTTTTTATGGCCCATTACAAGCCATGAATTAATGCTTCTTATTCAACAACATTACAAGTTTAAGAGAACTACAAAATTAAAGATGAAAATTACCTTTCATTTGAAGGGGAAGTAAGCATCAAACCTGCACCTTGTGCTTTATTTTTTTAGCTCCATCAAAGTGAATCTTCCATAGCCCTTCCGTTATTTATTCTATTTTAGAAAGCAACGAAATTGGTGCATTTTCTTCATGCAAGCAATAGACACCAAAAAATATTATTCTACTTCTTTGAAAGGATCATAAGCATGTTATTCTTGAGTCTTTTCATCCATAAAAAGATTAGAAAAATGTCTAGTGCAAAAAAATGTGTTGTAACATCAAAATTAGATTGATCTAAAGTTGCATAATTTGTTGCAACATTTGAAGCATGATGCTCAATATGAAAATCTAGACAATTTAGTTCCATATCTTGTAGTAAAGAACAAAAATGACTAATTTGAAGAAATGTAACCTCTTATCTTTTCTGTAAAATCTCTTGATAAACATAAGCAAAAGTAGGGAGGTAAATCTACAATAGTAACATCTTGTAAGATAGTAACATTGGGACAAACATGTAAGGTTACCTAAAATTTCTGGTAATGCCAACTTTTTTGGTTGTTGTTCCATCTAGCTGCAACACGCTCTTCTCTCTGTACACTCATATTGTAGGCCCAATTTTTTTGTAATTTTTTTGGCATAAATGTGCTACTTGCACCACTGTCAACCATGCAGTTATGAACTAAATGATCTCCAATAATCAAAGATAGATAAAATGGTGGTGGCTTCTTGATATCATGCGCATGTAGATATTTTTTTAAAGAATCCAATTAACCTCATTCGGGAGGTCTTTCTCCGTTGTGCCAAGGACCATGTCTACTTTTTTGGATTCCTTTTCTATTGGTTTTGATGAAATCTATAGCTTAACAAGCTCATGAGAAAGTAACTCTTGTTGTCCTAGAATACTTAGAGCATCCCATAATGAAATATTAATATTATGCTTTTTCATTACCTCAAAAATATTAAAAGAAGAAACTATTTTTGAAACAAATTCTACCATTTTAGCATAAGCTTTAGCAAAAACTGACTCTGCTTAAGCAACTTTTGAAATTTGAGGTATATGAAGATTCTTCGTGGATCAAAGCAACAATTGTTTTTATTGCTCCTTTTGAGCTGAACTGCTTGCTATTTTTTTAGGAACAATGAAGCTTAACTATTTTTTGACCTACACTTGTTGCCTTATCGGTGGTATGTGGGTAGAACAAATATTTTTTTCTATTTTTCTCTCTCTTTAGCCTTCTCCTAACATCTAGTTATGATAGCAATAAAATCTTCCTCTCCAATGTTGACTAGATTCTATTATGGTGGTTTCGACTATGAGCTTCTTTGTACACACCCTCTATTTGAGGTATGAATAATGCTTCATGTTGAGGTTGTGCAACAAGGCTTATATTTAGGAGTACATTTGGACAAGTAGCAACTAAATAAGGTTGATTACAAGGTTGACACCATTCTTTTGAAACCATGTTAATTGGAACAAGAGCACTAGATGAACTAGGAGCCTTTGGGTCAAATTTCCTTAGTTGATATGGTTGTCTATAGTTTTGATTTTTTGCTGATAAGGCTACCTATTATATTGATTTTGCTGATTTTGTTAATAATGAGCTTGATAAGGCCTGCTAGGCTGAGCTAATTTGTTCTCAATTGAAGTTAATTTATTACCCATAGTCTGTAAATCCTTGAATACATCATCTAATGGAGCTAAAATAGTAGGATCTATAATGGTAATAGGTTACGAAATAGGTGACAAATCTTCTATAAGAGGCATTGAAGGCCTTGGTGCCAATTTCTCAGCTTGAATAAGGTTGTTTTCAGCCCTAATGGCAATGTCATAAGCTACTAGGAGATTCTCTCCTCCCATAGACTGAATCATGGTTTAAATATCATTGTTTAAGGCTCTGAGGTAGTATAGAAAAACATGATCAGCTTGAGGCTTAACACTAGCTAGAATTCTTTCCCAAGTTCTAGCAAAACGAATGTTGAAACTATTCATAAATTCATGAGGGGCTCTTTTAATTTAGTCGGCTGATCTATGAGGGATAAATGATCAGAATGGTCTCAAAATTTCTTAATTAATTTCTCTCCTAACTCGTCCCAAGTTCTTGAGATCCGAATTTGTAACATTCTATACCATTGAAAGGTTTGTCATTTAAATGATGCAATTAGAAGTCTTAAGGCTACATCTTCATGAGTTATATTATGGACAACACAAAGGGTTACAAAATATTTAATGTGCTCTATAGGAGTAATCTGATTTTCACCAGTGAATGAAGGTAAAATTTTCATGTCCGCATTGGGAATATCATGATAAATTGGAATTACTAAAGTGATGCCATTAGAAAAGGTCACAAAATTCCTAGGTGGTTGAATAGCCATTGAAATAACTAGTATTTGAACAACAATATTAATATATGGTAAAGGAATATTAGGAGGAGGGTTTCCAAAACAATCCCTATTATAAGGTAAGGTATTGCAAACTCTTCTTTTTCTTAAGGAACTCAAAGGTAAAGAAATAAACTCAATAGGAATTCCTATTACTGATGATCTTGTAGTCACTTTAGGCATGGAACATGCTGCAAAACTCATCTCAAATCAACCTTACAGAGTCACCAAATAAATATTTTGATCTTTATAATAAGTTGTTGTAACTTTTTGCTCCAAAAGTGACTTTATTTCGCTGTAAATATGTAGTAAATTGTTGTAATCTGTTGTAGATCTGATTTGTTGTCCCACTTGGCGTGTAAAAATTATTACCTCTTGAAAGTGCACCCCTATTGAAATATGACTACGGGGTTCTAATATTTCTAATCTCTCATATTCGTAGATACAATGGAAACACTTCAAGACTATGGGTATACCTATTATTGAGGTGAGTCTTAAGTATCAAGGATGGTTCATTTTTTATGTATCCTAAGCTAATTTTTAAAGGGTAAAAAGAGAGGAATTGTAAATGATTTTAAAAATGGGGTGATACACCAAACGCGTTGAGGGCTTTGATTGAGTACATGCATAACAAAATTGAGAATAAATTTTGGATGCACAAACCAATAGTTTGTAGTAGAATGTTAAAGAAAAAAACTTTGTGTATTGAGGGAATGAGTCACAACAACACAATAAGATAAACATGCACACTAATATTATGTAGAAATTACTAAATTTTTAGAAAATTAAGATGATTAATAATGTAATTTGGCATTAACAAGAATTAATGAGATATACACACCACTAAAAATAATTGGAAAGGAATAAATCAATTCTCATTCAAGGAAAAACTAGAAAAACATTCTTCAAAAATCATGTCTCAAAAAGTCCTCCTTTGTGCCTTACAATTGCACACAATATATAACAAGATTATTCACCTAACCCATCCTAAAAATAGACTAAATTTTGTACTCGCCCATGCATGTTAATTTTACCCCTTTATTAGGAATAAATAAATGAATAAAAATAGACATGTTGATTACAAAGAGGCATTAATAGCCTTAGTTACAAAAAATAAAATTCAGTCCAAGTGTAGTTGAGTGATCTATTTTTAATAAAGTAGGATGAATAATTTGGCTAATAATAGCCCTTTCTTGCTTTGTAAGTCTTCTCGATGTGCATCCAATCTTTGTGTTCTAGTGTTGGATGTGACACTTGCAACTTGATCCAATTGCAATGATATTTTAGGAATTCTTTAATTCTCCCCCTTAGATGCACATGCAAAAATTAATCTCCCTGGGTGAGAAAAATAATTCTTTTATTTACAATACTTTAGCCAAAATATCACCCAATATGTGGGGACCACTAGCAAGTTCTGATGTTGACACATGCTTGTCTATATCTCCATGGTGAAATCATCCTCTTTGTCAACCTTCTTATCCAAAAAATTATTCTCCTACAAGTATAATACTTTTCTTTGTCTTCAATTCCCATGTGGGGACCACCTTTGATGTGCACATGTCCTAATTTGTCTTCTTGTGGGGCCACCTATGGGCATGTGCATACTTTGTCTTTTCAGGTACAAAAGGCATTTTGTGAAGATTAAGGTAATAGATTACCTTTTTTTATACCATTATGATAATGTGATTTCCTTAGTAAGGTCTAAGGCATCATTAGTCACTTCTTGACTTGGTATAGTCACCTTAGCATATACAATATTCTTAATTTTTCCCCCTTATCTTGATTTAAGCATACTCGACTTTGGATCATTATCCACCTTTTTATGATCATCGACATCAAATAATATTTTTGTCATTTATATATTTTATTGATGTATAAATTTTTACCCCTTTCGGTTAATCATGGCATTTATGTTTGACCACATTTGATTAAAAAATCATGGAAAATAACATGGGATAAGGTAAATTTTACCTTTTTGTTGATCATTGTTGGCATGTGTATGTTTTAGAACTTAGTCGGTCAATGGCAATGATTTTTATTTTAATCATGGCATTTTCCCCCTCTCCACGATGACTTACCATTTTGCATGTTTTTTTGGTGGTAGTTGGTAACTCAAGTGTAGTTAGTGTTTATTTAGAGCTCGACGCATTACATTATTTTATACCGAAGTTATATTGGATGTTTGCATGAAAAAGGGGACTAAACAATGCAAACCATCGATCGATGGTATTATTTGATATCCACCGTTAATGGCTTTGGACCCAGTAGAGGGTAGGTGAATTATGGATTTGTTGTGAATCATCAATTTTGGTACCTCGATCTCTCAACCATTGATTCTTTGAGTATAGAGTTTGCATTTATTATGGGCTTCATTGATCTGCGATGGTCCTTGGTCATTTGATCTTGGTACTAACTTGATCTATACCATCAAATTTACTTTGGTAGTTGGCATGTTGTTTTTATCTGTGCATCAATCTTTGGTACTTCGATTTCTCGACCATTGATCATTTAACTTCAGGTCGAGTTAGATTCATACGAGGTTGAGTTGGGTTATAAAACCACTCAAACCTAACTCATTTTCACTTACATTTTTCATTCTGTAGGTGAATACCTTGAAAAAATATTTCAGGATTTCATTAACTTTGTTTTTAGCTCAATATTTCTTCAATTTGGCACTCTACGAGACTCTAAAAGTTGAAGGGCCACCATTAAGGATAGCTTAGAACTCTCTGTTGTATTGTATTTTCTCTGGTTTGAGAAGGTCTACATTTTGAAGCTCTGTGAACTCCTGATTTTTGGTCTTCGAGAATATACGAACCTCTGTAGATTTTTAGAGTTCAATTTCTTTGCATTTTTCATCTATGATAAAAGAGTATCGATCTCCATTGACGATAATCTTAATTTTGTTTACTTTATTTTAGTGATTTTGTAACCTCTTTTGAAAGTGAGTTTTTCCATTTGTGAGCTTGATATTTTGTTTCCTTGAAACCCTTTATCAGCAAAATGAAAATGGGAACTAATATTTTGTACTCTTTTCTTTACTGTGGACTTTTGAAAGAGGGATGAATTCTAAGTAGTTGCATCTTCAATTATTTGTCATTTTGCACTTAATTTGAGCTCTTTGCAAGGTTTTGTGGTCACCATTGTTATGGTGAGTTGAGCTTATAGTTCCATTTCCATCTGCGCATATGTTACTTTCTTCCATTTATCAGATTTGTTTCCCTTTAGATGATTAGACTCATTTTCTTTCTCTTTGTTGGTTATTTGAGTCCCATTTACATAGTGAACTCTATTTATTCATAATGGCTTTGAAATTTCATACTCACCTTCATTATTGAACTATTCATGCCCATGTATTACATTCCTAACTTGAGCTTGGTATATCATGTGCCATATTTCAAACTCGAATGATTATGATTTTCTGGTTTGATTTGCAGTGTATCTCGAGCTCATTTTGAGGCCTTCTGTTAATCTTGTAAACACCATTGTTCGGGGTTGTTTGAGCTCTGTAGTGTTTGAACTTTGATTATGGGTTTGTAATTGTTAATGATTCTTCTATGCTCTATTTCATTCTGAGACTGTAATATCTTGATGATATTAATATTTTGTGCCTTCACTGATATTTAGTCCAGAAATCTTGAGCTGAAAAATCGTATTGGTTTCATCATTTTCGAATCATTCTTGTGAAGTATCCTGAAATAAAGGCTCTTAAACTAATAACAAGATTGAATTTTTTTGAATTCTTTTGGAAAACTTCATAAAATTAATGGTTGTGTCTACCATTTTTTATGATCTTAAGCGTTGTTTGCATTTATTCATATAATCTTCTTAAATTTGTGAAACCATTTACTGATTCTACTCACTTAGATTTCATACTCAGTCTTATTATTTATCTAGCTACTGACTTTAAAGTTTACATCTATTCATTCTTGCTATTTATATGACACAGTAAGAACTCGTGACCTAATTCAATTAGCTCGGTGAGCTTGTAGCTATGTTTTGGAACTAATCATTTGAACTTTGTTGTGATGTCAATAGGGTATGTAACAATAACTTCCAAATAAAAATATGTATTTTCTTCATAATGTTGTTCTAAAAATAATGATCCTTTTGAAATGAATCTAAACACATGACATGGTTGTCCTTCCTTTGAAATATTTTTTCATTTAAATGAATATTTGAAAATATTTGGAAATCCATTTCTTCCATAAGGTAGATGATTGTTTGATTTTTGTTAGTCATTTGCATTTTCATTGCTTGAGATTTGTGTGCCATGTAACCTCACTCTCCTGAGAATATTTTCTATCGTGAAGGGTTTGAGTTCTATGTAGATGGCACATTCTTCTTGTCGTATAGATTTGTGTTATTCTTTTGTTTCTATTGTACTTATTTCTCTATTTTTTACTATGGATGTATTTGATTTTTTCAAGAATGCTATGAATATCTTTAAAGATCTTGATAATCCTTTAATATCTACCCAAGTATACTTTAAAGTGTACTTGTTCTTTTTATCTTGTACTTGTCCAAATTTTTGCCCTCAAGAAAAATTGATCAAAATGACTGTTATCCAAAATTCAACCCCGGGGTAAATTTTGATAACATGCATTAAATTCTCAAGTCCTGTAATTATATTGATTCAGGGCAAAAAGTCGTGTTTCTAGGGTCCCCTCAGATTTTTTAACTCCCACAAGTAAGAGAGCAAGTTCTTGAAATTTGGAGCTCGGGGGAAAAATCATTAAAAATGGCTAAGTCCTAGTCCTCATGTGTCGGGACATGAGGGACATCGAGGCGCGAACCTGGCCGAAAGGTCGGGCGATGGCTTCATTTGACATTGGGCAGTTGGGACAAAGGGACGCGTGAAAATCAAATGGAAAAATGAAAAAATTGACTTGGAAACATAGAAATTCTAGGACAGAGTCGTGGAGGACGCGGGTGGCCGAAAAAGACTTAAGGCAGCTTGAAACAATTAATAAGAAAATGAAAAGGAAAAATGGAGAAAAGCGGCCAAAGCGAATCGGAAGAATTTGTCCCAAAGCAGTTTGGGACAAGTTGGCATCGATTTCGAAGAGGATACTTTCATCCCAGCGATTTGGGACATCAGGGACTGCGGGACACGGAAGACGTGGATAGCGAAGGAGCCGAGAGCAATCACAAATCAAGGCAAAAGGAACAGGAAGTCAAATCGGCCAAAGGAGGTGATTTTTCTGCAGGACAGCCGGGACAAAGGGACGCGGGAATGACATGAAAAGCCGAAAAAAAAGAAGAAAAGTCAACATTTGGTCGGAAACTTCAAACGACCATAACTTTTGACTCGAGGATTTTCACAAAATTTTTACGGAGCGAGCACGACGTTCTATTTTTAATGAGGATAGATAAATTTAAATAAAAGAAACATATTCGGCTCAGTCATTTAATGCTCATTCCCGTCAAATGACGAGAAAATGCTTGCGAACCAAAATATCCCGCCTCGAGAAGGCCATAACTTTTGCATTTCTCGAAATCGCACAAAGTTGGTACCATTCGAATCGTGGCTCAATTCCAATGCACAACAAAGAAATTCTGGATTTGATGAGAGATTGATCAAGATTTTTAACAAAACGTGGCGGGTTGTAAGCAGGTGTTTTATTTAGTAGTTGGGAGTGCAATTAAGAGGCATGGTCATCATTCTCTCTTTGCTGCACATGGGACAATATGGGAGCCTTTTTCAAGTAATATATAATCATTTCACTCAATTTAATGCCTCTTACAAGTGGTTGAAGGATGATTTCGGGATTTCCATTTTCCCTTCTCTTTCCCTTCTCATTTTTCTATAAATTGGAGTGTTGGGCTCATTGTAAAAGGGGAGTTCTTTGTAGCAAAGCTCTTCAAAATTGCTTTGTGAAGCCAATGTGCTTGTAGGCCCTTGTAGTGGACTCCTTGCATGGTGATCCAGGCCCTTATCTTGTAATAGATTGAACTTGTGCATATCATGAAGCAATAAAATACCGTTTGTGGATGTATCTTCCCCTGCTATTTTGTTTTCTTGCATTCTTCTTGCCCCTTTAATCTTTCTACAAGAATATTGTGTGTAGTTTTATGTGCGGGGATCCATTATCATTGTGTATGCTTGGAATATCATTGTGAATGCATTTTGCTAGATTATGTCTGTCATCATCTCTTCTAGTGTGGCTTCTTTATTTCACACATTTGAGAACTACTCTCACACCCTCCTTTTCGGTGTATCACCTCTTTAGTGTAGGCTTTCATTTTATGCATTCTCTCTCCTGGTCCTGGAAATTTAGATTAGAATAGTTAGCTTATCCTGCAAAGTAGATTGAGGAAAGGAGGTCATCAAAATCCACAACTTGGAGAACTTTGAAGTATGAATGTAAACACGGGGGTGATGTGATTTACATACTACGCAAGTTGAAATGGAGAGGGTTTTTGAAGTCTTTCAATTTTAAAGATCAAGTTACAGTTGAGCCTGTGATGGTAATGCAATGGAATCAAATGGAAGCTAAGGAAACATAGAAAGAAGATCGAGCTCAAGAAGAATGAGAAAAATGGAGAAAAGCTTAAAGTTTTCAGATTTGGCATTTTTAGCACTTCGGGAAAATCGGGGCAAAAAGGTTAAGAAAATGTCAAAGTCGAAACGAAATTTTAGAATTTCAGGTTTCAGGATTTAAGAACTCTCGTGCAAAAAAAATCAAAAATCAGCCCTCAAATTCTAAATTCCCAAAGTTAGAAAGTCTGAATTTCAGACTTTTAGGGTTTCAAGGACCTCAAGAATCGAACTAGGAATGAAGCGGCAAAGTGTGAATTCTCGAAGTGCGAATGTCCTAATTTCAAAATTTTGGGATTTTGGGGTTTCATGATTTTTGGGAAGCTCCCAAGAGAGAAAAGGAAAAGTCCAAAATGCGAAAGGTGGATGAATTTTGGACTTGTTTCAACATTCTTCAATTGAGTGTTCAAAAAGAAAGTTGAAAAAATCAAAATTTGAAATGAATTTGAATTTTCATATTTTGGGGTTTTGGAAGTCTCAAACCCCAAATCGCAAAAAATCCCCCTCAATGTTTAAAACCCAAAACCCAGAAAAAATTTCATAGTTTGGAGTTTTAAACTTTCAAAACTCTCAAGAAAATATGGTGGATGAATAGTTTTCAATATTTTGAAGTTTGAATTTTGGGGTTTGGAGGTTGCATTCTTTTCAGAATTTCAGAACTCTCAGGCCATTTTTCGCAGGGTTACACGTCGACTTCGGATGGCCATATCTTTTGACTGGAAGCTCGGATTTGAGCAAGAAAGGAATTTTTGGAAATATCTTGATGTCTAATATCTTAATTTGGGTGGGAAAAGTTTATTCAAAAATGGAAAATACAGTTTTCATCTTTAGTTTTAACCATGGTTTCTCACCTACCACCATAATGAGGTGAATTGAATGCATTTTGGAGGTGGTTGGAGAAGATTTTGAATTCTTCTATCTCCCTCTCTTTTTCTTCCTATATATTGTAAGGAGGTGTATTTTTCTAAAGGTTGTACATTTTGGCATTGCCCCTCCCTTCTTCTCTTGTCTGAAGTTGAATTTTTGGATTTCAAACCTCGCATTGAAAATGTGATGCAAGATTGCGCCTCTTGGCCATCGTAGTGTCTTGTATAAATTTTTGAGAAGCAATAAGACATGTCTCGTGGATGATTTCAACCCTCTATTGTGTTCATTTCCTTCATCTGATCTCTCATTACAATTTTGGTTATCTTTCCATTGGTGGTTGTTTTACATTTCAATGGTGTGTTTAATGAAAACAGGGTGTTCAACATTCCTTGGTGCATCACCTTTGTTAGTTTAGGTTTATTTTTGGCATGTTCTTAACCTTGTCTCCTTGGTAAGTTAGAGTAGATTTTAGAGTAGACCCTCTACAATTGGAATGAGTGCACATGAGCAGAGGAATATGAACCGAACATCATTTAGAGAGCTTTCCCAATTACAAAGTCCTATACTTTGGAAAATCTCCATTGTATGCAATCACACTAACGATCTTAACCCACCGAGTTTCATAAATTTAACGGTGTTGTGATTACGCATCAACAATACATTTTGAATATAAGTTCACTCTAAAAGTTCATTCCTGGCATGATAGTACTTAAATTGTCACCTTCGATCTTCATTAATAAGCCTATACCACTTCTCTTCTCTGAGTTGTATATTTTTTTATACAAGTTGATCCTTCCTTTAGTTAGAGTCCTATGTTACTCATATTTGAGAAAAATTGTAATTGCATACTGAAATTTTCTTTCTAATATGGAACCTTGTTGCATCTGTTACTTTTGAAAAACTTTGATGATCTTTTGATATTCTTTAGTGATGTAGCATCTTGATTTGGAATGAATACCTTCCTGATTGATTTTGAAACTTGATACTGGACTTGTAGTTATTAGATCATTGAAAAGATATCTCACTTATTTTGAAAATCCCATTTGTGATCTTGATGCTTGGGGCACTTGTACTTTATTGACTTATTAATTTTACAACTTAAATAAGTTATCTTTTAGAAAGTTCAAAATTATACTTTTCCATTTAAAACTTGAAGCTAATCTTGAATGAGTTCTATTCTTAAGCTGTATTTCTTCTTCCTTACATAGTTGTGATGCTTAGATTAATATCTCCTTGAGTGGTTTTCAATTTAATCCTTGTGATATACATTCGAAACTAGAAGTTTTCCATGTGCACTTATCTTTAATAACTAAAAAATTTGTACCTATAACTTTTGAAGAATGTACTTTCCTTTTATATGAAAGATGTTTGAACAAAAACTCATTTCTTATATAAGTAAACCACTAATATTTTGGATATTTTTGAATGTTTCTTTATCATTCCTTTTTAGGAAACATTTTTATCATAGTTGTTCTAGAGTTGATTAAAACAGGCACTCTTTAGCTTTCGTATCTCATCCTTTATATTCGATTCTTCCGCTTCACTTCTTTGAAAATTTGAAACATGTACTATTATATTTGAATTTTGAAATGACTTCTTTTTATTTAAATGGAAGCAATCATCTAAGTTTTGCTTCTGATCTACACTATAACTCCTATTTCTAGAACAAATACTAAAGTATGAGTTACATTCTTCTTTCATACCAATATGTACTTGTGATTTATTCTAATTTGATTTAACATAGGATGGAATTCATTCAACTCTATTTTTATGAAATATTTATCTAACAAAGTGAGGATGTCACACATGATTTTATTTTCTCCTTTTTTCAGAAAACATGTACTGCGCACTTAAGAAAATAGTTAGAAAATATTTAGGCTTTTTGGCCTCTCTTATGTTCCATATTTTTCCTTTTCTCTTTCTTTTTTGAAATGATTCTAGGAATCCTATGTACTACTATAGAATATTTCTTTATCAAATGTATGTCTATAGTTGATATA
Organism: Taxus wallichiana var. yunnanensis; assembly: GCA_018340775.1. NCBI lineage: Eukaryota > Viridiplantae > Streptophyta > Pinopsida > Cupressales > Taxaceae > Taxus > Taxus wallichiana. The sequence continues at coordinate 714,294,734 of CM031240.1, read as the reverse complement.
CCTTATGCTTCGATATTTAAAAATTCATTTGCATATAGTTAGATAGTACATGGGTACAGAGATCAAACCACGAGTTAAATATTGATCCATTTTATTTTCATTTTATAGATACATTGTGGATCTTAGAGGGTTGGATGAAAGAAGGAGTTGGAGCTGAAATGAAGAAGACTTAGAAGAAAATCCCAAGGCAATGATGGGTTTCTTTTATAGTGTTTTACTTTTAACTTCATATACATGTACTTATTTCTTCATTAGTTATGAGTTACATCCAACATCTTGTGTGGGAAACATTGTACTTCTTCATGAATAAATAACATTTAATTTATGTACTTGAGTTGTATACTTCTTTCTGATTTCAGATTTATTACATGTATGGATTGTATAATGAAATAAAAAAATCAACTACATAGTTAATTGTATCTAAACATGAAGCGATAATGATATTTTAATATATACAGTAACTTAAAATGAATCTGATGCATAAAAAATACAACTCTATTTTTCCGTTCCTGAGTTTAATCGCTCACATAAACTTCAATTCCCTCCTTCATCAAGGAAATGCATTGGTCCTTAGAAGATTTTATGTTTCTTTGCTGAAGACGATCATGGAATTAAAGTCTACATGTAAGGTGTTACATTCTATAATAGCATACATAGGTGCACATATATATGTTTTTAATCAATTGATGCAACTAAAAACATAATAAAACTGTAATGCATCCCCTATCTAGTTCCATTTCATCAATGCCATCCATCGTAACAAAGTTTCAAGTTGCCCATTTTTGCACAAGTCCTAAAATTTTCAACATGGTGTAATTCCTTTCTTATCATGGTATGTGGTTTTAGACTTAACATGACTTGACTAAGTGTGTAAGGAGGAAAAAGGGGTTAGATATTAGTTTGTTTTAGTTAGCTAAGGTGAGATAATATTTTTCTAACCATGCTCAATGATAACAATAAAACATGACAATAAAAATGGAAGCTAATTGATTCATTAACATTAAATGAAAAATATAAAATTCAATACAACTATGTATCAATTCGATGCACACATGGTATATCAAAATTTTATTCTATTTTCATGCTATAAGATGATTAATAATTTATACCAAATGAAAAACACAACTACAAGTTATTATTCTTCTTACGAAGTATAGTGAGAGGTAGTTAACTAATAATGGGAACCCATTAAGAATGGCACTCCTCACCTATAACCATTGAATAATTTTATCCATTCTCACTTTTTCACCATTCATTTTATTGGTATAAGAAACATTTAAACTATGATTTTTCTAATAGTTCTACATAACAAGTTTCCAAATTCATCTACCTATAATGATAGTAGATACTATCTATAGGAGTTCTTCGACATCATATTATTTAATTCAACCAACATAAAAATTACGAAAAGTAGGCAAATACTCAAACATATAAAATTTAATAAGTATGAAAATAACACACTTTGCCAATAGATAACAATTCTGTAATCATCACCAAAAAAATAATTTGCATTTCCATTCATAACAATGTCACTGATATAACATATACAACTATATTATTTCAATATCACTTGGTAAAATGAAAAATACCTAGTACACTCACTTATCCTTATTCGGTACTTGTATCTACTGCATGGTCAGCAAAAAATATAGCATGGTATCTACCCTAAATATAGCATAATTCATATGTTCATACTTTTGCATTTGTCGATTATATTACTTACCATGCGAGAAAGATAATTTTTGATATACATTCATTTTAATCATTCATTTCCTAACTAGAGGAGGAGAAAGAGAGAGAGAGAGAGAGAGAAAGAGGAGAGAGAAAACACTATTTTACTAACAATCAAATTTCTCAAAAAAGCCACACAATAGAGTTCCATACACTATTTTAGATTTTTCTAAAAGTTTCTCATTGGTTAAATTTAGTGGATGAAAGTCCTATGATCTTCTTTCACATTTTCCTACTAGTTTGAGGAAATGTTCAATTATAGCTTGAGGGATATGAAACTACGTTAAAAAATTTCTTTTGATGACAAAATTCACAATGGGGAAGTTCCTAGACACTCTCCTATACACTAATAATTCACGAGTTGACGGAACTTATAATTAGTGAATGGTTTACAAATGCAAACTAATCTTCCATAGGCATCGAGCGTAATTAGAGTGTTTGACCTGGTTAAACAATTACTCAAGCCTGAAAAAACATCTTGAAAAACATACTAATGAGGTTTTTCTCTATAAGTTGAGTTTTGAAGGAAATTTTCATGTTGAAAAACTAGGGGTTTAAGAAGTCGAGGTAGAGATTTTTTAGCTCAAGGTCCAAACGGCGACAAGCAAAAATAAAACCCAACTTTTTACTTTTTCCAACTACCTAATACTTCAAACAAGGAAAATAGGACTCCTAACGCACCACACCATATGATTAAATGATCAATTTAGGGCATTTTGAAAAATTTTATGGCTTATCATGTGACAAGGTACATAAAAAAATTTGACATATAATTTATGGGGTTGAAAGGATGTTTTATGAGTCTCGAAAATCATGTTTTTCTAACTTTGGGACATAAAAAAATGGTTATTTTAGTTTAATATTCATCTAAATATCATAATTACAAGCAACACGAACACCTAATTATGATAACTTGGGTTTAACAATGTATAAGGTTTTGGTAGCAAGCATGGGTACTAGTTAAAGTATCAATTGGTTTACGTAAGAAATGATTTATGTTTTTCTTTGTTTGACACTATAATTTCATTTTAAATGACTTAAAGTGATATATTTCATGGGTTATTATTACTATTTCATTGTAAAGGAAAATTAAAAAAATACAAAAATTATGAAAGACAAGGTAAGAAAACCATGCTTGGTAAATGACAAAGAGGTAGGGAGCATCCTCAAGGAATCCATCCCATAAACATTCCATTTTAGAATGCACGCCGCTACATGAATTTTGTCTAAAATTTCACATGTCTCTTCCATATTGCTACAATTATCATATTCCATGAGGGTACGCCAAGTTAATTCATCTAGTCAAACACTTTGAAAGATTCCACTAAATTTTGAAATCCTTATCGGAGATCACTTTTTCAAGAAAGTGTTAATGGATGTCCATTTCCAGTAGTCATTATATCTTACACAAGAAACACCAAGCACAAAATACACTAAACTACCAAAGGCTTCATTGATGTGTCGATATTAGATTTTAAAGCCGGTGCGGCCAATAATTTGGGACGACGTAATGAAATTATTAAATTAACACATGACTCTATAAGAGGTTCTCATGCCATCAAATTATTTACAACCCACCTCCATTAAACATGTATGGTTGAATGCTAATAAAACAAAAATTAATCTTACATGGTCTATGTTCCATGATTCCCATTTTGTGTACATCCTGCAATATTGCCTTACAAAAAACCATTTTTTGAGGTCTTTTATCAAACTTCTCACCATCCCTTACTCGATGTCCAACATTTTGGGCATTCATAAGGAATAAATTTGGAACATTCGGGAAAATTTCTCCACACCTGTCAACTGCATTTGTATTTAGTTTTTAAGCCTTTTCCACTAATCCATCTTACGTTGGAAAAATTACACTCAATGTTGCCACATTTATTTTTAAATTTTGTTAAATAGTTCATATCCATATCTAGCGCAGCAAGGAAACTACAATATTAGAAAACAAACCCTTATGCCATGCTTGGTAGATTTCCTTAACTTGTTTCGAAGCTCACATTTTGGTACAACTTGGAGGATGACTGCATGGTTGTGGAATTTAGGATTTATACCTACTATTCGAACCTGTTTCAAAGGTTCCAAGCATTTTGAATAGACCTATTTTGTTTGTATCCTGCAATGATGGCATTCCATCAGACTCTATCATGTTGATTTTTTTCCAATAATTCACATGCCTATTATCTGCGTCTATATTACAATGCTAAAATTAAAAGAACATATACAATGCCATATGTCATCCACTACCAGTTTACACGTCACAACATTACGGGTGAAAATATTAGAAAATATTATGGAGAATGGTTTTATGCATGTCAAATTATTTTTCTTAACCACTGTGTACGACCATTCCTCCATGGAGGTAGCCTCTTCAACCTAAAATTATGCTGTGATTTACAACCCTTTAAATTAGTGCATTACAACTCAATCCTCTGACATAATTCCCGTAAATTTTACATATTTCATCGAATTTCATAGCTTTTTATGGAGCATATATTGGGGTGCAGGCTGGGAATCATTCCCATCTCCAAAATAAACTAGTTGAAGACTTGTTTTTAGCATATGTTGAATATTATGACTTTCCTAAGAGGTCACCCATGTTCTCTGCATGATGGGAAACCCATGAAACTCCACCTCCATTCCCATTACCTTTCCTCGACTACTGTCATTAGTCCACCAACCCAATCAACCACCAAATAAAATTACCTCATCCTCCATTTACATTTAATTATTTTGACCTAATTGTTTTTTTATTATTATTAAAGTTCAGGTATACTCAAATGGAGAACAAGGAGGGGAACTACATTTCCCCATTATAAGAGAGTCGTCTTTGATGTGACATAACATTGAGGCTACAAGTGTAATTAAGCTAGGTATTCAACAACAATTAGACCTATATAGGTATGAAAACTATATCGCTAAAATGTCAAGCACAAGGGAGAAGGTATGTTTTGGAAACTTCTTAATATTTCGTAAAGATTGATAGTTCCATTTTTTTAATAATATTATAAGTTATTATTTTCCTTTACAAAATGTCTTAATTCTAAAGATCGTAATATTTTTCATTATTTAAAATTTCAATTTATATACTTTTATTGGTTCCCTACAGAACATAACATCATGACATCACACAAATCTCAAACACAACACTAACAACCCATAAGACACCTTATAACACACTTTCATGACTGTATCATAAGAAAATACCTCAATCTAATAATGGGAAGGAAACTTACAATCAAAAAACATGGTACTTGACACACACATGTCACAACAAAAATAATGCTCACAAGATAAGTTTCATATAACAACAAGGATCCCCACCAATACACATACACAAGTTTCATGTAATTGAAACTACATAATGTCATAAAATAGGATCAACATCATCAACAATGAGGAACATTGAGCCTCAAAAGCATAAAACATAACTACACTCATATGAGTACCCATAACTCATTAATTCCAACTCTAGATATCTCCCAATCTTCATAAGCCTCCCAAAGTGAATCCATATACTTCCTAAATAAACAAAATGAAGATAAATATTCATTTTCTCTCCACCAAAGAGGCCATCCACACTATGGCTCTAAGCACACAAAGTCCAAAAACGTCTAACCTAAGTGACATAATAACTTCCGGTTCGATAACAAAAGCGAGTTATTTGTAACTCCTTGGTGAGTATCCCCATCCAATAAAGTGGCCCCAAAGGTACCACAAATCCATGCTAAACCTATGTTCCTATTACAACATTAGAACAAAAATTTCAAAACAAGTAAGATTTCCATGTGGCACCAAATTCGATTGCCTTAAGGTGAAAACAAGATAAATTTAAAACACAAGTAATAATTTCAACTCAAATTCAACTTCCAATCAAATGAAAATAAATGACTGATTAGGTACCATTAGTGCAAAAATCATTATGTTAGTGTAATAATCAATTTAAATACTGAAAATTACAAACAAAAACTCAATCAAAAGTAAAATGGTAGAAATTTTAAGTTCCAGAAAAGGAAGATAAAGAAAAGTCAAATTTACGAATAAAATACATATAAAGAAATATCACATCACAATAACTATGTGGAATTATTCGGCCACCTAAGAGGTACTAATTAACCTACTGACACTTAGATATCAAGATTTAGCTGACAAAAATGTACATCGGATATTGTCTGACATGGATTGTACATATTCACATCCTCATAAGGGGATCGACCTAGTATGGCATTGAGCACAATTTGGAATATAAATAATAACATATAAAATAATATATCTGCCATAATCTATGTTTGAATCATCCCTCAAACTCCCACAAGGCTTGACATAGGCACTATCTAAAATATTTTTGGATCTCTTAAGAAAATTGAATGCACGAGAAATTATAGAAATCAAAATAACTAACAATAAAATGCAATATGATGAAAAATCACAAGGTACGAATGGTTCCTGATAAGCTCCATGCTCTATATGATCCATATTCCATATTACATTCTAATTCAAGTCATGTACATATATGAGGTGAATGTGCAACCTCCTCATATATCAATGGAGAATAATTCTCAATAACTCATACTATAAGTAAAGTTAACTCGACACAAATAGTAGGATACCTAAACATAATTGTTATGTAAACTCAATTGAACTAGTAAGATAACTCAACACAACCTGCTAAAACTAAGAAAGCATATCCCATGAGTGTAGGAAATATCAATGTAAATAATAAAATAAAATGAAAATAAATATCCTACACTAAAACCCCCATAAGAACAGATGAAGTGGGAAGTGAAAAAGGAAAGTGATTCTCGAAAAACAAGGCATGATGAGTTACTTACCTATAATTGAAAATATCTCATAAATTGGAGAAAAGGAGAAAAACCAGTTAGAAAAAATCCACCCCAAAAGAGAGATATGAAAATCACTCAAGAAAACTAGAGGAGAATAATAATTAGTGGGTCTAGGTATCTCGGAATGCCGAGGTACCCACTTATAATTATCATCCACCAAAGTAAATAGACAAAGAAGTAAGGACTAGAGGTTCCCTTAAGAATAACATCGATGATGTGGTCCCCACATAAATAATGAAGAGAATACACTTACACCAAAAATGTTCCTTCCCTTGGGAAGGACAAAAATGAGCTCTTAAAGTTAGCCCACTCCATAAAGGAAGAAGAAACTTGTAGTTCTCCGATATCTCGTATCTATTCTACAAATGAAAGGTGGCATATGTCGATAAACTTGTACACAAAAGACAATGCTGTTGTCACTACACTGTAATATACATGTCAAAGAGAGAAGATGATGGGGGCAAATAAACCTCACAAATAGATCCACAAGAAGAAGTGGATAATGAAACATATATAAAATAATAGAAGTGGAAAATATCAAAATGTGGGCATTCCCAACAAGAGAGATGAATGGGTCCTCCAAAATGTGTGATGGCTCAATAGGAGAAATTCCTATAATACAACACAAGTGGAATATGGAAGTAGAAAATCAGGTTGGGATGATACTTGTCCCAATGGGGTTTCTCAATGAGATAAATGTCTACCAATAATGTATTAACATGCATGACTTGAAGTAGGATGAGAAGGCTGCTGTGAAGAACTAATGGAAGTCCAAGAAAAACCAATGTTAAACTCGAAGGTAACAACTTGTGTTTTGTAATTCCCACTTCCCTTTGACACCTTTTTGATATTGATTATGATACTGTTGATTTCACTTATGGATATTATTGTAGCTTTTGATTTGGCATGATGTTAGACATTAGAGATCATGGAATATTGTTGACTTTGATTCATATATGATACATGTGAATTATTAGAGACATTTTATACTAATGTTGATACATTGATTGATATGGTTATATATATGTTCTTCGTACATGTGATATTTTGTCATATTGAGTAGACCTAGAAAATTGAACTAATCTTGTGATCATATGGTTATTGATGAAATTGTAATGATATCATTACTTGCTTAGATGATGTTTTGATTCATATATAGATGATTTTGGAAGTTATATTTTATATTATTTTGGATGTTTTGATGTGGCCACGAGGCTGAAGGAGGTGTTATGTGTTTTCCAGGTAAACATGTCACAACAAACATTGGGGGATTGGATACCAACCACATTGGAATCCTAGATGAATTCAACAAGGGTCACCATGAAACATGTATTATTGTTATGTGTGTATGTTTGATTGTTGTTAGGGATTCCCATGGGGGGGGATCACCTTCAAATGTGACCAAGGGGTTATGTGTATTATTTTATTTAGTTTCCTTTGTTTAATTTTAGTATGTGATTTTTAGTGATGTATTTTCCCCTTCATTATTTAATTAATTTGTGTCTAGATTTGTGAGTAATCATGTTGTTAAATTAACTATAAATGGGTCAAAAGAATGTATTTATTAGAGTTGATGGCTCTTGGATTATGTGTTGTAAGTAATGTGTAAGTAACTTTGAGTGTGAAACACTCCACCTTCCTTTGAAATTTGGATTTTTGAGGCTTCAGGACAAGATAAAATTTTCCACACCTCTTAAATTTGTATACCAACCCTACCTATGGGTTGGGGAGTCAAAATTAGGCCTCATTATGTATTTTGGGAAGCCAAGTTGTAAGTTTTTATTGCACCTTCTTACATGTAATTAATTTTAGTCCTTAAGGGGTGTGGGCTTGGATTGTGTGTGTAAGTAAAATGTAATTTTATTCACCCACTTTTTGATTGTGCTTTGGAGTTTGAAGTTGACTTGTGAGGTGGAGTTGAGGATAAGTGATTGGCATCCTCCATGGAGCCACCTAATCCTCTTCTCTCCCTTTTCTATTTATTCCAATTCTAGTGTTGTTTTGGGGTTACATCATTTTGGTTTTTGTGCTCTTGCAATTGGAGAGAGTGAGAGAATTTTGAATGATTGTGAATTTTTTGGAGCTATTAGTGTTTGTTTGGACTTGAAGAAGCTAGTTGTTGAACTTTTGGATCAAGCTCTATCATGGAGAGGTAGGAGCTTGACTCTTGTAAAATGTTTCCTTTCTATATTATGTATATGTGAATGTTTTTTGAGTGTTTGGGTATGTTTGTTGGTTGGTTGGGTAGATTTCCTAAGTGTGGTGTAGGAGGAGACTATGGGGATCTTCTTGTGGGGAGGCATAAGAGAATGTGGGGAGGCATAAGAGTTATTTTGTGGAGGGATTTTGGGATGGGTGTCCCACCTTGGACAAGAAATTTCTTGCATTTTCTTACTTTTATGAGGGAGCCATAAGAGGAGGGAGGCATAAGAGAATGGGGAGGCATAAGAGGTACTTGAGGGAGGCATAAGAGTATGTAGGGGTTTGAGATGAATATATATATTGGCGGGTTTTAAGGTGGACACCCATTTCCCATTGGGAGGTATAAGAAGCTTCCCCCATAGATCTTACTCCTTTGGCTTTGTATGTAGAAGCCTTGTGTATTTTGTGAATTCCTTCTTGTGATTGAAGTTGAAATGTTGGATTTTGGTATGACTGTGAAATTTGGTTTTGTGATGTGGAAGCTTGTTGTTGCCATGAGTTGAATCCATTTCCTATTGTAATGTGGTTGGGGCTCAAGGGCCAATGAGGAGGACGAATTCTCCTCTTCATTGGAATTCTTGGTTGGGTGGAGAGTGTTGCCCTCACCCTTTGTTTTTGTTGTGACCAAATTGAAACATGGCGGATCTCTCTTAATGTTGTACTAAGTGCTTGTGTGAAGACAATTTTGTAGTTCTCTTGGGTTTCCTTATTGTAAATTTTCCCACTTCAAGTGGATGACATTGTAATAACATTTGGGGTGAAAAGTTGTTTGATTTTGGAGATGATAGTTATATTTGAATGTAAAAATAAATGAAAAAAATATTTTGTAAGATATATTTTTTCCCTAATACATGTTCCCCTATATATTGAGAAATCATTAGACTTAACAGGACTAAGAACTAGAAAATAGTTTTCAAATGGTGATATGTTTTGTTGAGTGACAAGTCGTAATTGGTCTAGTTTGACATCACCTACCGAGACCAAAGGCCTACAAAATTCCTTTGGAAACTAACCTAAAATTTGATTTTTTCGAACCAAAGGTTTCAGGTAATTTTCTAGGAAAATTACTAGAGGTCTGCGAAGGAGGATAATAATTTCTCTATCTAGGTTTCAAATGGAGGTTCAAAATGAAAGCCAAATTTTATATTTAGCACCTTCCTATCACTTCAAAAAAGTGTAATAGGGCTCCTATAAGGGTGTCAAAAATGTCACAAATGTTCATTCAGGGTCGATCAAACTAGAAATTACAATTTATCAAATTATGGAGTTACGAAGGTTACTTTGCGAGTCCCCAGAAATTTCAATTTATCTAATTAAACCAGGATATGGTCAACATATTTATCGGGAAGTCAACCTCAACTTGTTGATAAAACAATACTGTAGTGATCTAGTTTGGTTAGGTAGTTTTCTGAATCACCTCAAAATGAGGGTTTAAGTTCATAGTTGACCACAAAATGGTTAATTTGATTGTGTGAGTTACGATACGACATTTTATTTTTATTTTATTTGATAACAAGTAATTATAAAACAATTAAATATATGATAATCCTAAGCTCTTAAAATTATATTTCATTGCAAAGGAAAAAACTCAAGTACGAGAATTATGAAAGATAAGGGAGATGAACCATGCCTTGGAGGAACGAAGCCAGTCAAACCTATAGGATTTAGTTCAACATCTAACTTGGGCATTTCATCAAACAATTCATGAGCATCCGTAATTTTACCATTTCACCTTTGCTTGAAATCCTCAAAGTATTTTCCAATGAACCCATTTTGCACATAACCATTAATAAAACCACACAAGTTTAAATGGTATGCCGATAATAATATTTTAGAGCCCCTCAAAGAAGTTAGCATAGTCCTCACATTCTTATGTGATCTTCAATAACCAAGAATATAAACCCAGAATGGCCAGTACATGTTTAATGGTGTTTGATGATAATGTTTGGAGCTCCCTCAGGATAGCCAACATGACTAAGAAATCCATACATACCCATATATAGGCTTATTGTAGATGCAATGCAACAGGATTTGTTCACACCAATACAAGAAATCCCTCCATAGAAACTATAAGCTTCTACCAAATACAAACCACAAAGAATCTTACATGGTTAGGAAAAATCCATGTGACCACATCTCTTGAAGCACTTGATAGGTAGATCACAAACCCAAAGAAGAAACCACTAAACCGAGCTCAAGCTACGTTGAGGACACCAACGACTCAAGGAAGGAGATCAAACCAATAACAGTTGAGTTACAAGTGAGACTGAGCCAGTGAAGAAACACAGAGATCTACAAAAATCAAGATGCTATGGCAGAGAGTAAAACAGTCACCCCAAAACCTAGAAAGATTCCAAAAGTAAATCCTAGAGTAGATGAAGCATCCAATTTCTTTGGCGTTAAAACCCTCATTAGTCTTCTTCTCTATTTAGAAAACTATGTGATGGATTTGAATCTGGTAATGTGGATGCTCCCATTCATCAAAGTCTCATCCTTTTCTATCATGGTATCAACTCACAGCCCAAAGTCTCCATCGTGGATGATGGGAGTTCATGAGCAGGAGGTAAGGTTGAGGGAAAAAACTAAAACTCTCACTTCTGTTATGATTCTATCCAAGAATCTCTGCAGTCTCCAACTAGTATTGAGGCTAGGGAAAAGCAGATATTAGAAGAAGAAGAATATTTGGCTCTAAACCTATCGATTCTATTTTCTTGAAAGTTAGTAAATCCCAAAAAATACATTTTGCATATATCTTGTAGTCGGTTGATACATGACACCACATTTATTTCAGACGTTCCTTTTGATAGTTCACATGCCAAAATCATACTTCCACGATTGTGTACCTATCTGACGGAGCACTTGCAACAACACATGATAAAATCCTCATTTTGCATTGACTGGGAGTAAGCGTGAAAATCCTTCTATCGTTGTAGGATGGGTGGAAGATGAAAAAGGTAAATTGGAAATGTTTGAGACTTTTTGCACCCATCTATGCCTCGAGAATAGTTGATCTGCCCCTTACCCAAACTCGCCAACAAATTTGCATAGCTCGGGGGTCTGTTATGTCAAAACAAAAGATTTCATGGTGATAGCAACTACCATAGTTGTAACGATCCAATTTATACTAAATTTACAATACTAACTTGGGTTTCTGCGTGGTTTAGGTGCCTGGATCGAAATAAAGTTCTTTTATCATCATGCTAGGAAAAATGATAGGTCTGACTAGCCATTAAGGATGCCCATGTTCCTTGTCATCCCACCTGCAACACTCCACCTCCCTCAACTAAACACATTCACACACACACATTTTTTTATCTATACTTATTTAATTATATTTTAATGTTATTTTATAGTTGGAACTACATAGGATAATGTAGAAAAAGAGTCTAAAAAAATCCTTTGGGATGGTGACATGTGTCACCTCTCCACGTAAGTACCCATGTCACCCAAATAACCTATAATTTCACTTATAAAGTAATAAATGTAATGCAAAATTCAAAATTAAGAAATCCAAATCAGCACATGGAACAAGTTCTACTCAAAATCTCCATCACACACCAAAAACAAAAATCATAAAAGGAAGGGGTTAAAGAAGGATTCAAATGGAGGTAAAATGTCATTGTAATCCTTGAAAATATCTCACACACCCATTGGTATGGTACATGGGGATCTTTTCAAGTCAAATATAGTCCCTAACTTTCGTTACACTAGTCCAAGAAGTTAGGTAAAGTTTTTAAAAATAGTTTAAATTTAATAGGGGTTTTGGTTCTACTTTATCCATGATTATATTATCCTATAACCATTGAATAAACTTATAAAACAACTTAATTCATCTCAAGAAACTAGGAAGCAACTAGATAAAAAAACAACTTACTAGCAATAATCAAGGATAAATTTAATAAATATTTTAGAAATAAAATTAAGTTAACAAATGGATAAATAAATTTATATAATTATATATGGGGGTTAACAAAAATAGCCAAAGTAAAATAAAAAAATAAAAATGACTATTTAAACTAAAAATGGAATACCAAGGGTTTGTTTTACATTTTAAAAATATAATCCACACAATAAAATAACAATAGGATGTAAATCAAGCAAGAGTAAAAATATGACATATAAGGCCTATTGTGTCACATGGAAGTTCATCCCGTAAATCCCACGTTCTCTTATGGAATAAACCATTTTCCTACACACATAATTTCAAGTATCTTACCTGCTTGATACAAAATAATAAGTAGATCTATAATTTGCATATCAAGTAATCAAGACTCGCACATGTTGAATAATATAATTAGTTAAAAAATCATACATCCACCATATAAAATGTAATAAATAATGATCATAATCCATGGCATGTTTAACAATCAATTATAAGATATAAGTTAATTTACAATCCAACAAGATCTAAAATTAACATATCTTAATCGAAAGATCTGAGATAATAACCGTGGATTGGCTTGATGGGACAAATATAATAACATGTCATAAAAATACTATTATCTAAAAATATTGCGATAAAAAATCCAATTCAAATAATAATTCTAATAAAAAATCCAATGTCTCAATCATGAATATTGAAATAAGTTAGCGTGATCAAAATTAATCATGGAAACTAGTTGGCACTACATAAAAAAGTCATATTTCTCTATTTTGGGAATTCGAAGATGTATCATGTTATCATCTATGTTTAGATGGTAGTGAAATTATAAACTACTAATATAAATAATTAATTTAAAACTACATGAGGTTTTATTAAATGTTATTTACACAATGTATAATTAGCCTCATATTCGTCTTTATTCTCCTCGAGACCCCTAATAAATATTTTCCAATTAGCGACATAAGATAGTAGGTCTTCCTGAAGTTGATGAAATTGACATAAATCAGCCTTCTCCATTTCTCAAGTGGAAGTTTCACCCACTTGTATATTAAAATATAAATGAGTAAAATTTATAATGTTCACTAAAATATTATTTCTTAAAATACCTACTAATACACCTAGAAATCACTACAAATTATATATAAAATAAATTGAAGAAAACTTAAAGTTATAAAATGCTAAATTATTCTATGTAAAACAAAGTAAACTAAAATAATCACTTTCCACAAACATCCATTAATATCATCATATCTTAACTTACATAGAAGACCATGTTAAGGCCCCCTTATACCGTTATTTTATAATAACTACAAATAAGATGAGAGGGTTTATTAATGTTTTTGTTGGAGGTGTAGAGAGTTCATTTTATACCCAACTCCACTTAATCAAGAAGGAATAGGTCATTCACACATTTTGGGGAATTATATTTACATTTAGAATTGTAATTTTTTATTTCTATGATGTTTTGAGGGACTTGTATTTGATGATGATATGAAAAAATCATGTACTCATTATAAATAAAATCAATTATAATCACTTTGAATAATAAATTAAGAATTTATGCCTCCACATAGATGACTATATATAATTATATGAATAACCTCAATCTCATGTCAAATAATATGTTATGTATACCTCTCATGGAGTTAAGGTGTCTTATAATTATTCAATCAAGATATTTTTTTGTTAACACATAAACTATATATTTAACATTGCATGTAAGGGAAACCTAAGACAAGATTAATGATTTTTCTTTTCACATCATCTTCATCCTCCCATTGGTATATATGGGAATTATACCTTTGATACACAAGTGGTATTAGAATTGTTTAGAAAAATTAAATAATTTAATATTTAAATATTAGCTATAATTATTATTTTTGATTAATCATAAATGAGGGTTAAGGGACCCTACCTCGTACATCGATTGGAGAGAAGGATGAAACTATGAGAAAAATGAAGCAACCTCTACCAGAGGCACATAAAAACCAAAAAAAGCAGACCATCCAAATGAAAAACAAAACCAATAGCCCATCTAAATAACTAGCAGCCCATCCAAACAAAATCATCACATCTAAACTAGTAGCACATACAAAATTATAGCGAGAAGAAGAAAATTATATTTTTCCTTCTTGAAGTGGATCTTAATTGCATATTTAAGGGAGTGTTACTCCCCTTATATTTTCATTTCATAAACATCCAGTCCTTATCCAAGTTTGCATTCAAATTTTCACTATGGATTAGAATTATCAATTCTATATTCTCTTTGGGTTTTGGTTTTCTAATGAATCAATGGGTTAAGAACATGTTTCCTTTCCCATTAAATTTACAACCTTCAAACCCTAAGGATCTTGTTGCAATGACTCATTTTGGATAGGTATAAGCCCTTCTTCCTTCTTCAATTCCATCTCAACATCTAAATCACTATCATATGATTTATCAACAACCAAGTGGTTAGGATTAGATTTCTTCAACCAAGAAACTCTACCTTTAACATGTTTACTCTCCTTAATACAATCCGAAGAAATATGATAAAGATATAAGTAATTATGAAACTGAATGGAAATCCTTTTTAGTCCAAGTTTGGTGTCTAAATTCTATCTTCCACCTCGAGTTCAATAGTGGATGGAAAAAATACACAACTTTCCATATCAACAAAAGTTAGGAAAAGTAGTGTGCTCAAATTCCTCTATCTTTAGAAAAATAGCCAAACATTTTCCTAAAGTGTTACCTATGGAGGTCAAGCAACATTCCTACCAAAATTTGATGGGTAGATAAGGCATACGAATCCACACCGTCTTGATGTGGAAAGTATCAGAAACTAGATTGAACAATGGTAACCAGGTTTCATATGAAGAAAATGGGATTAGAACTCCTAAAATTTTCCAAAGTTCATATTTGAATATTAGGTTTTCTCAATAAACCACTGAAAAAAAAATACAAGGAAGGGTAAATATCAAACCTACCTTCAATGAGAGGCCTCCAATGGTTTGACATCAAATCATGTAAAGAGGGAAAACCTGGACATAAGTTGTTGAATCTGCATATTAGGCCATTTTTTTGTAACAAGATTTATATTCCACAACCTTAGCTCCAAACATGACTAAAGGGGTTGATTTTGTTTAAGACATAGGCTTAGAAGTGTTCCAAATAGGATCAAAAACCATAGAGGCCATCTTTTCCTTGATTTTGTTATTTGCGGGGAAGTGAAACATTTGGACATGCATGTAATGTTACCTCCAGATCATTGATAACACCAACAATGTTAGTAACTGATCCATCAAGTTGTAAAATGCATTTCTCTGTAGGCTCGTACTATAGGCCCAAATTTTATAAATTCTTTTGGCATAACTATGCTACTTGTACCATTATGAACCATGCGAGTTATAAACAAGATGGTCTCTAATAAATAAAGATAAATATAAAGGTGGATATTTTTAATATCATGGGCATTTAGAAAATTTTGTACCATCCATTTAACATATTTAACATGATCTTGTTCAACTGTACCAAGCACCATATCTGCACTTTGAGCTTCTTTTCTGTTATTTCTAAAGAAATTTGTAACTTAGCAAGCTCTTGAGCAAGTAAATATTGTTTCCTTGAATACTTAAAGCATCCCACAATTGAATAATAATGTTTAATTTTTCATTACCTCAATAATGTTAAAAGTAGCAATTATTTTAGAGAAATCTTCCATAATTTTTTGAATACGCTTTAGCAAAATCGACTTTGCCTCACGGTGCTCTTGATATCTAAGGTATAAAAATCTTCGTGCATCAGGTTGTAACTATTCTTTCTATTCTTTACCAAATGAAACACATGTTGTCGTTTTAGGTAAATATGTTATTTATTAGTTTTGGTTTGTACCTAAGGTTTTATTAGTCATTATATGTAGAACAAGTTTGTTTTGATGCTTTTGACTCTCTTGAGCCTTTTATTGGGCCCTAGTAGTAATTGGAAGAAAATCATCTTCTCTAAAACTAAATAAGTTCTATTATGGTGCTTTCGAACATGATCTTCTTGCTTACCACCCTCCATTTGAGGCATGAACAATGCTTTAGGTTGAGTTTGCGTAATAAGGATTATATTCAAGAATGCATTTAGGAAATAAGAAGCTAAATGAGGCTGATTACAAGCTTGACACCATTCTTCTCGAGACCATATTAAGCTGGGACTAAATCACTAGATGAAACATGGGCCTTGGGTCAAATGTCCTTGGCTGATATGGCTGTCTATAATTCTAATTTTGCTGATAAGATGGCTATTCTGTTGGTTTTGTTGATAATAATCTTGATAGGGCTTGCTAGGAAATGCTAGTCTATTTTCAATTGATGTTATCTTGTTTCCCATAGTCTGCAAATCTTTAAACATGTCATTTGATGGGGATGTAATGGCGAGTTCCAAAATGGTAATATGATGTGGGATAGTTGTCAAATATGCTACTAGAGGCATTGAAGTCCTTGGTGCTAATTTTTGGCTTGAATAAGACCGTATTCAGCCTTTATAGAAATATCATAAGATATTGGGAGAGTGTCACCTCACATAACTGAATCATAGTTGAAATATCACTTTTTGAAGCTCTAAGATGATAAAGAAAAGTATGGTCAGCTTGAGGCTTGACACTAGCTAGAATTATTTACCAAGTTCTATATCAAAATGGATATTTAAAATGGCCATAAATACATGAGGGACTCCTTTAATTAAAGATAGTTTCTCTATAAGGGATAAATAATAAGAATGATCTTGAAATTGTTTTAGAAATTTCTCACCTAACTCATCACACATTCTTATGCTTCAGATTTCTAAGGTTCTATAACATTGCAAGGCTTTCCATTTAAAGGATGCAACTAAAAGTCTCAAGGTAACATATTCATATGTTATATTATGGACTACATATAGGGTTGCAACATATTTGATGTGTTTGTAGGATTAATCTTATTTTGACAAGTGAATTAAGCTAAACTTTTCATGGAAGCATTAGGGATATTATGATAAACATGAATTAGTAAAGGGATGTCATTATTAAAGGTCATAAATTCCTAGGTGGTTAAATAACCATTGAAAAAACTAGGATCTCAACAAAGAGATTAATACGAGATGAAGGAAGATTGGAAGGATGGTTACAAAAATCAGGCCTATTATAAAGTAAGAAATTCCCAACACTTCTTCATCTTATAGAATTCAAAGGTAAAGAAATGAACTCATAATGAATTCCTCTTAACGATGATCTTGTAGTCACTTTACACATGGAACATGCTACAAAACTGGTCTACATTCAGCCTTGTGAAGTCACCAAAAAAATCTTTCAATCTTTAGAAAAAAATGATGTAGCTTGTTGATACAAAAGTGACTCTCCTACTATAAAATGTTGTAATTTTCTTGCATATCTGATTCATGGTCCAACCAGAGTGCAAAAACTATTATCTCTCGAAAGTGCACCTTGTAGAGAGATGACTGCAGGTGTTCTAACCTTGCTTTGGATCTTTCTCTTTCGTATATACAATGCAAACACCTAAGGTCTATGGGTATACCTATTGTTGAGGTGAGTCTATGGTATCAAGGTAGGTTCCTTTTTGATGTATCCTAAAATAAATTTTAGGGTTTTGAGGGTAAAAATATGATTGTTAATGAATTGAAAAAACTAGGATGATACACCAAAATTTTTTAGGGCTTTAAATGAGTACATGCACAATCAATTTGAGAATGGATTTTGGATGCACAAACCAATAGTTTTCAGCAGAATATCAAGGAAAAACACTTGGTGTATTGAGGGAATGAGTCACAACAATACAACAAGAAAACATGCACACTAATATTATGCAGAAATTACTAAATTTTCAGCAAGGTAAGATGATTAATCAGGGAATTTGAAATTCACAAGAAATAATAAGGTATATACAACACTACAAATAATTGGAAAGGAAGAAATAAATTCTCATTTAAAGGGAAAAACTAGCAAAATTTTCCTCAAACACTCTGTATCAAAAAATCCTCCCTTGTGACTTACAATTGCACATAATATATAGAAATTTTATTCATCCCATCCATCCTAAAAATAGGATAAAATTGTACTCACCCATGCATCTTATTTTTATCCTTTATCATGAATAAATAAAGGAATAAAAATAACATGCTAATACAATAAGGAATTAATAGCCTTGGTTACAAAATACATCCCAATCAAACTGCAGTTGACTATTCTATTTTTAACAAGGTTAGATGAATAACTTGGCTAATAATAAACTTTGCTTGATGAGTAAGTCCTCTCCAATGCATGTAACTTTTTCTTCTAGTGCTTGATGTGACACTTACAATTTGATACACTTTAAATTGTAAAATTAGCACTTTAATACTGCCCCTTGGGTGCACATGCAAAATAAATCTCTTTGTGTGTGAGCAAAATAATTATTATTTGTAATATTTGGGAAAATATTAACCCATGTATTCATCTTGAGGGGACCACTTGTTACGATGTTGACATTTGTTCTATCTTTTCATGATCCATGTGATAGTTGATGATGACCTTTGTGGTGTATGTTTCACCATCACTTGTCCATGGAGTTATCACACATTTGTTTGATTCGAGTTCCTTGGTTACATATTTTATGGCATATAATTTGGTTTATAATCATAAGTCCTTCCTTTTGACCATGGACACCCTTTTACAAAATGTCACGGACTTCATTTTCCATGACACATATAATAATCACTAATTGATTATTTTTTATCGACCCGACCACTTCATGGCATATAATTTGGTTCCTTTATAATAATCATTGCACCTTGAAAATGAGGTCACGGGACCCTTTTGTATAATCATCGTGACCATACTATGTTGACCCCATTGAATTATATGGCACAAGTCATAGTTTTTGGTTATAATAATCATTTGATATTTGGTCGGTGTTGAACTAAGGTTTGGACTAAAGTCAAACATAATCATTTAATTGAAAAATGGTCCCCTCTTCCACGAGGCTCCACCATTATTTTTTCGGTGGTGGACTAACTCAACCATAATTAGGGGTTTCTTTGATGTTAACATGTATGCATTTGGTGACTATGGTTTTCGGTAATTTAAAATATTTTAAATTTGATTGAGCACCATTGTACTTGTCTTATGTTCGTTGTTGATCCTATGAGAGTATTTGAATTGTATTCATTGTGGATTTTTGCTTGATCTTTATTCATTTGATCTTTGTCCTTTGTTTATCTCAAAACCGTTGACCTTGTCTAGGTTTTGTAGTTGGCTTTAGTTATCAATATTATGTGGTATTATCAATTTGATCCTCGCATGGATTGATTTAGTACTTTGATTCTTAACTCACTAGTTGAGTTAGGTTATCCTAACTCGGGTTAATTGGGTGAAAGTGTTTATTTGTAACCTGAAAAATGATCATTTTAATGCAATTCTATTTTGGAGGGTGAAGCCCTAGAAATTTTCTCCAGGACCGCCATCATCATGTTCTTTTCAAGCTTGATTTCATTGTGCACTTTGAAATGTGAGGTTCTATATCGATTTTTGTATTTGCATACTTTTTCCATTTCTAAGTTTTTTGCAAGGAATTTTGGAGAAGTTTTCCATTTTGAGCTTTGATTTGAGCTAGTTTTATTTTTATTTGATCTTGGCTCCTTTATTACTATGCATTTCTACATGGACTTCGAGATATTTAGATTTGTTGGCTGCCATTGATCTTTATTTCGATCTCGAGTTGGGTATGGGCATTCATTTGAAGCTCACTATGAAATTTTTGTGCTACCTTTTGTACTTAAAGTGGTTCTCTGTGAACTTATAAGAATCTATATCTTTGATTACTTACACGTTTTTTCATTCTTTCTCTTTATTCGAGCTCTACAAGAGGGAGACTCCATTTTTGTAAGATGTCGAGCTCGGTTCTTCGAGATCCATGGCCGTAATCATACTTTGGGGTGAGTTCTTAATTTTGTAGTTTTAACCTTGATTATTTCTTCAAGTCTATGTTAGAAAGCATTTGTAAATAGTTGAAATATTAGGTTTTACCATGCATGATACCTGTATTTTCTTATTTATTTGTTTTTTCATGTTTGTCCATTGATAAGATGAGATGGGAGAGCTTTGATCGTTGTGATCGTTATGATGACTCTACGGTATTTTACTCACTCTTTATTCTGACTCAATTTCAGGATTTTGAATACGGTGAGTTTCCTTCTCGAGATTTGTTGTACTTCTATAGCTTTCTTACTGTGCTTATGATGGAGGTTTGGAGCTAATTTAAACACCATTATTAGAAGAAGAAACTTTTGAGTTTTGTTAACTCTTCTAGCCGTGTTGATGTTGACACTCTTGAGGTTTAATCTGTAAAATTGTAAATTTTTCAATGTTAAATGATTAGAGAACAAATTTATTTATTTTTAATAGGCCTCAAACTTCCTTAGCTCACTTTGAAGAAGTATTGTTGAGAATGTAACTCGGAAAGGAGTTTATTCAAGATGGAATGTTGACCTTAAGGTGTGTAGTATCTCCATTTACATTTTTTAATCATAAGGGATTATGCCCTTATTTTTGATCCTATATATATTATATTTTATTGGCTTCTCCATTGGTGTTTTTCAAGAAAAGGGCTCGGATATTCCAAAACAAGGGTGGTTATATTGCGTTCATCCTCACTAGCCATCATGAAAATGAAAGAAAAACCATGTTGAGATTCTGGGAAGTTTAATCTTGTTCTTCTTCCATTAAAATTAAACTTGAACTCATTTAGGAAATCGTGGCCAGTAATTTTGAAAATTAGATTTAAGTTTATACGTGTTATCATTTTTATTCCTCTCGGTGTTGAATGTTAAAGTTCTATTATTATTTTTCCATTTTTGTTTTGAGTTCCATGTGTTGAGATCTTTGAAAATGGCATTATTCGGGGTTTTTTTTGGTAATGTTTCTTTTTGTTTGCAACAATGTTTCCATGTATTTTCTTCTAAAGTTTATACCACGACATCTCTCATTTTTTCTTGTAATATTTACTTTATATTGATTTTTTTCCTTTTATTGATTGCTTCGTTGGTAGATACATTTATCCGATATCTACCATTTAACCAAGGCATTCATCTTAAATGTTCTTTGTAATATTTACTTGTATATTAAGGAATTGTAAATTGGCCTTGTATACATGATAACTTTTTGTGAAGGCATTCACTTAAAAGAACCTCTTAAAATTTAAATCACATACTATGTAACATATGTTGGCATCCTGAAATTTGAAGTTTCGAGAATTATGATTGTTGTGGAGAAAGTATGATTATAATCATCCATTTTTAGTTTCTTGTACCTTCACAACTTGATAGTTGATAGAATTGCTTGATCATCTATATATTTATTTTAAAGTAATTATAATATATTTTCAAAAAAATTGTACTTATCATTTGATTGAACTTTTGATATTATTTTCAAAAACTATGAACAAATCGATTCTAGAGAATTGTTCTTAAAAATTTGTATTTTGAGAAATTTTCACTTACTCAAGCTAAACTTTGTATTTAAGTTGGATCAACCTTGTAATGAAACAAGTTTCCCTTGTGTTTCAATTTTTGTAGCTTGTATTTTCCTTTGAAGTAATATTTACTTTGAAAGATATTGTGATTAAGTCTATCATTTGTTGTTGTATTTGATGGTTGTAGTCTTGATAAAAACTATGATACTCGGATATAAATGGTAGAGGATGATCGATACTTTAATTTTGTATATGTTTCTTTAGTTTGATTATTTGATATCATAGCTTGGATGTGCTAAAATAATTTACTTAAAGTGATCATGTATCAATATTTGTATTATTCATTCAATTAATGTGATCATTATAGTTTGACAACATGATTGTTCTTTCCATATCACCTTGAATAACAACTCTTTGATCACCTTTATTGGTTGTGATGACTTTGATCTTTTCATTATTTTACTTTATGGAAATATGAAGTAATGTTTGTTGTGAAATGGTATTAAGTGATTTATTCTTTTACTTCATACTTTTCTTCAACTTGTTATTTCTTCAAAATTTATCCAAATCTCATTATAATCACAACTCCATTAAAACTTGATTCATGCTTATTGCATAATTCATTTTGATCTTTATTAATCAAAGCTTGTATCTTTATCATTGTAATTTGAACCTATACTTTAATAGATACTTTTCACTTCATAATAAATTGATCAAAACTGATCTCTTTCTTCATTTGCAACTTGATAAATATGACATAATTGTAGTTGATCAACATAGGATGTATTCTTTGATAGTTTAACTATTTGGAAATTCTTGGCTTCTTCGAATCAACTGAACTCACCCCTTATGCATTTTGATTAAGTACATTCTCATTAATATGTCCTCTAAATAATACTTCTTTGTAAATTTCATTTAGTGATGATGATAAAATATTGCTCTAGGGATAGTATGAGACTAAAATATTATTTTACGCATCGCAAGAGTGTACTTTATTTCATCTAAAAATAGTTGATGGTTTGATTCAAAAAAGAATGTTCCTTTTTGAATTTTTACTTTGATCATTATATGACATAAATGAATTAATTATTTTATATGGAAGCATACTAACCACTTAAATTGAGCAATTGTACCTTTGTTCTATGACATATTTTGATAATGTCTTAAGTCTGTATCCTTGAATTATGCAATATACAATCTTTATTTTCCCAAGATATTTTTAAAGTATGATTCATTTGTTATTCTACTAAATCTCTCAATTTGGATCAACATCATTATCTTCACTTATTTATGCCTTCCATTTTTTGAATCAAGTACTAAACTTGAATTTATTTTATGGATTAGTTCAACCATATCTTTGTATATTCATCCTTAATTAAACATAAAATAAATGCACTTTTTCAGTTCGATTTGTAGAATGTAATACTTTTGATATGCAAACACAACAATTAATTTTTATTTCCTTTTTTACATGTACATGCACATTTAGATAAACTAGTTAGAAATCATTAGGATTTTTAGCCTATCTCAAGTTCCATAGTTTTCTTATTTTATCTTTCTTTTCTGAAATGACTCTAGGAATCATATATGATATTTTAGGATACTTATCTTATTAGTTATGCATATTTATTTCATGTATCTTATACCTCCTGATGTCAGGAGATCAATCTGCATGAAATTAGATAGTACATGAATATGGATCAAAACCTTGAGCTGTGATTGATAGTCTTTATTTGGTTTCTCGTATTAGAATTCCAATGTGGATAGTGATGAGGATGAAGATGAAGTAAATCTAGAGTTGGAAGTGGAGCAATGGAGATGAAAGAAACTCAAGGAAATGATAGGTTTTTTCATACTCATTTACTTTTCTTTTCATGCACATGTACCTTCTACTTCAGTAGTTATGAATTTCTTTGGAGTTACATCCCATGGCTTGTGTGGGAAACGTTGAAATTCCTTATGGATAAAACATTAAATTCTAGAACCGATTTTTGTACTTCTTTCTACATTTCATTTTTATGTATGGATTGTATAATGAACTAAACAACTCAATAACATAATTGGATGTATTTAATCATGAAGGAAAGAACCTTAAAATATCTAAACTTTAGTAATGAACTCTCAACTACTGTAATCTGTAACTCTTTTTTTGCTCCAAAATTAACATTCCACTTACTCTGTAATTATGGCCTTCATCAAGATGATACATTTTTCCTTAGGGGATTTTGTGTTCTCTTGCTGAAGACAAACATGGAATTGCAGACTATGTGATTTGTTACATTTTGTAACAACACACATAGCTACAAATTACATGTAATCATCAATTATTGAAACTAAAAACATAATAATATTGTAATGTATTCCCTAGTTAGGTTCACTTCACCAATGCCATCCATTGTAATGAAGTTTTGAGTTGCCCATTTTTGCACAAGTGTAAAAATTGTCAACATTTCAAGATATCCTATGGGGAAAGCTTCCTGCTAGCTTATAGAAGTAGTGCCTTGTTCTTTCTATTCGACAAAAATTTGCCTTTCTAAAGGTCCAAACCTTCCAAAACAAACTAAAATTGGAAAAGGATCTCGTAAACTAGATAACATGAATAAATGCACTTATTGAATTAAAAATATGCAATATGCATGAATCACTTGCTAACAAAATTTTCCCATTGGGAAAAATTGATCAAACACGACCTTGCATAGGGAAGATGGAAAGGGCGGTTCAATCACGAGAGCTCACATTGGATTCCAAAATTAGGTTGTAGATGGGATCATCAATGAAATGTAAGGTCAGGAAAGGTGGCTATGAGAACATCAAGGAACATCAGATCCTAAGAGGAAGAAGATGGGAGAAAATATCAAAGTTTTTAGACTTTATATGTTTTGGCACTTCGAGAGGAAAAACAGGGAAAAAATGAGAAATCAATGTCCAAAACCAAAACCACGAAAGTGTGAATTTCATAATTTCAGATTTCAAGGTTTTAGAACTCTCAAGTGTGAAGTTGGGAAAATGGCCCTCAAATTTTGAAATCCCAAAGTCCAAAAGTCTGAAATTTAGACTTTGGGATTTCAGGATTTTGAGGATCTAGGAATCGTGCCGAGAAATGAAGTAGCAAAGTCCAAAATCCTCAAGTCTAAAAGTCAAAATTTAGACTTTCGAGGATTTTGGGATTTTTGGGAAGTGTGCATGGTGAGAAGCAATAAAATGTCAAAAATTTGAAGTCCAAAATTCTAAAATTTTCAGAATTCGGACTTTTAGGATTTTAGGATTCGGCATTTCGAAGTCTTTGGTGAGAAAAGTGGAAAATCACAAAAAAATTTGAAACTCCAAAATCTAGAAGTCCGAAATTTCTGAGTTTTAGCTTTTCATAGTTTGGAGTTTCAAACTCTCGATCCCCAAATAGAAAAAACACAACTTAATGTCCGAAACTCCAAAACCCGAAAGTGTGAAATTTTGGACTATCAGGACTTTCACGTTCAGACTTTTGGAACTCGAGGACATTTTGAGCGGTGAAGCAGTAACTCGACTTCCAAAATGGAAATGTCTTAAAGTCTGAATTTTAGAATTTCAAAGGTGACATGTTTTTCAAATTATAAAAAGGACAAAGCTAGCCACCTACCATTTTTGGCGGTGATGCCTCGACCTTCAGATGGCCATAACTTTTGACTGGGAGCTCGGATTTACACAAGAAAGGACTTATTAGAAAGATCACAAGGTCCTCTACCTAACTAAAATTCATGAGAATAAGTTAGTAAAAATGAAGAAATACAATTCATCATTTTTTTAAGGTCCGAGGTTTCTCACCTACCAGCATAATGAGGTATGGGCTTCCTTTCTTGCCCAACAAGGAATGGTACATGAAGGCATGGGTTTTGTAATAGAACCCATCAATATTATTTGCAAATGAATTAAATGCATTTTTTGGGTGGTTGGATTAAAAATTTGAATTTTTTTATCTCCCTCTCATTCTTCCTATATATTTTAAGGAGCGGCATTTTTCTAAAGGTTGGACAATTTTTTTTGCACCCTCCCTCCTCTTCTTTTTGCAAGTGGATTTGTGGAGTTAGAACCTCCTATCAAAATTGTAATGCAAATATGTCCTCTTTGCCATTGTAGTGTATTGTATCAATTGGTGGAACAATAAAAATTAAGTCTATGGATGATTTCAACCCCTCTTTTTGTTCATTTCCTTCATATTATCTTTCATTACAGTTCTAGTTATATGTGCATGGTGTTCTATCATGTTTAAATGGTTTGTGTTTAATGGCAAAGTAGGTGTCCAACATTCCTTTGGTGCATCACCTTTATTAGTTTAGGTTTATTTTCTTGCATCTCCTTAACCCTGTCTCCTTGGAAAGTTAGAGTATATTTTTGGACAGATCCTCTATAATTTGAATGTGTTCATCTCGAACAAAGGAATAGGAACCAACCTTCATCCGGAGATCTTTCCCGATTGAAAATTCTCAAAATTTGGGAAAATCTCCATATTACGTAATCAAACTGAGAGTTTCAACCCATCGAGTTATAGACCTTTAGGGGTGTTGTGATTACGCATCAACAATAAGTTATTGAAAGGAAATCCTACTATAAATAGACACTATAGGATTTTCAATAATGGGTTTAAGAAACATACCATTCACATGAATGGGAAGTTATTCTCCATTCAGCCTTGAAATATGAAATGCATTTTGTTCTTTACAAGATGAAATCATATAAGGACCATTCTAGATTGTATCAAACTTTTTGTGGTTTCTTGGCTTTGCACGACCAACATCCCATTTCAACACAATCTCTCCTTCATTGAAAACTCCAAACTTGGATTTATTATCAAAGGTTCTCTTTATCTGTTATTTATTATTTTCTATTTTCAGATGAGCTTGATCTCTAAGCTCATGTAACTCCATTAACTCTACATAACAAACCTATAGTGGTTCATTGTTAAGCAATTCCATCTGATGCAACAAATCTAGTGCATGAAACTCAACTGAGATGGGCATTCTTGCCTCTCTTCCATAAAAATTTGTACGGTGAATTACCAACCTGATATTTTAGGGGTAACTCTATCAGCCCAAATTTTTGAATTCAACATGAGATGCCAAGCTCTTTGGTTGTCTTTGAGTGTTCTTCTGATGATCCTCAAAAGATTCTTGTTAGTAATTTCAGCTAATCCATTACCTTGTGGGTAATAATTAGATGATGTACTTAAATAAATTATGTACTTGATATCCCAATCTGTTACTTTTGCACCAAGAAACACTAAAGAATTATCTAAAATGATAGTCACTGGAACACCAAATCGAAAACTATTCCCTCATAAAATGAAAGGATTGAAGTCTCATTATCCTCTTTCAAAGCTATTTCTTCATTCCAGCATGTAAAGTAATCTGTAGCAGTTAAAATCCACTTGTTTCCTTGTGACGAAGGTGGATTTATCATGCCAATGAAGTCAAGACCCCACTGCATGAATGGTTGATCCACTGAAATAGGTTGCAGGGGCAGCAAAGCTAAATGTTCTTTTCAACAAATAAAACATTTCTTACACTTTTTGATCCATTTGAAGCAGTTTTTAAATATGTTGGGCCAATAGTAACCAACTTTCATAATTTTTAAAGTTGTAGTACGTGATGAAAAGTGACCTCTTATAGGTCCTTCATGAAATTCAGATAACAATTGTTGAATTCTATCATAATCAACACATCACAGAAAAATTCCATTTATATCTCTTTTGAATAACAAGACATCAATGAAACATAAGGTACAACTTGTAATCTAAAGTACCTTCCTTTATTCTTATCCATACCTTCAGAAAATACCATGTTGCGGGGAAGATAACCAAGTCAGTCATCCATCTTGATTCCTAAACTTCTTGGCTAAGTTAAGGGGGTTGATTTTCTTGTTGTACCAAGGTATTTGACTATTGATACATAACTTCAGCATTCTATTCTAGATCTTCCGATTCTACACTGTTGTTTTTTCATATCAGCAACGGTGTTCACATAAACCTTTTCACCTTACTATTTTTGTAAAGTGAATGTCAACATTGTATCTGTAACCTTCATAATCTAGCCAGATCTTTTTCATTCAATTTATTCAGCATGAATGCTTTCACACTTGGGTGAGAAACTAAGACTTGAATCTTGTTATTTGAAAACATATACTTTAAATTATTTAATCCTCTAAAAATAGAGAATACTTTCTTTTCAAGAAAAGTGTAC
Organism: Taxus wallichiana var. yunnanensis; assembly: GCA_018340775.1. Classification (NCBI taxonomy): domain Eukaryota; kingdom Viridiplantae; phylum Streptophyta; class Pinopsida; order Cupressales; family Taxaceae; genus Taxus; species Taxus wallichiana. The sequence goes on along the minus strand of CM031240.1, from coordinate 714,266,392 downwards.
CTTGTTTCATAGTCATGTAGACTCTTTCCAAAGAAAGCAATGGGCTGCTCAATATTTTTGACATTCATCCGAGTTAAGATAGTTGAAATAGTCTTAGCTCCTGCAAATGCATACATTATAAAATCATTATCAAAATTTGGATTTAAAAGATTAGGAGCTTGTGAAATGGTTGAATTTAAGGCGTCAAATCCTTTTTCCCTTCGCTGGTCCAATAGAAAGTATTCTCTTTCTTTAACATGGCTATCAAAGGTTTGACTAATGATGTAAAATATGGAACAAATATTCTAAACAAAATTATTTTCTCAAGAAAAATATGCAATGATTTCCTATGGTGGGGTAGATATAACCTTGAAATAGCTTCAATTATGAAGGGATCGATTGCTAAACCTTTTTAAAGACAATATGACCCAACAATTTACCTTGATGTACTTTAAAAATGGAGTTTTTCATATTCAAAGATATTCGAACTATCTCGAAAATTTGAAAAGAATGCCTTAAATGCATTAGATGTTCATCATAATTCTTTGAAAAATGGTGACATCATTGAAGTAAACCAATATGCATTTATTCAATAAACTTTGAAAATCCATATCCATTGACGTTGAAATGTTGCAGAACGACATTGGAAATACCGAAATACATTATTTTATAATCATAAGTGCCCCATTTAGTGGTAAAGGTTGTTTTCTATCTATCTTCCTCACACACAATGATCTGATCGTATCTAATGTAGCCATCTAAAGGAGATAATTTGTCGAACAAAAACTATTCTCAAAATATGATCCATATTTGGTAGAGGATAATGGTATTTTATTGAAGCTTTATTAAGGTATTTGAAATATAAACATAGCCTAATTTATCCATTATTTTTCCGAACAGGAACAAGATTAGTTACCCAACTTAAATGCTTAACTGGAAAAATAATACTTGATTCAATTAACTTAGATAACTCTTTTCTCATAAATAGATCAATTTTTAGATTTACTGAGACCTTTTCTTTCGCCTAAATGGCTTGGAATTTGGTTGTAACTCTATTGTATGCTGAGCTAAAATTGGATCAAACCATCTCTAATTCTTAGTACTTAGAGGCAAAAAAATATCTAAATTCTTTACATAATTTGATAAAAGATATTTTTCAGCTAAAGAACAAACATTTGCAATAAGTAGCTTATTTTTATCATCCACAAAGATTTCTTTATACTTATCTACATAAGTTGAAATAATATCTTTGTCCTTTCCTAAATGATCATCGAATCGACAATGTCTTCTAGAGTGACCAATCCTTGAGGCAACTTATTTGTCTTGGTGAACAACTTGGTCACCATAGAAATGCTACATTTTTTTGATTTACTATAGAAAATTTAGCTTCTTCTGTAAAAATCTAAAAATTTCTTTATCATCTTCGAAAACTTGCCAATTTTCTTCATTTTAGAGCCTTTGAAGGTCTAATAATTATTTTAATATGTGGTTGTACCTTTCTATTTTTCAATATGTTCTAGTACATCAAAGCTAGTGCCAACTATTGCAAGTCTATTTGCATGCTTATTTTCTATTCTTGGAATGGAATTGATATTAATAGCATCAAAATCTTCCATTAAGTCTGAAAATTTATGTTTATAAGACTTCATTAATGGATTATTACAAACATTTAATTTTCTTACTTGATTGATAGCTAACTTAGAATCACCAAAAATATGTACCATACTAATATCCCTCTTTCGTCCCAAAGTAGTCTATGAAGTAATGCTTCGTATTCAACTACATTACAAGTACATAAAAATTGGAGACTAAAAGATGAGAAATACCTTTCATTTACGGGGAAGTGAGCATCAAACCTACTCCATGTCCTTTCTTGTTTTTAACTCCATCAAAATGAAGTTTCTGTTATCACCAAATCACAAAGCACCCTCTGCGTTTATACAAGTGCATATACTTGAACTCACGGTGTGATTGGATAACATGGGTGCTATCTCCAAGTTGTGGGACTTGCTACTTGAGATAGACCTCCATGAAAGCTGGTTTTTGCTCCTAAACGACCTCCGCCACAATCTACTCTAATGCGTAGGGAAACTAACTATTCTAATCTAAATTTCCAAGGGACAAGGGAGAAAGAATGCTTAAAATGAAAGCCTACACTACAACGGTGATACACCGAAAAGGAGGGTGTGAAAGTAGTCTTCGATGCGTGAGATACATGAAGCAAAGCACACGCTAGAATGGGCGATGACAGTTCTCCATAATCTAGTAAAATGCATTCACAACAATATCTCAAACATACACAATGATAATGGATCCCTGCAAGAACACAATAATAGAAACAATATTCTTGTAATCAAGGTTGAAGGGGAAAGAATAATGCAATAAAAACATCGGGGAAGATGCATCCACAAACTTATATTTTATTGCTTCCGATATGCACATGATTGATCGGTTCACCTACAAAAAAAAGGGCCCGGATCACCATACAAGGAGTCCACAATAAGGGCTCTGTAGTACATTGGCTTCACAAAGCAATTTTGATAGAGCTTTGCTACTGAAAACTCCCTCCTTTTTACAATGAGCCCAACACTTCAATTTATAGAAAAAATGATAAGAGAGAGAGAGGAAAATGAAAATCCTGAAATCTATCCTTCAACCACTTGTAAGAGGCATTAAATGGAGTAAAATTATTGTATATTACTTGCAAAAGGCTCCCCATACTGTCCCAGTCCGCATCGGAGAAAGAATGATGACCATGCCTCTTAATTGCACTCCCAACCACCAAATAAAACAATGTTATGAACCCGGCCACGTTTTATACAAACTCTCCACATATTTCTCATCAAATAAAGAATTTATTGATAGCGTGAGTCGGTCTCAAAGCCACGATTCCAACGGTACCAATTTTGTGTGATTTCAAAGAGAACCGCAAAAGTTATGGCCTTCTCGAGCGGACAGCTATTTTGGGTTTAGCAGGCGTTTTCTGTCATTTGACGGGAATGAGCATTAACTGACTGGAGACGAATATGTTTCTTTTATTTAAATATATTTACCCTCATTAAAAATAAGAAATCAAAATCTGATCTGGTCTATGGCTGCATATTTAGCTAAGGCATTGAAGCATGAGGTTCAATATGAAATGTTTCCAAAGTTTTAGAATTGATAGTAACCTTGGTCCCATAATGTGAAGTGAAAAGAAAAAAAGACCAATCTAAAGAGAGATAACCTCGTATCTTTGCTATGAAATCTCTCTATAAACATAAGGCAAATTAAGGAGGTAAATCCACAAACGAGTAACATCTTGTAACATAGAAACATTTGGACAAACATGTAATGTTACATCCAGATCTCGATAACACCACTAGTGTTAGTATTTGTTCCATCAAGGTGTAGCACACTTTTCTCTATAGGCTCGTAATATAGGCCCAACATTTCTAGAATTACATTTGGCATAATTCAGCTACTTGCACAATTTTAAACCCTGTAGATAGATGACTGCAAGTGTTTTAAGATTTTTTGGTGTAGAGGAAGTCGTGCTCGTTGCCCAAAAAGTCCCATTTTGTAAAAATTGGAGCTCAAAGTAAAAATTTATGGCCATTTGAAGTTCACGGGTCAAATATTGACTTTTCTTCTTTGCCTTCGGCCGTTTTGGCTTTTCACGTCCCCGCACGTACTTTTATCCCGGTTGTCCCAAATGAATTCTTCCGCATCGCCCGATTCGGGCTTCCTTATTCCCTTTGCGGCCTTATCACCTTTTCCCATCCCGCACATTTTTTTTTTCTGATCATCACGGACGAAAATCTCCCATCTGCCCGAAATGGACCGTCTTGCGGAAAACCGCCGATTCGCGTCCCACGCGTACATTTTTCGGTGTCCCTGGGCGAAAATCTCTCGAACTTCGAAATGGACTATTTTGCAAAAATTGTGCGATTCGCGTCCACGAGTACATTTGTCCCAGTACTGTCCCAAACCAAGTGAAACAAAAGAAACTTGATGATTTACATTCCCTTTGGTTGTGTTTGCCGCTTTCAGGCGTCCCCAGCGTACTTTTGTCCCAACTTTTCCGTTGTTGCGCATGGGAAAAAATGTCCAAATTAGCCGATTTTCTTTATAATTCGGCCCCAAGCTTGGTCTGACGAACCTCGATACGACCCGCCTTTGTACGATCCACACCCTTCGGACCGAAATTCTTTAAAACAGTCCTGTGACCTTATTTTTACATTTTTTCTATTTTCTAACTCGGTGGGATTTCTTCTTAGATGAGAGAGTTAGAGAGAAGCCAAGGGGCCCCCAAAAACATGATTTTGGGCCTTGAATCAATCTACTTGCTGGGATGAAGAATTTGTTGCATGTTATCAAAATTACCTTGAGGGTGAATTTTGGATACTTGAGTTCCAAATCCCCTTTCGTTGCATTTTTGTTTTGGAAAACAAAGGAATTGATGTATTTTCTTCATACGGGAAATACACTCCAAAAATATGTTCTTTAACTTCTTTGAAAGGATCATGAGCATGTTCTTCATTTTTCTTTTCATCCATAAACAAGTTAGACACACCTTCTAAAGTAGAATAAAGTGTTTCATTATAAAAATCTGACTTGTCTATGGCTGCATATTTAGCTAAGGCATTCAAAGCATGAGGTTCAATATGAAATGTTTCCAAAGGTTTAGAATTTATAGTAACCTTGGTCCCATAATGTGTAGTGAAAAGAAAAAGCAGACCAATCGAAGAGAGATAACCTCGTATCTCTGCTTTATGAAATCTCTTGATAAACATAAGGCAAAGTAAGGAGGTAAATCCACAACGGTAACATCTTGTAAAATAGAAACATTTGGAAAAACATGTAATGTTACCTCTAGATCTCGATAACACCACTAGTGTTAGTATTTTTTCCATCAAGGTGTAGCACACTTTTCTCTATAGGCTCAAATTTATAGGCCCAACTTTTCTAGAATTACTTTTGGCATAATTGTGCTACTTGCGCCATTGTCAACCCTGTAGATAGATGACTATAAGTGTTCTAATATTTTTGTGGCATAGAGGACGTCTTTTTCATTCCAGAAAGTCTAATTTTGTGAAAATCGGAGCTAGGAGTCAAAAGTTATGGCGTTTAAAGTTCATGGGTCAAACGTTGACTTTTCTTTTTTTGCCTTGGTCGTTTGGCACCGCGTCCTGCGCATACTTTTGTCCCGGCTGTCCCAAATGAATTCTCCCACATCATATGATTTGGGCTTCCTTGTTCCCTTTTGTGGCCTTTTTGCCTTTTAGCATTCTGCGCGCCCGCATGTACTTTTGTCCCGACTGTCCGGGACGAAAATCAATAAAGCGCCGAAATGGACCGTCTTGTGGAAAATCAGCCGATTCGTGTCCAACGTGTAATTTTTTCCCTTTTGTACCAGAAAAAAATCTCCAGTCTGCCCGAGATGGACCGTCTTGTGGCAAATCGGCCGATTCGCATCCCAGCGTACTTATGTCACCTGGCTGTCCCAAAGCTGCGTGAAACAAAAAAACTTGACAATTTTCATTCCCTTCGTTGTTTCAAATTTTCGCGGCCCCCTTACTTTTGTCCCAATTGTTCCACGGACCACAGGACAAAATGTACGACTTATCTGATTTTCTTGGTATCTCAGCCCCAAGCTTGCATACGACGAACCTCGGTCGACCCACCTTTGAGTACGATCCGCACCCTTCGGACCGAAATGCTTTAAAAAGTCCTACAACATTATTTTTTACATTTTTATATGTTTCTAACTTTTTGGGATTTCTTCTTGGATGAGAGAGTTAGAGAGAGAAGCCGAGGGCCCCGAAAACATGATTTTGGGCCTGGAATCAATCTACTTGCTCGGGGTGAAGAATTTGATGCATGTTATCAAAATTACCTTGAGGGATGAATTTTGGATAATATGTTTCCAAATCCCTTCCGTTGCATTTTTATTTTGGACAACAAAGGAATTGATGTCTTTTCTTCATACGGGAAATACACTCCAAAATATGTTCTTTAACTTCTTTGAAAGGATCATGAGAATGTTCTTCATTTTTCTTTTCATCCATAAACAAGTTAGACACACCTTCTAAAGTAGAAAAAGTTTTCATTATCAAAATCTGACTAATCTATGGCTGCATATTTAGCTAAGGCATTGAAGCATGAGGTTCAATATGAAATGTTGCCAAAGCTTTAGAATTGATAGTAACCTTGGTCCCATAATGTGTAGTGAAAAGCAAAAAGACCAATATGAAGAGAGATAACCTCGTATATTTGCTATGAAATCTCTGGATAAACATAAGGCAAAGTAAGGAGGTAAATCCACAACATGATAACATCTTGTGAAATAGAAACATTTGGAAAAACATGTAATGTTACCTCTAGATCTCTGATAACACCACTAGTCTTAGTATTTTTTTCCATCAAGGTGTAGCACACTTTTCTCTATAGGCTCGTACTATAGGCCCAACATTTCTAGAATTACTTTTGGCATATTTGTGCTACTTGCACCATTGTCAATCCCTGTAGATAGATGTCTACAAGTGTTCTAATCTGCTTTTGCGTAGAGGGCGTCGTGCTTGTTCGAAAGTCCAATTTTTGAAAATCGAGCTCGGAATCAAAAGTTATGGCCGTTTGAAGTTTACGGGTCAAAGCGTTGACTTTTTTCTTTGCCTTCAACCGTTTTTGCTTTTCGTGTCTTGCGCGTACTTTTGTCTCATTTATTGCCCAAATGAATTCTCCGCATCAGCTGATTTGGGCTTCCTTGTTCCCTTTTACGACCTTTTTACCTTTTCGCGTCCCTCGCGTACTTTTATCCCGAATGTCCGGATGAAAATCTCGAACTACCCGAAATGGACCGTCTTTATGGAAAATCGGCCGATTTGCGTCCCACGCGTAGTTTTTTCTGGCTGTCCCAAACCGTGTGAAACAAAAAAACTTGACAATTTTCATTCCCTTTGGTTATTTCCGATTTTAACATCCCCGCATAGTTTTGTTCAATTGTTACTGCGGACTCCCTTTTACGACTGCACCTTTGTACGATCCGCACCCTTGGACCGAAATACTTTAAAATAGTCCTGCTGACCTTATTTTTTACATTTTTTCTATTTTTCTAACTTGTTGGGATTTCTTCTTGGATGAGAGATTTAGAGAGAAGCCGAGGGGGGCCCCAAAAACACGATTTCAGGCCTTGAATCAATCTACTTGCTTGGAAATGAAGAATTTTTATGCATGTTATCAAAATTACCTTGAGGGGTGAATTTTGGATAACAATTTCAAAATCCCTTCCGTTGCATTTTTTGTTTTGGACAACAAAGGAATTGATTTATTTTCTTCATACAGAAATACACTCAAAAATATGTTCTTTAACTTCTTTGAAAGGATCATGAGCATGTTATTCATTTTTCTTTTCATCCATAAACAAGTTAGACACACCTTCTAAAGTAGAAAAAAGTTTATCATTATCAAAATCTGAGTGGTCTATGGCTGCATATTTAGCCAAGGCATTCGAAGCATGAGGTTCAATATGAAATGTTTCTAAAGGTTTAGAATTGATAGTAACCTTGGTCCCATAATGTGTAGTGAAAAGAAAAAGCAGACCAATCGAAGAGAGATAACCTCGTATCTCTCTGCATGAAATCTCTTGATAAACATAAGGCAAAGTAAGGAGGTAAATCCACAACAAAAACATCTTGTAAAATAGAAACATTTGGAAAAACATGTAATGTTACCTCTAGATCTCTGATTACACCAATAGTGTTAGTATTTGTTCCATCAAGGTGTAGCACACTTTTCTCTATAGGCTCGTCTTATAGGCCCAACATTTCTAGAATTACTTTTGGCATAATTGTGCTACTTGCACCATTTTCGATACTGTAGATAGATGACTGCAAGTGTTCTAATATTTTTGTTGCGTAGAGGATGTCGTGCTCATTCCAGAAAGTCAATTTTTTGAAATTCGGAGCTAGGAGTCAAAATTTATGGCCGTTTGAAGTTCATGGGTCAAACATTGACTTTTCTACGCTTGTCCTTCAACCGTTTCGGCTTTTCGTGTCCCACGCGTACTTTTGTCTCGGTACTGTTCCAAATGAATTCTCCCGCATCGGCTGATTTGGGCTTCCTTGTTCCCTTTACAACCTTTTTGCCTTTTCGCGTCCCTCGCGTATTTTTGTCCCGTGTCCGGACAAAAATCTCTCGAGTTCGCCAAAAATGGACCGTCTTGAGGCAAATCGGCTGATTTGCGTTCCACGCGTACTTTTTTCTGGCTGTCCCAAACCGCGTGAAACAAAAAAAATGTGACAATTTTCATTCCCTTGGTTGTTTCAGATTTTCGCGTCCCCAGCGTACTTTTGTTCCAATTGTTCGCGGACCGCATGGGACAAAATGTCCGACTTAGCGTTTCTTTGTATTTCGGCCCCAAGCTTGTATGCACGAACCTCGATCGACCTACACTAGTACGATGCACCCTTCGGACCGAAATACTTTAAAATAGTCCTGCTGACCCTATTTTTTACATTTTTTCTATTTTTCTAACTCGTTGGGATTTCTTCTTGGATGAGATATTTAGAGAGAAGCCAAGGACGGCCCCAAAAACATTATTTCGAGCCTTGAATCAATCTACTTTCTGGATGAAGAATTTTTATGCATGTTATCAAAATTACCTAGAGGGGTGAATTTTGGATAACAATTTCAAAATCCCTTCCGTTGCATTTTTGTTTTGGAAAACAAAGGAATTGATGTATTTTCTTCATACAGAAATACAATCCAAAAATATGTTCTTTAACTTCTTTGAAAGGATCATGAGCATGTTATTCATTTTTCTTTTCATCCATAAACAAGTAAGACACACCTTCTAAAGTAGATAAAAGTGTTTCATTATCAAAATATGGTGGTCTATGGCTGCATATTTAGCTAAGGCATTGAAGCATGAGGTTCAATATGAAATGTTTCAAAGGTTTAGAATTGATAGTAACCTTGGTCCCATAATGTGTAGTGAAAAGTAAAAAAGACCAATATGAAGAGAGATAACCTCGTATCTTTGTTATGAAATCTCTTGATAAACATAAGGCAAAGTAAGGAGGTAAATCCACAATAGTAACATCTTGTAAAATAGAAACATTTGGACAAACATTTAATGTTACCTCTAGATCTCTGATAACACCACTAGTGTTAGTATTTGTTCCATCAAGGTGTAGCACACTTTTCTCTATAGGCTCGTCTTATAGGCCAAACATTTCTTGAATTAATTTTGGCATAATTGTGCTAATTTCACCATTTTCAACCCCGTAGATAGATGACTGCAATTGTTCTAAGATTTTTTTGGCATAGAGGGCGTCATGCTCGTTCAAGAAAGTCATTTTTGTGAAAATCGGAGCTCGAGTCAAAAGTTATGGCGTTTAAAGTTCACGGTCAAGCGTTGACTTTTCTTCTTTACCTTCGGCCATTTCGGCTTTTTGCGCCCCACGCATACTTTTGTCGGCTATCCCAAATGAATTCTCCCACATCGGCCGATTCGAAGCTTACTCGTTCCCTTTACGGCCTTTTCACCTTTTTCACGTCCCGCTCGTTCTTTTGTTACGATTGTCCGGGACGAATATCTCGAGCTCCCGAAATGGACCGTGTTGCGGAAAATCAGCCGATTTGCATCCCAAGCATAATTTTGTCTGGCGGTCCCAGCAAAAATCTCTAGACTCGCGAAATAGACCATCTTGTGGAAAATAGGTCGATTCGCGTCCCAAGCATACTTTGTTGGGCTGTCCCAAACCGCACGAAACAAAAAAACTTGACAATTTTCATTCCCTTGGTTGTTTTGGCTTTTCGCGTCCCAGCGTACTTTTATCGCAAATTGTTAAAAGTGGATTGCACGGGACAAAAAGTCTTACTTAGCGGATTTTATTTGTATTTGGCCCCAAGCTTGAGTACGACGAACCTCGATATGACCCACACTTGGTATGATCCACACCATTCAAACCCGAAATTCTTTAAAAGCAGTCCCTGCAATCTTATTTTTTGCATTTTTTCTATTTTTCTAACTCGTTGAGATTTCTTCTTGGATTAGAGAGTTAGAGAGAAGTCGAGGGCCCCAAAACATGATTTCGGGCCTTGAATGAATCTACTTGCTGGGATTTGAAGAATTTTATTCATGTTATCAAAATTACCTTGAGGGTGAATTTTGGATAACGATTTCAAATCCCTTCCGTTGCATTTTTGTTTTGGACAACAAAATAATTGATATATTTTCTTCATACAGGAAATACACTCCAAAAATATGTTCTTTAACTTCTTTAAAAGGATCATGAGCATGTTCTTCATTTTTCTTTTCATCCATAAACAAGTTAGACACACCTTCTAAAGTAGAAAAAAGTGTTTCATTATCAAAATCTGGTGATCTATGGCTGCATATTTAGCTAAGGCATTTGAAGCATGAGGTTAAATATGAAATGTTTCCAAAATTTTAGAATTTACATTAACCTTGGTCCCATAATGTGTAGTGAAAAGAAAAGCAGGACCAATGAAGAAGAGAGATAACCTCGTATCTCGCTATGAAATCTCTTGATAAACATAAGGCAAAGTAAGGAGGTAAATCCACAACAAAAACATCTTGTAAAATAGAAACATTTGGAAAAACATGTAATGTTACCTCTAGATCTCTGATTACACCAATAGTGTTAGTATTTGTTCCATCGAGGTGTAGCACACTTTTCTCTATAGGCTCGTCTTATAGGCGACATTTCTAAAATTACTTTTGGCATAATTGTGCTACTTGCAACATTATCAACCACTGTAGATAGATGAATACAAGTTTTCTAATAATATTGTGGCATAGAGGATGTCGTGGTCATTCGAGAAAGTCTAATTTTGTGAAAATCAGAGCTGGAGTCAAAAGTTATGGCGTTTCAAGTTCACGGGTCAAGCGTTGAGTTTTCTTCTTTGCCTTCGGCCGTTTTGGCTTTTCGGCGTCCCGCGCATACTTTTTCCCAACTTTCTGAATGAATTCTCCTGCATCGGCCCGATTTGGGCTTCCTTGTTCCCTTTTGTGGCCTTTTCACCTTTTCACATCCCGCGTACTTTTGTTCCGGTACTGTCATGACGAAAAATCTCGAACTCCCGAAATGGGCAGGTCTTGCGAGAAATCATCACGATTCGCGTCCCCACGCGTACTTTTTATCCTGGCAGCTGTCCGGATGAAAATATCGATTTCGAAATGGACCATCTTGCGGAAAATCGGCCGATTCGTGTCCCACACGCATTACTTTTGTCCCGTCTGTCCCAAACGGACACAAAACAAAAAAAAAACTTGACGATTTTCATTCCCTTGATTGTTTGATTTTCGCGTCCCCGCGTACTTTTGTCCCAAGCTGTTCCATGGACTTCACGGGACAAAAATGTCCAACTTAGCTGATTTTATTTGTATTTATTTGAGCTTGGTCACGACGAACCTCGATCACGACCGCTTGACTGGTATGATCCGCACCCTTCGGACCGAACTTCTTTAAAATAGTCCTCGACCTTATTTTTGCATTTTTCTATTTTTCTAACTCGTTGGGATTTCTTCTTGGATGAGAGAGTTAGAGAGAAGCCGTTGGGGCCCCAAAACATGATTTTGGGCCTTGAATCAATCTACTTGTTAGGAATTTGAAGAATTTTTATGCATGTTATCAAAATTACCTTGAGGGTGAATTTTGGATAACAATTTCCAAATCCCTTCCATTGCATTTTTGTTTTGGACAACAAAGGAATTGATGTATTTTCATCATACGGGAAATACACTCCAAAAATATGTTCTTTAAATTCTTTGAAAGGATCATGAGCATGTTCTTCATTTTTATTTTCATCCATAAACAAGTTAGACACACCTCCTAAAGTAGAAAAAAATGTTTCATTATCAAAATCTGACTTGTCTATAGCTGCATATTTAGCTAAGGCATTGAAGAATGAGGTTCAATATGAAATGTTTCCAAAGGTTTAGAATTGATAGTAACCTTGGACCCATAATGTGTAGTGAAAAGCAAAAAGACCAATCGAAGAGAGATAACCTCATATCTTTACTATGAAATCTCTTGATAAACATAAGGCAAAGTAAGGAGGTAAATCCGCAGTGCGATGAACCTCGATCACGATCTACAAATACGATCCACACCCTTCGGACCGAAATGCTTTAAAACAATCTTACTGACATTATTTTTGCATTTTATCTATTTTTCTAACTCGTTGGGATTTCTTCTTGGATGAGAGAGTTAGAGAGAAGCCGAGGCCCCACCAAAAACACAATTTTGGGCCTTGAATCAATCTACTTGCTCGGAAAGGACTTGAAGAATTTGATGCATGTTATCAAAATTACCTTGAGGGTGAATTTTGAGATACAGTTTCCAAATCCCTTCCGTTGCATTTTTTGTTTTGCACAACAAAGGAATTGATGTATTTTCTTCATACAGCGTCCCCAGGGAAATACACTCCAAAAATATTTTCTTTAACTTCTTTGAAAAGATCGGGAGCATGTTCTTCATTTTTCTTTTCATCCATAAACAAGTTAGACACACCTTCTAAAGTAGAAAAAAAAAGTGTTTCATTATCAATATATGACTGGTCTATGGTTGCATATTTATCTCGGGCATTGAAGCATGTGGTTCAATATGAAATGTTTCCAAAGGTTTAGAATTGATAGTAACCTTGGTCCCATAATGTGTAGTGAATAGTAAAAAGACCAATCGAAGAGAGATAACCTCGTATCTTTCTTTATGAAATCTCTTGATAAATCTAAGGCAAAGTAAGGAGGTAAATCCACAATAGTAACATCTTGTAAAATAGAAAAATTTGGACAAACATGTAATGTTACCTCCATATCTCACGATAACACCACTAGTGTTAGTATTTGTTCCATTAAGGTGTAGCACACTTTTCTCTATAGGCATTGTTATAGGCCCAACATTTCTAGAATTACTTTTGGCATAATTGTGCTACTTGCACCATTTTCAACCCAATAGATAGATGACCACAAATGTTCTAAGATTTTGTGGCCTAGAGGACTTCGTGCTCATTCATAAAGTCTAATTTTGTGAAAATCGGAGCTCGGAGTCAAAAGTTATGGCCGTTTGAAGTTCACGGGTCAAACATTGACTTTTCTTCTATGCCTTCGGCCGTTTTGGCTTTTCACGTCCCCACGTACTTTTGTCCTATTGTCTCAAATGAATTCTCCGCATCGACCGATTCAGGCTTCCTTGTTCCCTTTTGTGGCCTTTTAACCTTTTCGCATCCCCCGTACATTTGTCCATTGTCTCGGACGAAAATCTCTTAAGCGTCCGAAATGGACCGTCTTGCGGAAAATCGGTCGATTCAAGCGTCCCACGCATACTTTTTCCAAGACTGTCCCAAAGCTGCATGAAACAAAAAAAAAAACTTGGCGATTTTCATTCCCTTCGGTTGTTTCTTCTTTTCGCGTCCCAGCGTACTTTTGTCCCAACTATTCCGCGGACCGCACAGGACAAATTTTTGGCTTAGCCAATTTTCTTTATATTTCAGCCCCAATCTTGAGTGACAGACAGAACCTTAGTACGACCAGCTTGTTTGATACGATCCGCACCCTTGGACCGAAATGCTTTAAAAAGTCCCTCTGACCTTATTTTTAAATTTTTTCTATTTTTATAACTCGTTGGGATTTCTTCTTGGATGAGAGAGTTAGAGAGAAGCGAGGGCCCCCAAAAACATGATTTCAGGCCTTGAATCAATCTACTTGCTCGAGGCGAAGAATTTGATGCATGTTATCAAAATTACCTTGAGGGGTGAATTTTGGATATGATTTCTAAATCCCCGCCATTGCATTTTTGTTTTGGACAACAAAGGAATTGATATATTTTCTTCATATAGGAAATACACTCCAAAAATATGTTCTTTAACTTCTTTGAAAGGATCATGAGCATGTTCTTCATTTTCTTTTCATCCATAAACAAGTTAGACACACCTTCTAAAGTAGAAAAAGAATTTCATTATCAAAATCGACTAGTCTATGGCTGCATATTTAGCTAAGGCATTGAAGCATGAGGTTCAATATGAAATGTTTCCAAAGGTTTAGAATTGATAGTAACCTTGGTCCCATAATGTGTAGTGAAAAAGACAAAAAGACCAATCGAGAGAGATATCCTCGTATCTTTGCTATGAAATCTCTTGATAAACATAAGGCAAAGTAACAAAGTAAATCCCAATGTGATAACATCTTGTAAAATAGAAACATTTGGACAAACATGTAATGTTACCTCCGGATCTCGATAACACCACTAGTATTAGTATTTGTTCGATCAAGGTGTAGCACACTTTTCTCTGTAGGCTCGTCTTGTAGGCCCAACATTTCTAGAATTACTTTTGGCATAATTGTTCTACTTGCACCATTTTCAACCCTATAGATATATGAATGCAAGTGTTCTAATATTTTTGTGGCTTAGAGGACGTCGTGCTCATTCCGAGAAAGTCCAATTTTGTAAAAATCAGATCTCGAGTCAAAATTTATGGCCGTTTGAAGTTCACGGGTCAAGCGTTGACTTTCTTCTTTGCCTTCGGCCGTTTCGACTTTTCGCGTCCCGCGTCATTTTTGTCGGCTGTCCTAAATGAATTCTCCTACATCGCCGATTAAGGATTCCTTGTTCCCTTTACTGACCTTTTCACCTTTTCGCGTCCCGCGTCTTGCGTATACTTTTGTCCCGTATGCGGATGAAAATCTCCGAACTACCCAAAATGGACCGTCTTGCGGAAAATCGGTCGATTCGCGTCACACATGTACATTTGTCTGGCTATACAGGACAAAAATCTCTACAACTTTGCCTAAAATGGACCGTCTTGCGGCAAATCGGCCGATTCACATCCCATGCATACTTTTGTCCTACATTTTGTCCCAAAATGTTTGAAACAAAGAAAACTTGACGATTTTCATTTCCTTTGGTTGTTTTGGCTTTTCGTGTACCCAAGTGTAATTTTGTCCCAACTGTTCATGAGACTTCACAGGACAAAAATGTTCGACTTTGATTTTCTTTGTATTTCGGACCCAAGCTTGGTACGGCCGAACCTCGATACGACCATAGATCTGCATGAAGAATTTGATGCATGTTATCAAAATTACCTTGAGGGTGAATTTTGGATAATGAGTTTCAAATCCCTTCCATTGCATTTTGGTTTTGGACAATAAAGGAATTGATGTATTTTCTTCATACAAGAAATACACTCCAAAAATATGTTCTTTAACTTCTTTGAAAGGATCATGAGCATGTTCTTCATTTTTATTTTCATCCATAAACAAGTTAGACACATCTTCTAAAGTAGAAAAAAAGTGTTTGATAATCAAAATCACGTGGTCTATGGCTGCATATTTAGCAAAGGAATTTGAAGCATGAGGTTCAATATGCAATGTTTCAAAGGTTTAAAATTGATAGTAATGTTGGTCCCATAATGTGTAATGAAAATAAAAAGACCAATCGAAGAAAGATAACCTCGTATATTTGTTATGAAATCTCTTGATAAACATAAGGCAAAGTAAGGAGGTAAATCCATATGATAAGATCTTGTAAAATAGAAACATTTGGACAAACATGTAATGTTACCTCCGGATCTCGATAACACCACTAGTGTTAGTATTTGTTCCATCGAGTGTAGCACACTTTTCTCTATAGGCTCGTCTTTATAGGCCCAACATTTCTAGAATTACTTTTGGAATAATTGTGCTACTTGCACCATTTTCAACCCCATATATAGATGAATGCAAGTGTTCTAAGATATTTTGGTATAGAGGACATCGTGCTCATTCTAGAAAGTCTAATTTTGTGAAAATCAGAGCTTGGAGTCAAAAGTTATTGCCGTTTGAAGTTCACGGGTCAAACGTTGACTTTTCTTCTTTGCCTTCGGCCATTTCGGCTTTTCACGTCAAGCGCGTACTTTTGTCTCGGCGGTCCCAAATGAATTCTCCGCATCAGCTGATTTGGGATTCCTTGTTCCCTTTGCGGCCTTTTCACCTTTTCGCGTCCATGCGTGCACTTTTGTCCCATCCCTAGGACGAAAATTTCGAAGCGCCTAAAATGGACCGTCTTGTGGAAAATCGGCCGATTCGTGTTCCACGCGATACTTTTGTCGGTATCTGGATGAAAATCTTTGAACTACCGAAATGGACCGTGTTACAACATATCGGATGATTTATGTCCCGCATACTTTTGTCGGCTGTCCCAAACCGCGAGAAACAAAAAAACTTGCGATTTTCATTCCCTTGATTGTTTCAGATTTTCTTGTCCCCGCGTGTTTTTGTCCCATTTGTTCCGCATGGACCGCCTGGGACAAAAATGTCTGACTTAGCTGATTTTCTTTGTATTTCAGCCCCAAGCTTGGTACGATGAACCTCAGTCGACCCACATTAGTACGATCTGCATCCTTGGACCAAAAAAGCTTTAAAAAGTCATGCAACCTTATTTTTGCATTTTTTCTATTTTCTAACTCATTGGGATTTCTTCTTGGATGACGAGTTAGAGAGAAGCCGAGGGCCCCCAAAAACACTATTTCTGGCCTTGAATCAATCTACTTGCTCGGGGTGAAGAATTTGATGCATGTTATCAAAATTACCTTGAGGGTTGAATTTTGGATAACAGTTTCCAAATCCCTTCCATTGCATTTTTGTTTTGGAAAGCAAAGGAATTGATGTATTTTCTTCATACGGAAATACACTCCAAAAATATGTTCTTTAACTTCTTTGAAAGGATCATGAGCATGTTCTTCATTTTTCTTTTCATCCATAAACAAGTTAGACACACCTTCTAAAGTATAAAAAAGTGTTTCATTATCAAAATCTGAATGGTCTATGGCTACATATTTAGCTAAATCATTGAAGCATGAGGTTTAATATGAAATGTTTCCAAAGGTTTAGAATTGATAGTAACCTTGGTCCCATAATGTGTAGTGAAAAGCAAAAAAGACCAATCTGAAGAGAGATAACCTCGTATCTTTCTTTGTGAAATCTCTTGATAAACATAAGGCAAAGTAAGGAGGTAAATCCATAATGAGTAAGATCTTGTAAAATAGAAACATTTGGAAAAACATGTAATGTTACCTCCAGATCTCTCGATAACACCACTAGTGTTAGTATTTGTTCCATCAAGGTGTAGCACACTTTTCTCTATAGGCTCGTACTTTATAGGCCCAACATTTCTAGAATTACTTTTGGAATAATTGTGCTACTTGCACCATTGTCAACCCTTTAGATATATGACTACAAGTGTTCTAAGATAATTGTGGTGTAGAGGATGTTGTGCTCATTCCAGAAAGTTCAATTTTGTGAAAATCAGAGCTCGGAGTCAAAAGTTATGGTCGTTTGAAGTTCATGGGTCAAAGCGTTGACTTTTCTTCTTTGCCTTCATCCATTTCAGATTTTTGAATCCTGCGTGTACTTTTGTACCAATTTGTCTCAAATGAATTCTCTTGCATCAGCCAATTCAGGATTCCTTGTTCCCTTTTGTGCCCTTTTCACCTTTTTGTGTCCCAGCGTGTACTTTTGTCTCGATTTGTCCTGGATTTAAAATCTCTCGAAGCGCCCGAAATGGACCGTCTTGTGGAAAATCAGCCGATTCGCATCCCACTCGTACTATTGTCCCTGGCTGTCCTAGGTGAAAATCTCGAACTTACCGAAATGGAAAATCTTGCGGCAAATCGGCCGATTACGTCCCACGCATACTTTTGTCCATTTGTCCCAAACCGCTTGCGAAACAAAAAAAACTTGACGATTTTCATTCCCTTCATTGTTTGACTTTTCGCGTCCCCCTCATACTTTTGTCCCAACTGTTCCGCGGACCACCTAGGACAAAAATGTCTAACTTAGCCAATTTTCTTTGTATTTCGGCCCCAAGCTTGGTACGACAAACCTCGGTACGACCCGCACTAGTACGATCCGCACCCTTCAGACCGAAATGCTTTAAAACAGTCCTGCAACCTTATTTTTTGCATTTTTTCCATTTTTCTAACTCGTTGGGATTTCTTCTTGGATGAGAGAGTTAGAGAGAAGCCGAGGGGGCCCCCAAAAACACTATTTCAGGCCTTGAATCAATCTACTTGCTCGGGACTGAAGAATTTGATGCATGTTATCAAAATTACCTTGAGGGGTGAATTTTGGATAAGCTGTTTCCAAATCCCTTCCGTTGCATTTTGTTTTGGATAACAAAGGAATTGATGTGTTTTCTTCATATAGGAAATACACTCCAAAAATATGTTCTTTAACTACTTTGAAAGGATCATGAGCATGTTCTTCATTTTTCTTTTCATCCATAAACAAGTTAGACACACCTTCTAAAGTAGAAAAAAGTGTTTCATTATCAAAATCTGATGGTCTATGGCTGCATATTTAGCTAAGGCATTCGAAGCATGAGGTTCAATATGAAATGTTTCCAAAGGTTTAGAATTGATAGTAACGTTGGTCCCATAATGTGTAGTGAAGAGAAAAAAAGACCAATCGAAGAGAGATAACCTCGTATCTTTGCTATGAAATCTCTTGATAAACATAAGGCAAACTTAGGAGGTAAATCCACAACAAAAGTAACATCTTGTAAAATAGAAACATTTGGAAAAAAATGTAATGTTACCTCCAGATCTACGATAACACTACTAGTGTTAGTATTTGTTCCATCAAGGTGTAGCACACTTTTCTCTATAGGCTCGTACTATAGCCCCAACATTTCTAGAATTACTTTTGGCATAATTGTGCTACTTGCACCATTTTAAACCACGTAGATATATGAATGTAAGTCGTTCTTGTTCCAGAAAGTCAAATTTTTAAAAATCGGAGCTCGGAGTCAAAAGTTATGGCCGTTTGAATTTCACGGGTCAAAGCGTTGACTTTTCTTCTTTGCCTTGGTTGTTTCGAAGCTTTTCGTGTCCTCGCGTACTTTTGTGTCCGGCTGTCCCAAATGAATTCTCCGCATCAGACGATTCGAGCTTCCTTGTTCCAAGGCGAAAATCTCTCGAAATCCCGAAATGGACCGTCTTGCAGAAAATTGGCCGATTCGCGTCCCCACGCGTACTTTTGTCCCGACTGTCCCGGACGAAAATCTCCGAACTACTCGAAATGGACCGTGTTGTGGAAAATCGGCCGATTCGCGTCTCACGCATACTTTTGTCCCATTTATACCAAACCGCGAAACAAAAAAACTTGATGATTTTCATTCCCTTCGGTTGTTTTGGATTTTCGCGTCTCGTGTACTTTTGTCCCAACTGTTCCGCGGACCGCCTAGGACAAAAATGTCCAACTTAGCTGATTTTCTTTGTATTTCAGCCCCAAGCTTGGTACGATGAACCTCGGACAACCCGCACTGTACGATCTCGCACCCTTCAAAACCAAAAGCTTTAAAACGATCCTGCTGACCTTATTTTTGCATTTTTTCTATTTTTCTAACTCGTTGGGATTTCTTCTTAGATGAGAGAGTTAGAGAGAAGCCGAGGGCCCCTAAAAACATGATTTTGGGCCTTGAATCAATCTACTTGTTCGGGACTGAAGAATTTGATGCATGTTATCAAAATTACCTTGAGGGGTGAATTTTGGATAACAGTTTCCAAATCCCTTCCATTGCATTTTTGTTTTGGAAAACAAAGGAATTGATGTATTTTCTTCATACAAGAAATACACTCCAAAAATATGTTCTTTAACTTCTTTGAAAGGATCATAAGCATGTTCTTCATTTTTCTTTTCATCCATAAACAAGTTAGACACACCTTCTAAAGTAGAAAAAGTGTTTCATTAACAAAATCTGGTGATCTATGGCTGCATATTTAGCTAAGGCATTCAAGCATGTGGTTCAATATGAAATGTTTCAAAGGTTTAGAATTGATAGTAATGTTGGTCCCATAATGTGTAGTGAAAAGCAAAAAGACCAATGCGAAGAGAGATAACCTCGTATCTTTGATATGAAATCTCTTGATAAACTTAAGACAAAGTAAGGAGGTAAATCTAGAACAAGTAACATCTTGTAAAATAGAAACATTTGGAAAAACATGTAATGTTACCTCCAAATCTCGATAACAGCACTAGTGTTAGTATTTGTTCCATGAAGGTCTAGCACACTTTTCTGTATAGGCTTGTCATTGTAGGCCCAACATTTCTAGAATTACTTTTGACATAATTGTGCTACTTTAACCATTTTCAACCCTCTACATATATGACTACAAGTGTTCTAATATTTTTTTGGTGTAGAGGACATCGTACTCATTCCAGAAAGTCCAATTTTGTGAAAATCGGAGCTCGGAGTCAAAAGTTATGGCCGTTTGAATTTCATGGGTCAAACGTTGACTTTTCTTCTTTGCCTTTGGCCGTTTCAGATTTTCGCGTCTGTGCGTACTTTTTGTACCGGCTGTCTCAAATGAATTCTCCCGCATCGGCCAATTCGGGATTCCTTGTTCCCTTTTGTGTCCTTTTCACCTTTTCACGTCCCCGCACGTACTTTTGTCCTGATCTGGCTTGTCCGGGACGAAAATCTCCGAATCAAGCCGAAATTGACCCTCTTGTGGAAAATCAGCCGATTCACATCCCACGCGTACTATTGTCTCGCTGTCCCCGGATGAAAATATCCAAAGCGCCTGAAATGGATCAGTGTGCGGCAAATCGGCCGATTTGCGACCCATGCGTACTTTTGTCCGGCTGTCCCCAAACCGCACGAAACAAAAAAACTTGATGATTTTCATTCCCTTAGGTTGTTTCACATTTTCGCGTCCCCCGCGTACTTTTGTCCCAACTTTTCCACGAACCACCTGTGACAAAAATGTCGACTTAACTGATTTTCTTTGTATTTCAGCCCCAAGCTTGGATGCGGCGAACCTGATGACGACCCGCACCTTGGTACGATCCGCACCCTTCAGACCCGAAATGCTTTAAAACAGTCCTGCAACCTTATTTTTTGCATTCTTTCCATTTTTCTAACTCGTTGGGATTTCTTCTTGGATGAGAGAGTTAGAGAGAAGCCGAGGGGTCCCCAAAAACATGATTTTGGGACTTGAATCAATCTACTTGCTCGGGATTGAAGAATTTTATGCATGTTATCAATATTACCTTGAGGGGTGAGTTTTGGATAACTTGATTTCCAAATCCTTCCGTTGCATTTTTTGTTTTGGACAACAAAGGAATTGATGTATTTTCTTCATACAGGTAAATACACTCCAAAAATATGTTCTTTAACTACTTTGAAAGGATCATGAGCATGTTCTTCATTTTTCTTTTCATCCATAAACAAGTTAGACACACCTTCTAAAAGTAGAAAAAGTTTTCATTATCAAAATCTGATTTGGTCTATGGCTGCATATTTATCTAAGGCATTCAAGCATGAGGTTCAATATGAAATGTTTCTAAAGGTTTAGAATTGATAGTAACCTTGGTCCTATAATGTGTAGTGAAAAGCAAAAAGACAAATCGAAGAGAGATAACCTCATATCTTTCTTCATGAAATCTCTTGATAAACATAACGCAAAGTAAGGAGGTAAATCCATGATAACATCTTGTAAAATATAAATATTTGGAAAAAAATGTAATGTTACCTCCGGATCTACGATAACTTGAGCACTAGTGTTAGTATTTGTTCCATCAAGGTTTAGCACACTTTTTTCGTATAGGCTCGTACTTTAGGCCTGACATTTCTAGAATTACTTTTGGCATAATTGTGATACTTGCACCATTATCAACCCTATAGATATATGATACGCAAGTGTTTTAAGATTGTTGTGGCGTAGAGGACGTCGCGCTCATTCGAGAAAGTCCAATTTAGTTAAAATTAGAGCTCGAGTCAAAAGTTATGGCCGTTTGAAGTTCACGGGTCAAAGCGTTGACTTTTCTTCTTTACCTTGGCCGTTTGATTTTTGCGTCAGCGTACTTTTTCATTGTCTCAAATGAATTCTCCCGCATCGGTCGATTCAGGATTCCTTGTTCCCTTTTGTGGCCTTTTCACCTTTTCACGACCCGCGCGTACTTTTGTCTGATTTGCCCGGACGAAAATCTCCGATCGCCGAAATGGACGTCTTGCGGAAAATCGGCCGATTTGCATCCCACGCGTACTATTGTCGGCTGTCCCGGATGAAAATATCTCGAACTACGAAATGGATGTCTTCTTGCTGCAAATCGGCCGATTTCGTCCCCATGCGATACTTTTTTCCCGGCTGTCCCAAACTAGCGAAACAAAAAAAACTTGGCGATTTTCATTCCCTTCGGTTGTTTCAGCTTTTCGCGTCCCCGCGTACTTTTGTCCCAACTATTCCGTGAACCACCTAGGAAAAAATGTCTGACTTAGCCAATTTTCTTTGTATTTCGGCCCCAAGCTTGGTACGAAGAACCAGTACGACAAACCTTGGTAAGACAAACTTGGTATGATTCACACCGGTACATGAGCCACACCCTTGGACCGAAATGCTTCAAAATGGTTACGCAACCTTATTTTTGCATTTTTCTATTTTTCTAACTCGTTGGGATTTCTTCTTGGATGAGAGAGTTAGAGAGAAGCCAAGGGGCCCCCAAAACATGATTTCGGGTCTTGAATGAATCTACTTGCTTAGGATTTGAAGAATTTGATGCATGTTATCAAAATTACCTTGAGGGGTGAATTTTTATAATAGTTTCCAAATCCCTTCCATTGCATTTTTGTTTTGGAAAGCAAAGGAATTGATGTTCTTTCTTCATACAGAAATACACTCCAAAAATATGTTCTTTAACTTCTTTGAAAGGATCATGAGCATGTTCTTCATTTTTCTTTTCATCCATAAACAAGTTAGACACACCTTCTAAAGTAGAAAAAGTGTTTCATTATCAAAATATGACTGGTCTATGGCTGCATATTTATCTAAGGCAATTCAAAGCATGAGGTTCAATATGAAATGTTTCCAAAGGTTTAGAATTATAGTAACCTTGGTCCCATAATGTGTAGTGAAAAGCAAAAAGACCAATCGAAGAGATATAACCTCGTATCTTTCTATGAAATCTCTTGATAAACATAAGGCAAAGTAAGGAGGTAAATCCACAACAAGTAACATCTTGTAAAATAGAAACATTTGGAAAACATGTAATGTTACCTCCGGATCTCGATAACACCACTAGTGTTAGTATTTGTTCCATCAATGTGTAGCACACTTTTCTCTATAGGCTCGTAATATAGGCCCAACATTTCTAGAATTACTTTTGGCATAATTGTGCTACTTGCACCATTGTCAACCCTGAAATAGATAGATGACTGCAAGTGTTCTAAGATTGTTATGGATCTCTCTCTTTCGTAGATACAATGGAAACACCTCAGTGCTGTGGGTATACCTATCATTGAGGTGAGTCTCTGTATCAAGTCCGGTTCCTTTTTGATATATCATAAAACTAATTTTTATGGGTTTTGAGGGTAAAAGATGACTCTAAACAAATTGAAAAAATCGGGGTGATACATAAAATTTTTTGAGGTCTTTGATTGAGTATATGCACAATCAATTTCAAAATGAATTTTGGATGCAAAAACTAAATATTTTTAGAAAAATATCAAGGAAAAACACTTGGTGTATTGAGGGAATGGGTCGCGACAATACAACAAGAAAAACATGCACACTAATATTATGCGAACTTACTAAATTTTTAGTAAGGTAAGATGATTAATCAGCAAATTTGACATTCACAAGAAATAGTAAGGTATACACAAAATGTAAATAATTAGAAAGGAAGAAATCAATTCTCATTTAAAGGGAGAAATTGAAAATCTTCTTTAGCACTCCTATGTAAAAAAGTCCTCCCTTTTGCCTTGCAATTGCACACAATATATAGAAAGTTTATTCATGTCATCCATCCTAAAAATAAGCTAAAATTTTACTCACCCATACATCTTATTGTTAGGAAATAAGAGATAAAATATGTGGAATAATCCCTTAAAGAATCGCAATAGTAGAAACTAATATGCAAAAATATTATAGATCTCAAATAAAAGTTCAAAATAAATAACACAACACAAAGAGACAAGATTTAACTTGGTTCACCCAATTTGGGATACATCCATAAAGAATCACTTGATCAAATTTTATTACAAGCCTCCACTCTCTCAATACAATACCTAGATCCATTTGGAGCTATGCTCAACAAACTCTACTGAAATTCACACCCAAATTCAAAACACATATGCAATACATTTGATTGTATTTCTATCATATGCATAAGACCATATAAATAGATAACTACTTAAGAAGTTTTACAAAACCATGGGTGTCAAACAATGGACAAAAACAAACCGTCCCATAAACCTATGAGTAGTGAAGAGGTGATTTTACAAAACAATGGGTACCGAAAAACCATGGGCCATAAAATAGCCCATAATGGTTACCCATTACCCATGGGTTAATAAACCACCCATGAAAATTTTCTTCGTGGGCCTTCACCCCAAACCCCCCGACCACGTTCACCAGAGTGGGGCCACCATAAAAATACCCGAGTGTAACACATAGAAGGTGTACCACACTCTAACATTATAATAGGATCCACAAACATAACACTTATTTTTATCCTTTATCATGAATAAATAAAGGAATACAAATAAGATGCTAATACAATGAGGCATTAATAGCCTTTGTTACAAAATACATCCAAGTCAAACTGCAGTTGACTCTTCTATTTTTAACTAGGTTTGATGAATAACTTGGCTAATAATAAGCTTTCCTCGGTGAATACGTCTTCTCAATGCATGAAACTTCTTTCTTCTAGTTCTTGATGTGACACTTACAATTTTATCCACTTGCAATTGTAAAATTAACACTTTAATATTGCCTCTTACGTGTACATGCAAAATAAATATCTTTGTGTATGAGAAAATTATTATTATTTGCAATATTTGGGAAAATATTAACCCATGCATTCATCCCGAGGGGACCACTTGCTTTGATGTTGACATATGTTTTATCTTTCATGATCCATGAAATAGTTGATGTTGACCTTTGTGGTGTATTTTCATCATCACTTATCCATGGAGTTGGCACATATTTGTTTGATTCGATTTCCTTGGTTCCCTATTTGATGACATATAATTTGGTTTATAATCATAAGTCCTTCTTGTTGACTATGGAAACACTTTTACATAAGGTCATGGACATTTTCATTGATTGATTATTTTTTTACCCCAACCACTTCATGGCATATAATTTGGTTCCTTTATAATTATCACTTCTACTTAAAATTGAGGTCACGGTATCCGTTTGCATAATCATTGTGACCATACTATGTTGAACCCTTTGAATTATATGACACAAGGCATAGTTTTCGGTTATAATAATCATTTGATATTTGGCTAGTGCTTGAACTAACATTTGGACTAAAGTCAAACATAATAATTTAATTGAAAAATGGTCCCTATTCGACGAGGCTCAACCCTTCTTGTTTTTTCACTGGTGGACTAACTCAACCCTAATTAGGGTTTTTTCTAATGTTAACACGTATGCATTTGGTGGTTGTTGTTAAGTTGGTAGATTTTAATAGTTTTCATTTAATCTGTACTTGACTTCTATTCATCGTTGATCCTCTAAGTATCGACTTGTATTGATCATGGCTTTGTGCTTGATCCTCACCTATTTGATCTTTTTCCTTTTTTGATCTAGCACCATTGATATTCTATTTGTTATTTATCTTGGGTTATCATCTGGCACCGTTGATTTTTGCATGGTTATTATTTGGTACCTTTTATTCTTAACTCACTAGTTGAGTTAGGTTACCCTAGGTTAAGTGGATGAAATTGTTTATTTGTAACCTAAAATTCTAATTTAAATGAAATCTCTGTTTTGGAGGGTGAATCCATGGTGAATTTTCTCTGGAATTCCATCATCGTGTTCTTTGAAGCTTGATTTCCTATACTCTAAAATCTACTGAGGCTCTGTATTTTTGTGTATTTTCATACCTTTTCTATTTCTGATTTTTGTGTAAGGAATTTGGGAGATGTTTTCCATTTTGAGCTATTGTTTGAGCTAGTTATGTATTTTTCTGATCTTGGATCCTTTATTACTACACATTTATGCAAGCTTCTAAGATATTTAGTTGTGTTAGATACCATTGATCTCTATTTTGAGCTCGAGTTGGTATGGGAATTCATTTAAAGCTCAATGTGTATGTTTCATGCTACAGTTTGTACTAAAAGTGGTTCTCTTTAAACTAATAAGAATATGTCTCTGTGATTACTTGCACATTTTGTCATTTTTGTTGTTTATTCGAGATCTGCAAGAGGGAGACTGTCATTTTTGCAAGATATCATATTGGTTCTTCTGAGATCTGTGGCTGTAATAACACTTTGGGGGTGAGTTCTTCATTTTGTAGTTTTAACGTTGATGATTTCTTTAACTCTGTCAGAAAGCATTTGTAAATAGTTGAAATATTGGGTTTCACCATGCACTGATACATGTATTTTTGGTTTCTTTGGATTTTCATGCTTTTCCATTGATAAGTTGAGCTTGGAGAGCTTCTGTGATCATCATTCTATTTATTTTACTTAATCTAAGGATTTCGACAATGTCGATCTGAATACGATGAGTTTCTTGATTTGATATTTGTTGCTTCTATAGCTTGTACTGTGCTTACGATGGAGGTGTTGGGCTAAATATGAACACCATTGTTAGAAGAAGAAACTTTGTAATTTTATCCCTAGCTGGCCATGTTGATGTTGACACTCCCCTATGTAAATTTCTTCATTGTTGAAGGCATTAAGAACAAGGTTTTCATTTTTTAATGGGCCTCAAACTTCCCTTACCTCATTTTGATGTTTTTGACATGTAACTCATAGTTTCTCCATGTTGACCTAGAGATTAGTATCTCCATTTATGTTTTTTAATCATTAGGGCTTGTGCCCTTATGTTTTTACCTGCTTATTTGCCATTGGTGTTTTAAATATTTTCTGTGGTTTATGCATTCTTCCACACTAGCCAAAATGAAAAAAAATAATAACCATGTTGAGATTCTTAGGATTTTGAATCTTATTCTGCTTCACCTTTTATACTCGAACCTAGTCATTTTCTTGATTTTATTCATATGTGTTATCTTCTTATTCCTCTGGTGCTTTTGACTATTATGGGCTGAATGTTGTGTTCTTTCAGTAATTTCCATTATTTTTAATTGGGCTCCATGTGTTGAGCTGAGTTCTGATGGCATGAATGGGTTTCACTGTAATGTTTCTTTTGGGTTGCAACAAGGTTTCCACGGCATTTCTTGTAAATCTATACCATGGCATCTGTTGTTTCCTGTGCACTATTTACTATATATTGATTTGTCTTCTGCAGTTTGTATTTCCTTGTTATTTGAACTCTGATATTTAGTAACCCAGGCATTCATCTTAAATGTACTTTGTGCTACAGAATTGTAAATCTGAATGTGAAAGTTTTGACTGTGCAAAACTTGAGATGGCATGCAAAATTTGAAGCTCTGAGAATTATCATTGTTGTAGAGAAAGTGTGATTTTAATCTTCCATTTTTAGATCTTATACCTTTGCAATTTTATAATTGATAGACTTCTTGATCATCTATATCTTTCTTTTAAAATATTTATAATATAATTTGAAAAAATTTAGCTATCAGTTGTTTGAAATTTTGATATTCTTTTCTGAAAAGATGAACACCCTGCAGAGATTTGTTCTTCAAAAAATTGTGTTTTGAAACGTTTTCCCTTACTCAGAATTCAACTGTCTTTAAGTTGGATGAATAATACTTGTAACAGAACCAAGTTTCCCTTTTATTTCAAGCTTTGTAGCTTGTATTTTAAAAAATCAACTACTGGAAGTAATATTTACTTTGAAAGATATTGTACTTGTCAGTCTGTCATTTGTTGCTATATTTGATGGTGGTAGTCTTGATGAAAACTATGGTACTTAGATATAAATGGTAGAGGATGATCAATACTTGAATTTTGTATCTGTCTCTTTATTTTGATTAGTTGATATCATAGCCTGGATGTGCTTCTGAATTACTTAAAGTGATCATGTATCAATATTTGTACTCATTCATTCAATGGAATGTGATCACTATAGTTTGAAAACTTGATGGTTCTTTCCATCTCTACCTTGAATAACAACTTCCTGATCACTTTTATTGGTTATGATGACTTTGATTTCATTATTTTACTTTCTAGAAATATGAAGTAATTCCTGTTGCAAACTGGTATTTGAGTCATTTCTTCTTGTACTTCATACTTTGCTTCAACTTGTTATTTCTTGAAAAGTTATCTAGATCTCATTATAATCACAACTCCATTAATACTTGATTTATGCTTATTGCATAATTCATTTCGAGCTTTATCAATCAGACTGTATCTTTATCATTTGTAACTTACAAACTGTACTTTGATAGATACTTTGCACTTGAATGTAATTTGATCAAACTCTGATATATTTTTCATTTGTAACTTGATAAATATGAAGTAATTCATAGTTGATCAACATGGGATGTGATCTTTGATGTTTTAACTATCTGGAAATTCTTGGCTTCTTCTTCTTAATCAACTGAACTCACCCCTTATGCATTTTGATGAAGTACATTCTTTACTTTAATTTTTGTAGATATAAAGTAATGCCTCGTTGCGAACTAGTATCGAAGTATTTTTTCTTGTACTTTATACTTTTCTTCAAACTTGTTATTTCTTGAAAATTTATCCAAATCTCATTATAATCACAACTCCATTAAAACTTGATTGATGCTTATTGCATAATTAATTTTGAGCTTTATTAATCAGATTGTATCTTTATTAGTTGTACCTTACAAACTTTTACTTTGATATATACATTTACACTTGAATGTAATTTGATCAAACTACGATATCTTTGTCATTTATAACTTGATCAATATGAGATAATTGTAGTTGATTAGCACAAGATGTATTCTTTGATGTTTTAACTATGTAAAAATTCTTGGGTTCTTCTTCTAAATCAATGAACTCACCCTCATACATTTTTATGAAGTACATTCTCATTAATATGTCCTTAAAATACTCCTTCTATATAAATTTATAGTTGTGATGATGATAAAATAGTGGCTCTAGGGATAGTATGAGGACTGCAATCTTATTTTCCACACCGCAAGAGTGTACTTTATTTCATCTAAAAACTATACTCGATGGTTTGATTCAAAATAATGTGGCCTTTTGGAATTTGTACTTTGATCATTGTGACAAACCGAATGAATTTTTAAAATGGAAGCATGCTAACCACTGAAATTGAGAAATTATACCTTGGTTACTGTATCATATTTTGATAATATCTTTAGTACGTAACGTTGACTTATGTAATGTATAATCTTTCTTTTCCCCAAGTCATTTTTAAAGTATGACTAAGTTTATTATTATATTAAATCTTTGAAGCTAGATCAACATCATTATCTGCACTTCTGTATGCATTCCATTTGTTAGAATCTGTAGTACTAAACTTGCATTTCTTTTATGTATTACTTCAACCATATCTTTATATATTCATCCTTCAGTATGAACATGAAATAAATGCACTTTTTTGGTTCAACTTGTAGAATGTAATACTTTTGATATGTAAACATAATAGTTAATGTTTATTTCTTTCTTTTACATGTACAAAGCACATTTAGATAAACTAGTTAGAAATAATTAGGATTTTTGCGTCTCTCATGTTCCTCTTATCCAACATAAGCTAACACTTTTTTTTGTCAACTAACCACCATTTTCACCCTTTTAGTACTTCAATATTATTTTCCATACATTCTAAGAACTTAACGATTCTGAAAGCATCTACATCGATAGGAAATTTCTTCCCCTTTCTAAAAATATAAAGAAGTCCTAAATCTTCATATTTTATGAGTTGTGGGTTGGAGGGCACTGGAAAGGATTTTTGCTAAATGTGGGCATGGGGAAGACTTTTGCCAAATGGGAAAATTGTGATCCGGGGGGTGGTGGGAGATATTTTTGCATTTTATACTTTTTGAAAAGGCACAAGTTATAGTTGTGAGCCAACAAGCCCAAGAAGGATTCATTTTCCTAAGTGGAAAACGAGAAGTCGTGGGCTTGGAGAAGAAATTTTTGCTAAGTTTACAATTTCAAGGCATGGGCCAAGGGAGTCTTTGAAAATCTTTCAAATTTTGCGAATGGCGTAGTTTACAAGTGCCATCCTGTGATTCCAAGGAGGTTTGTTTAGAAAATGCAAAATGTGAAGTTGCGGGATTACGGGACTATGGGGAACTTTTGCACTTTTGCAATTTCTACGCAAATAGCACAATTTCAATTTTGGGTCCATGAAGCTTTTTGGGAAAAAGTGAATTTTCACCTGTAGAGGTTTTTAGGCCAAAGTTAATTTTTGGGCCTACGGGGCTGCTAGAGGTTTTGAATTTTTTTAATTTTTTACAAAAAGTGCAGTTTGTAATTTCGGGCCCGTAGATCCATTTTGCAAAATATTGCATTTTCACCATTTTTGTATGGATTCGATGTAGAATTTCAAATTGGCATAACTTTCGATCTAGTGCTCAAAATTCAACAAATTTTATAATGTTGGAAATCTCTCGACATCTTTTATGCCATGGAAGCCTGAAATATTGATGTTGACAAGGTTAGGTGGGTAAGAAATTGGAAAATGTATTTTCATACCATTAATATGTGATCTGATTGCTTCAACTATCCATATTTGATCCGATATGCCATCCTTCCTTCTCCAACATGCTGAAAAAACATGGAGAACCACACTTAATAGATTGCGTAAGTAGATGTTTAGGCATTAATGGTTGGTGGTTGATCTTTCGGATCAGATTTTCCTCCTTCACTTCTTCTCCTCTCTTCACTTCATCTATAAATGTAAGAGCTTGGCTCATTGTAAAGGGTTGGTCATTTTTTCTCTCTTTCTTCCTTAGGGTCAAATGTGGAGCTTAAGCTTCCTTTCTTTCCTTTTCAATGGCATTCTCTTCCCCCTTACCCACTAATGATGTATTGTGTGAACTGCTGGAGTAATAAAATTTGTATCGTGATGCATTTTTGCATCATTTTCTCATTTATTGTCTCTTCTTGCCTCTCATCATTGCGGGTTATATTATGCATATTTGTGATGTCTATTGGAGGTTTTAGGAGCTATGTTTAATGGGTGCTGAAGTGGTGTTTTCTGTGAACTTTAGGTTTGGTTTGTGATGCATCTTTTCCAACCTCTCCATTACCCACCCTCTCCACTTCAGGGTAGTTGAGATGATGATCAACAACATTCTTTTCTAGTGTATGACCACTTTAGTGTAGGCTCTATTTTCATACTCTCTCTCTTTCTCTCTAGATCCTTAGAAGGTTTGATTAGGATTAGATAGCTTTTCTACATTAGAGTAGATTGTGGCAGGTTTTTAGGAGAAAGAACAAGCTTTCTCTAGAGGTCCATCTAAAGCTCGCAAGTTACACCAGATGACCCATCCAAAACCAGGACATCTGGGGGGTGCTGTTATTTTACACTAATAGTTTTGGCACACCCGGTGGGATAGAGATCGAAGCACCTTACCACTTCATTTTAGCATGTTAGTGTGTTCCTGTTAAAAATTTCAGCCTTTGGAGGAACATACAAAGCACATATGGTGACTCAATCTGGTCAATAACCCATTCTACAAGTTATAGAATTTCCTTTCATTCATTTCCACCCTTTCTTCTTTCCACATCTTCATTTTCTTCCATTCCATAAATTTGTGCAATCATGACTTCATTCCCATCTTGGAATTCACACTTGTAGTAGTGTAGTCCACCTCCAACGTACTTCTCAAATCCTCCAAATCAACATCATGATAAGATTCATAACCATTATGCTTACCCATATGAGTAGTGTCAAAACCAGTTTGGCTATGGAGCTTATCAAGAACAAGGGTATGTATACCATGACAACAATCAAATGGAGAATGTTGATCTGTTGGAGAAGATTCAAATAATGGAGGTTAAAATGGTTCAATCAAGGGCTACAACACAGATGAAATCCTTCAAAATTGGTTGCATGACAAGTTTTCCATGGGAAGGCTCTTTTGAAAGACATTACAACCCTCATGAGAAACTTGACTTCATGGTTGAAATGTTGCCTCAAATTACACAATGGACTAAGGAGATAGAGGCCTACAAACTTGGTGTCAGGAGACCTTTTTAATGGGTAAGTCCTACACCATCATCTAGTAATTTTTCTCTATTCCCAAGCAACACCATCTCAACCTAAGGTTCAATTTCAGGAGCTTCCCATCCACTTGCGATTCTATTATGGAATCATTTTCTCCATCTTATAATCTTCTATCCATCTCAATTTTTCTTCCCTTTTCTCTTCAAAAATTCATTACATCTAAGCAAACAAGAAATTACACTTCCCTCACCACCACAAAAATGCAAAACTGGTTGAGAGCCGAACCACTCCTCCTCTTGCCTTCCCTAATTCCATAGAGGGAATAATTTCCAAAAACAAGTCAAGGAGAGAAACATCAAGAAGAGCCAAAAAGAGAAGAAAATATAAAAATGTTAGTGAGCTTGACTCTAAAATTTGGGATAACAAAGATTCCCTTGATGATTAAACCTATAGAGGAGGTCAAAGTTGAAGATCGAGTGGTGGATAAGGCTGATTTTGTAGCAAGATCTAGATCGGGATGATCAACAATCAATTTTCTTGAGTACAATGCCCATGTTGGCACTCTATTTGAATATAATGTTGACCTAATTCAAGCCTCACAATTAGTCCAATAAATGGAATAAGAAGCTACCCCAAAATCAAAAGAAGAGGAGTGTATTTTGACTATGGAGGAGAACACATATAGTTTAGAGGATTTAAACACAAAAAGGAAGGCAAGAGAAGAACCTTTAGTTATTCCTCCACTTCATCCTATTGGAGTTTTAATGTTGAAGAATACTTTCATATTTCAAACTTCATGGTTGAGGATGAGGGGAACCATGGTGATCAAGTTTCATATCAAGAGGACACCAAGAAAAAAAGAGAGGTAGATCATCTATCTAACTTGGAGGATTGATTTGATGGAGAGGAGCCCATGGAAATCACATAATTTCCCCTCCATCATCCACCTTCCTAGAATATGAGCTTGTTGTCATGAAGGAGGGCATTCAAGTCCAACAGGATACACTTCATGAGTCCTTTGGAACCAAGGTTGGAAGATATCAATCTTCCATGTTCTTCACAAGAGGAGGAAGGAAACAATGATGACACACATTACATATTAGTCCTCAAGGTAGAGGATCAACTACTTGCAGAAGCAATGTAAATTAAAAATCAACATGCAAGTAGTCCCATTTTTCAAGAAGATCTGAAAGAATCCATTCTTGGAGTTGAATTTAAGAGGAAAGAGCACATCCATTGGATCATACCTTTGCCCAATAGGTACTTGGATTCATTAGAGCTAAGGGAAGAGCCAAACCAGTCATGTTTGCTTCTAAGCATGAGGATGAGTATCAAAGTACCAAGGATCAACCTGCAATGCCTCTTCAATCCAAATAAAGAGAAAATAAAAGATGTATTTATCTTGTTTCCACCTAATACCCAAATGATTTGGGTGTGTAAGTCAACCTATTTTTATTTCTTCATCACAATGATAGCTATATTCAATGCCAAATAATTTGCATGGATGTCAATTATAAGAAAGGGAAGCAATTTCCCCCTTCCAGTTGTAGGATTTGTTTGAGTTCCATTTTCTTTCGGTTAGCATGGAGTAGGTAGGTTTACTTTCAATATAAGTACTTGTGTACACTCTGTATGTTCCACTTGGGGTATGTATGATCTTTCAGTTTTGTAAATAGTGTGTTGTTTTTTTTTTTGCCTCTTGCACGGTACATTGGAAATAGCATTTGGTGAGGTCGGCTCAATTTCAAAAGTGTTCCAAGTGGCTCATGGATCAGTTTTCAAAGTTTCAGATCAGATTTGTGTTTATCATGTTGAATCTATGCCCAATGGATACTTCAAGGCCACTGATCATTTCATCTAGCAGGTAGATGTCCCCTATGAGTCACCAAACTGTTATCCAAAATAAGCTCACAGTTATTTTTGGTCAACTATCCACCATTTTCCCCCTTTTATTGCTTCAATCTAATATTCCATACATTCTAAGTACTTAAATATTCCTAAAAGCATCTTCATCAGATAGGAAATTTATATCCCTTTCCAAAAATATAAAGAATTCCTTCGAATCTTCATATTTTTCGAGTTGCGGGCCGGTGGGTCTGGGAAGAATTTTTGCCAAATGCAGGCCTGCGGGCCTTGGGAAGACTTTTCGCCAAATGGGAAAATTGCAGACCGGTGGGGTGGCGGGAGATATTTTGGCATTTTGCACTTTTCACAAAAGGAACAAGTTATAATTGTGGGCTTGCAAGCCCGAGGAGGATTCATTTTGCTAAGTGGAAAATGAGAAGTCGCGGGCCTGGAGAAGAATTTTTGTCAAGTTTACAATTTCAAGGGGTGAGCCAATGGGATCCTTTAACTATCTGTCAACTTTTTTGAATGGCACATTTTACAAGTTTGGCCCAAGAGCCTAAGGAGGTTTTTTTCCAAATACAAAATGTGAAGTTGCATGCTTGGATGGGGACTTTTGCACTTTTGCAATTTTTGCGCAAATAGCGTAAATTTCAATTTTGGGTTTGCGAAGCTTTGGGCAAAAGTAAATTTTCAGCCCAAGGAGGTTTTTGGGCCAAAGTGAATTTTGGGCCTACGTGGATGTAGGAGGTTAAAAAATTTTGCCTTTTTCTCGCAAAAGTGCACTTTGTAATTTCGAGCTCGCGTATCCGTTTTGTGAAAGATTGCATTTTCGCCATTTTTGTACGGATTCGATGTAGAATTTCAAATGGGCATAACTTTCAATCTAGTGATCAAAATTTTATGAATTTATACCATTGGAAATATCTCAACATCCTCTATGCCATGGATGCCTAAAATGTTTATTTTGACAAGGTTAGGTGGGTAAGAAATTGGAAAACATATTTCATACCATTAATGTATGATCCAATTGCTTTAACTTTCCCAAATTTGATCCGATCTGCCATCCTTCCTTCTCCAACATGCCAAACAAACATGGAGAACCACACTTGACACATTGCAGATGAAGTTTTAGGCATTGATGGTTGGTGGTTTTTCTTTCGGATCAGATTTTCCTCCTTCTCTTCTTCTCCTCTCTTGCTTCATCTAAAAATGTAATAACTTTTCTCATTATAAAGGGTTAGTCATCTTTTTTTCCCGCCTCTCTCTTTCTTCCCTAGGGTCAAATGTGGAGCTTAAGATTCCTTTCTTTCTTTGAAATGGCATTCTCTTTCTCCTTTCCTGCTAATAACGTACTTTGTGAACTTTTGGAGTAATACAATATGTATTGTGATGCATTTTTTTGCCTCTCTTCATATTGTTTATATCTCTCGATGTCTATTGCAGGTTTTGAGAGATGTGTTTAATGGGATGAAGTGGTGTTTTATGTGAAATTTATCTTTGGTCTATGATTCATCTTATCCATCCTCTCCATTTCTCACCCCTCTCCACTTTAGAAAGCCGAGATGATGATCAACAACATTATTTTTTGTGTATCACCACTTTAGTGTAGGCTTTGTTTTCATACTCTCTCTCTCTCACTTTGGTTCCTTTGAAGGTTAGATTAGGATTAGATAGCTTTCTTGCATTAGAGTAGATTGTGGTAGGTATTATAGAAGTAAGAACTAGCTTTCTCTCGGAGTTCCATCTCAAGCTCTCAAGTCCCATAACATGGTAGATAGTCCAATGTTTTCACGAGTTACACGGATGCCCCATCAAAAACAAGGCCATAGGGGGTGCTATAATTTTGCACTAATAGTTCCATAGTTTTATTCTTTTATCTTTATATTACGAAATGACTCGGGAATCATATGTGTTGTTGTAGAATACTTATCTTATCAGATTATGCATCTGTATTTCATGTATTTTATACCTCTTGATGTTAGGAGATCCATTTGCATGAAATTAGATAATATAGGAATATGGATCAAAACATTGAGCTCGTGATCGCAAGTCTTCTTCTTCATTTCTCATGCACAATGCTAATACGGATAGCGAGGATAAAGATGAAGTAAAGCTGGAGCTGGAAGTGGAGCAACATAGATGAAATAAACTCAAGGAAATGATGGGTTTTTTCATACTCCTTTACTTTTATTTTCATGCACATGTACCTTCTACTTCAGTAGTTATGAATTTATTTGGAGTTATATCCCATGGCTTGTGTGGGAAACATTTAAATTCCTTATGAATAAAACATTAAATTCTAGAACTAAGTTGTGTACTTCTTTTTGCATTTTAGTTTTATGTATGGATTGTATAACGAACTAAATAACTCAATAACATAATTGGATGTATTTAATCATGAAAGAAAGAATCTTAAAATACCACGAAATTTAGTAATGAACTATCAACTACTGTAATCTACAACTCTGTTTTTCTATTCCAAAAATTAACATTCCACTTACTCTATAATTCTTGTCTTCATCAAGTGATACATCTGTCCTTAGGGGATTTTTTTCTCTTCTCTGAAGACAAACATGGAATTATAGACTATGTGATTTGTTACATTTTGTAATAGCACACATAGCTGCAAATTATGTGTAATCATCAATTTCTGCAACTGAAAACATAATAATATTGTAATGTATTCCCCTAGTTAGGTTCACTTCACCAATGCCATCCATCATAACAAAGTTTCGAGTTGCCCATTTTTTCACAAGTGCAAAAATTGTCAACAAGTCCTTTGCACAATCTCATTAAAAGATATATTTGTCTTCTCATCCTGATTGAGCCTCAAATAAGTATAAATCCCAACCTTATTCCCGGGATAGTGGCATCAAAAATATGGTTAGCGTGAGAGAATAGAAATCTTTCCTAACATTCACATCCATCGAGTAGAGGCACAAAATATGCCCTTTCTAGGATTTCGAAAGCATGCCTTAGATGTAGACACACCATAGATTCATCTAAAAAAATCCTCCCTTATGCCACGTCCCACCATTCATGCTGCCAAGAACTGTCTACACATGGGAATGTGAAGAACCTAGTGCCAGATTCATCTCTCTTTTCTCCGTGTCTAGGTCGAGCCATCCATCTTTCTACATCTAGTTTTCAATCCCAATCCCTACCGAAGAAGTGCCACCAGAGGAAGAAAAATGCATCCCTTAGGATTAGGGTAGCTAGAAGATCCATCACATAGTTTCATTGTTAGCATATGTATTCATTAATTATAAATTAAAAAAATAATTATAAGTTTATACATCCACACTAAGTACCTATATTTTAAGGAATGTACACTAACAAAAATATGGAAGTATTTCTTATATGGGTCTTACAAGTCTCTAAAATTTGTATAGCTATCATTATTGAATTATATTAATTTATTTCTTAATATGAGAAATAATTATTAATTAAAACTATAATATAAACTTATACTTTGATAGTGTACATAGTTTATAAATATACTATAAACATATACTTACAATTTTTCTAGGTAAGTACTTTGTTGAAATGAAAAAAAATTATTTTAATACTCATATTTGTAATTGATAAGCTGTGCAATGCTTTATTTTAGATGAATTTCATGACATGAAGAAATAAAACCAAGTGTGATTTTTTGATACTCTGTATTTTCTTATTGTTTAACATGAATGAGAGAATGGGGATAAAAATATCCACTTTATTATCATGATCTGCAGTTGAAATATTTTTATTTTCGGTATATTGAATGGGATGCTCCTTCATGTTGCAATACTTTTCGTTAATCTTGGAAGATATTGAAAAAATACTATTAAACGATGCATACATAGCTTAAAGTGAATGATACTTAAATATTATCCATACTTTTTTAATTTATCTTGATGAAAATATTTCTATAAACAAATTTCACAGAGAAACTATAAGCATTTCTACAATTATTTCCTTTATATGCATTTTTTAATAGTGGTGAAAAATATTTCCTTCTTCTAGTACTTCCATTTCAGAAAATTCATCATTATTGAAAGAAAGCACATACATTTGAAGCTGAAAATATAACGAATCTTATGTAACCTTGATCTCTAACACAAATTACTAACCTCTCTTTCATTCCCACCTTTGAATTAGTAACATAGAACAACTTGGAGCTCCAAATTCGAGGAAAGGTATTCATTTTTCAAGCAATGATGGGTCCTCTTCTCTTCCTTATGTTTTTAGTTTCAAATATATTTGTATTCTTTGCTTCCATAGTGATATCCCATGGCTTGTGTGGGGAAAAATGTAAAATTTTCCTTATGAATATAAACTATTATTTTATGAAATGATTTTTTTATGCTTCACTTACATTTCTTTCAATTGCATAACTTAATAAACATATGAAAATTCATTTGTTTAATAGAATTACATATAATCATAAGGAATTAACAATAAATTGCTTGTACCTTTTTCCTATCATTTGAAACTAGGAATAATGATTGAATGATCAATCCTAAAATTACAACCTTCTTACACACTTACCAATTTCCAAACTTCTGAAACTTGATTATGTCCTTGT
Source organism: Taxus wallichiana var. yunnanensis (assembly GCA_018340775.1). Classification (NCBI taxonomy): domain Eukaryota; kingdom Viridiplantae; phylum Streptophyta; class Pinopsida; order Cupressales; family Taxaceae; genus Taxus; species Taxus wallichiana. Next base: position 714,227,964 of record CM031240.1, on the reverse strand, counting down.
TATATTAATGTATGTTTATGATGTTTGATGTCATTTCCGTCTCCATCATGACCCTAAAATAACTCATATAGGGTGATGCATGATTTTTTCAAAGATGAAAAAACTTGAATGAAACCTTATATGGGGAATGTTAATTATGAGAACTTATTTCCATCTTGTTCCATGACTTATCATTGCTTGCAAATTTTCCCATGCATTAAAAATAAGAACACTGATAATATTTTGTATTCCCCTCCTCTATGATGACAAAAAATGGTTAACATCTTTGTAAAATTTGTTGGTCGATTTCTTATTAATCATAAATAATCCTCGATGTATTCCTAAAGGCCATCAAAACCAATCTCAAACCTACATATAAGCTTGACCAAGAACTCCTAAGGCCAAACGTTCATCTTGAGACTAAAAATATTTAACACCTACTAAAAACCAACACTAACAACGTGTGAAAATTCACTTGGAGGAAATATATAATTCTTATTAAGTCTATCCAAAAGATTACATCCACTTATTGAAACAAACACAAAAACACTGTTCATAAACACTTGGAGGAAGAGAAAACTATAACTAATCTATCCTAACTAAAGAAAGGATAAGCTAAACAAATCCTAATATAGGAAGGAGAAGTAGATTTCCTTTCTTACACATTGATACCATGTAACTAATTTGGCATTGAACATGAAATTTAATTAGAGTTGAAAAATTATTAAAAAAATTATTTCCATCTCTATTCCTCAAAGTATTAGAGATGAAAGAAATAAAACCTCAACTAGTTTCTCTCGTATCTATATTTGAGAGCCATTTTTTTGAACTTTTGCATATAATAGCTCATCCTTATGGACTACATTGAGTATGAAATTCAGCATCTTGGAATTTGATTTAGAATCATCTAAGTATCTTATTTGACATGGCATGATCCTTCAATAATTCCCATCTTCTTTGTATCTAATTCCAAGAATGGAGCTAGTAGACACATTTTATTCATTCTTGAGCATGTTTGGAAGTTGATGGGAACTTTGTTCTACTACATCTAAATTATCATACTTCAAATCTTGATGCCATTCCTAGTTCATTGTAATGACTAAAGATTTTATTCATATATCGCTTCAACCATCTAAAAGTGTATCAAGTTCTAAACATGTGAAGTAGGTAGGACCATGGAATTTAGTTGTAATATCTTACTCACTTGGAATTTCTTCTTCCATTATGATTGGTTTTTCCATTATTTCACCATATCCATCCTCATTTTCATCCACTATGAATTTTTATAGATTAAATTCATCCTTTTATTTTGTATGAGGACATATTTGGGTGGCATGATACTCTTTGATGTCCTCCTCTATGGAAGTTTCATCACGAAAATCAGGTTCAAAAAGGATGAAGGGAAACAAAGAATATGAATTTCCATTTTAAAAATGAAGCAAGAAGCTTCCTATGATCTCTTTTTCATCCGATTCCTCATGAACTTATTTTTTATCTACATTACGTATTTTTGTGAAGAGAAATTAGAAACATCTTTGAGTATGGTGCTAAAATGTACACTCCACTCAAAATGTAGATATTTCTAGTCATTCTCATATATTTTCTTTATGCACACATGTTCCTCCATCATATCTTTAATCCCAACCTCTGTTGATAGTATAATGAGTTTTGGAATCTATTTGGACTCAAATTTTGAACCCCTGTTTGGACTAGAAATGGGTTCCTACACGTGGATCTAGACATACCACCCCATATCATGAGGTAATGGCTATTTTTACCCAGATTTTTTAGAAATTATAGGATGTTAATGCCACTATATGCAGAGAGTCTTTAGGAGGGTGACCTAGCAGATAGGACAAAGAGCCATTAGTAGAGGTTCGTGCACCTTCATGTCACCGTACCGAAGATAGGGTAGAGAAATCCCATGTGGAGTCATTTAAGCATGAGTTACCTCCTAAGGAGCACAAAATTAGACCTACGAGGCACAAAGACAAGTATAAAAGCCCTAGGCGGAGAGTTGATCATGCGAGAGAGACCTAGAGGCGATAGTAGAGGCTAATGATAACATTAGAGAGATATTAAAGTTACACCTGTCTCATTGTGTGAAGACATAGGAAGATTTTAGGCTAAGGCATGGTTAGTTAGCTTGATCATATGCTTCAAGTTATGTCCTTATTTTAGTAACATGAAAACTCGTGTTTCCATCCATCAAAGTTTTGTGGAGGATCTCGAGGAGAAGAACCATGTAGATTAAAATTAAGTCACACAGGAGCTCTTAGAGATATATTTCCGGAGGTTCATTCAACATGCGGATCGATGTTCCATGGAGTTGGTAGAGTATGAGGGACGGTTTCTATAACTACTTAAATATGTATACTACATGCAAGATGAGAAGGTCAAAGTTCACGAGGTTAATATGTGGCCTAAACTTGGTGGATGGGGGCATATTCATTACCCACAGACACTTTACGAGGGGTGGAGAAGGATTAGAGAGGAAACTAGGGGAAGAAGCATCCATGTAGATAAAAATTAAGTAGTAGGTTGAGGGCTCTCCTCCTCATGGCAGAGGAGCATTTCTTCCTTCCAGCCTCCTCCACCTCCTCGGCAGTAGAAATAGTAGACTAAACCTCCCTTTTGGCTTCCATAGTGCCATGATGCTTAGAGAGGCTGCATTATGGGACCTCTAGCTAGGGGGCCCAACAGACACATGCTCCACCTCGAGTGTCGTATGTAGTAGTATGGCCACCACAACACCAAGAAAGGTTTGTAACATGGTTATCAGATCATCTAGCACATACTAATGGGCCACTTGGAGACTATTTGCATGGTGGAGAGGACCAATTACTTGTTATTGATGTGGTGTACATGGACATCATTAGAGAGAGTGCCTTCAAAACCCTGTTAATTAGGGTAAGGCACCTATTTATGAGCCTATTGTTGGTGACATGGCTAGGAGCCACATGATATATGCAGAGGTTGAGAAATTATAGGAAGAGCACTAGGGCACGATGATAAAGACCACAACTAGCATTGGTATTATTTCTATCCCTATTTTATTTTATTCACGCTCACAAAATGCTTTCAAAGAGCATTGTAGGCTTTTTCGTAGTTAGGAAGGGCTTTAGTTGGGATGTCGAGATGGATTCTAGAGCCAAGATCTTTGTAGAATCCTTAGTCAAGGAGTGCTTAGTTTTCCTAGGACCCTTTACTACTACTTTAGATTTTCTTATCCTTCCCTTGGGTTTGTATGGAGTTATCTTGGGAATGGATTGGATTTCTACACACAGAGCTAGATTTGATTGTTATAGTAAGATATATCTTGTGTAGATTATTTTGGAGTGGAGTCATTGATTATTGGAGTCAGGATACCAATATTTATTTGCACTATTTCCCCTATGAAGCTTAAGCGGTGTGCGTGATAGGGTTGTCATTTGTGTGCTATTACAATTAGTGATAGGTAGGAGGATGAGGATAATAAATCTTCACTTCATAATCACCCCATTTTGCAAGAGTTTTTAGATGTGTTTCCTAGTGAGTTATAAGGGATGCCTCCCCCATGTGAGATATACTTCCACATTGACTTGGCTACGGGGGGAACCTATCTCTTGTGTTACATGAAGGATGAACTCACCTTATCTATGTGAGCTCAAGTTGCATCTTGAGGTCCTTCTCGAGAAAGGCCTAATCCAACCCAAGTGTATCCTCTTGGGGTGCAATAGTGATATTTGTAAAGAAGAAGGATAGATCCTTGTGGTTGTGTGTGGACTATTGTCAAGTTTAACAAAGTAACAATCAAGAATCGTTGCACCCTTCCTCGCATAGATGATTTTTTGATCAGTTGAAGGAGGCACATGTTTTCTAACATTGATCTTAAGTCCTGGATAGCATCGGATGAGGGTTTATGAGGTAGATGTTCATAGGAAAATTTCCATATGAGATATGGCCATTACGATTTTATAGTTTTGTCATTTAGTCGGACAAATGCCCATGTAGTGTTCATGAGTTTGATGAACATGGTGTTTAGGAAAATTTTAGACCATTTTTTCCTCATGTTACTTGATTACATTTTTATCTACTCATGTACGCATGACGAACATGAGGAGCACCTTCGTCAGGTTCTTCATTTGCTTCATTTGAAGAAGATTTATGAGAACCTAGAGAAGTGTGCATTCTTTAGTCAAAGGTGAAGTATTTGGGTCACATAATTTTTGGGGAAGGTATCACAGTCAATCCTTCCAAGATTAGGGCCAATATGGATTGGCCAACACCTACCAGTGTGATCGAGGTGCGCAGTATCATGGGGTTTATAGGATACTATGTGATATTTGTTTAGGACTTATCTTGGGTTATGCACCCCATCACTTCCCTTCAGTGGAAAGGAAATAATTTCATCTTGTCAGATAAATTTCATCAGGAATTTAAGACATGAAGGAATTCCTTACATCCATACCTATTTTGTAGTGTTGGATCCTCGTGGTGAGTTCTTCATATGCACATATGGTTCTTTTGGGGCTATGAGGTGTGTTAATATAGGAGGGCCGTTTGTAGCTTTTGAGTCTTTAAAACTCAAGGATTATGAACTTAATCACCGACTCATGACCTTAATCTTATAGTAGATGTGCATTCCTTAGTTCGATGGAAACATTTCATTCTTGGATGAACATTTATAATACGAATGATCACTTGAGTCTTCACCACCTCTTCACATAGCCCAATCTTAATGCTCACTGAGTGCCATGGGATGTATTTTCTTTATGAGTATGACATGGAGATAGAGAATGTGAAGGGGAAGGATAATGTGGTTCCAAACACCCTAAGTAGATGAAGACATGTGACTATGGATACCTCAGTGAGTACATATTTTTGGAGTAGGATTTTGCAGCAACTTTCTCATGAAAACTTCTATCTTACATCTAGATAAGAGATTGAGTCTCATATACCCCTCGAGGGGAAGTTTGATGGATTCTCATTAGAGGCAAATGGTTTTCTTAGACACATAGGTCAGATTTATGTTCCTAGAGATGAAGGCTCGAGAAAGGATATTTTGGCGAGAGGCTCATCATGCACCTTATTTAGCCGATCTAGGGGTGAAGAAGATATATGCCAATTTGAGACAACTTTACTTGGAGAGGTCTTTGGGAGATGTAACTCGGTTTGTCTCATGTTGTTTATAGTGTTGAGAGTGAAGGCCTAGCATCAACATCTAGCTAGCCTTCTCTACCCGTAAGCCATACCAAAGTGGAAATGGGACACCATTTCCATGGATTTCATCATAGGGTTGCCAACATCGAGATACCCTAATGATGCCATAATGGTCATAGTGGATAAATTGACAAAAGTGGCTCATTTTTATTTGGTGAAGACTACCTATACGTAGAATAGTGTAGTAGTGTACTTATATCTTGATGAGATTGTTAGACTATAAGGGATTTCATAGAAGATTAATTGCAACCACGATACCTTGTAACCTTATCACTTCTGGACTATCATGCAACAGGTTCTTGGGATGAGTATCAACTTCAGCACAACTTAGCTCCCAAAGACAAATGGATAGATAGAGTAGTCAAATCAGATTCTTCGAGGATATGTTGCGAATGTATGTCATGGACCATCGGTCTAGGTGGGAAGAGTACTTGTATTTGTTAGAGTTTTTCTACAAAAAAATTTTAGAGTTTGATTGGCATGGATACTTTTTAGTAATTGTATGGTAAAGACTATATGAATCCATTGAGTTGGGATAGATTGGAAGACAAGGTTTCTCTTGGATCAACATTAGTACATGATATGGAGCAGAAAGTTATCTTGATTCGACATAGGCTACACGGGAGGATCGGGATAGACCGAATAAATATGTAGATCACATAAGATTCCTATCTATTATGGAAAAGGTTCTAAGTTAGCTCTTATATTTATGGGTCCCTTTGAGTTTTTGAGCATATCGGTCCTTTTGCCTATCGTCGAGAATTTCCACCCAACTTGTATCATGTGCATGATGTATTTCATGTATATGTACTTTTGAATATATTACATATCCCTCTCATGTTTTTGATTGGATCACATTGCACATGTAGGATTAGGGGCAGGTGTAAGTGGATCCTATGCACATCATAGAGTGGAAGACCTTGGGCCTTGAGACCACGAGAATGACTAGGTGCGGGTCAAATGGGATAGGTACGATGAGACTACAACCACATGGGAGGATGCCACTATTTTGTGAGCCTAGTTTCCTCATCTATTATAGTGACTTCAAGGAGGAATTCGAGTCTAAAGGGATGGGGATGTAGTGCCCACTCTTTTTGACACTTTTTCATCTTGATATTGATATTATTAAACTCATATTCGATATTTTGATTATGATACATTGATCAATAGATGATACATTTCATTGATATTTGGACTATTGATTATGATGTTTATGTTTTATTATAATTACTAGATAGTAATGTTAGACCGTTCAATATATGTTGATATTCATGATGTGGATTTTATATTGACACATTATATTTGGGATGTGTTGAGTAGAATTATACTCTCATGGGTGTTAGGGTTATATTTTGATATATTGATGGATAATAGTATTACTAATTTTGAATGATGATTATTGATCTTATATGCATATTGTCTCGATGTTATTAATACGGCCAAAAGTGTAGAGAGGTATTTTTATGTATGCGGGACATGATCACATACATCAAAGGGGATAGGGAACCAACCACGGAAGGATGACGGATTTTGAGAAATGAGGAAAATTTTGACAACTTGTGTAATGTTTTTAGTGTGGTTATTTGCATGTTTAGTTGGAGGTCTTCTATGGGGGGTGACTTAAAATATGTGGCCATGGGGTGAATTGGGTCCCTTTGTTTAATTTTTTATGTGCCTTATTTATGTTTTGTGTATTTAAAATTTTGAAATTTTGTCACTTTATTAGCATGTTGTAAATGTGTGTTAATTAAGCTTAACCCTTCTTATTTTTAGTTAACCAAATTAAGGATGTGACAAATAGTTATGATGATATTTGGTGGTCCTTGTTGAAAGTAAAATTTATTTTGATTTTTGAGTGCTTTACTCCACTCCAACTTCAAAATTAGGATTTTGACTTGGGGGTTTTTTGGAAGCTTGTGGGACAAGAAAGGATTGTCCCATCCCTCTTAAATTTACCCAACAACCCTACCTATGGGTTGGGAATCTTATTTTTACTTGTTTATCCATCTTTGAGTGTAAAAGAGAGAAAATTATTCCACTTTCATTCTATCTCCATTTATTTTTTCCTTTGAAAGCATGGTGTGCAAGTTTGTGAGCCATGCGGTTTTTCATAGTCCTTACAACTGCATTTATTTTCTTGGTCTTGGTATGTTGAATTGAGTTTGGGGATGGAGGAATGATTAAGTGACATCCTACATAAGGCCACCTCATCAACCTCACATCCTATTTCTATTTATTGTTGATTTTTGGTTAGAATGGGGTTACTTGTTCGTTTCTCTTCTTTTGCACTTTTGGAATTTGATTTTTCTCACGACTACTTTTGAAGAAGACTAGAATTGAAGAGAATTGTGGAATTTTCTTGGAGATTTATGGAGAGGTAGGCTCTCCACCTTTGTATTTTGTTATTTTCCTTGTTTGTGTGTAATGTTGTGCTTGTTAAATTTTTTTGTCTTGTGAAGGTATTTATGTGTTGGTTGGGTAGTAGGCCTTAGTTGGTGTTGGAGAAGGGATTATGGGACCATCGGGGATGGAAATGAGAGTTTTGTGTGTAGTGAATTTGGTGGGAGTGTGAATGAGATTCTTACGTATGGGGAGTGAAATGGAAATAATGGTTTTTTTGCATACTTACAAGGGAGCAATATAGGGATTTTGTGTGGATTATTTTTTGAAATTAGAGGCTTAAGGTAATACTCCCACTTCACTTGTGAGGCATAAGAAGGTGGTTTCCCATAGTATTTGCTCTATCGATTTGACCTCAAACTTTGTATTGTTCTGAATTTGTAAACTTGTTAGATATGTTATCTTGGTTGAGTTTAATGTTTTGTATGTGTGTTTGTTGTGAAGCCACTTTGTTGAATTTTTCATTGTTTCTCAATACCCCTCATGGTTCTTTGGTTGGAGCTCGGGGTCATTAAGGGTATGGATTCTCCTCTTAATTGATTTGAGGTTGGATGAAGAGTGTTTCCTAACCCCCTTCCTTTTTTATCCCATTAGGAAGTTTGAAGAAATAAGAGTTGGAGCTATCATTGTGATGAAGACATGCCGAATTGAAAACTTGTAAATTTGCATTTTGGAAAGCCCTTTTTGTTGTATATTATTCAAATTTATACTTCCCACTTGATTTGATGATTGTAAGTTGTAAAACTTGGGAGAAATTTGTTGTTATACTTGGAAATCCATTGATCTTGTGAACTCTCTTTAAGAGTGCTTGTTTAAGATACTTATATTTTTAAATGTGTTAGTTTTGTGAAAAGAAGTTATCAAGTTTTACCTTGTCTTGGTGAAAGGAATATTTGAATATAGTTGAAATGGATATGCATCCTTTTAACTCAAGTAGTTTCATTGTTTTTCAAATGTGATATACTTTCATTTCTAAAAATATTGTAAAGTTTGATAGGCTTCATTTTAAAAGAAATAAGTATCTTGTTGGTTTGCATTTTCTTTGTGAGATGGAATGGTTATTTTTTTCCTTAAAAGAAAGTAAGTTGAAGCATTTTAACTATAAATGTATTACTAAACTAGTTGAAGGAAATAGTAGTTAAAACTATAAGATTGAATGAAAGTATTTTCTTTTAGTATCACTTTGTTTCATAAGTTGTGTAATAAAACTTACAATTAGCCTAACTTAACATTAGGTGAATTTAACAAAACAAAAGTATATATAAATCCACATTTATACTTAAATGCAATTGTGGTTAACTTAGTTTTATAGACTTATTTTGCAAATCTTCCCTATACATATTAATCTAATATTGGCATCTTTAAACCCAAAGAGGATTTAAATAAGTAAGAAAATATTAGTATTAGTAATATATAAATATTATAAATATATTAATATTTTATAATTTAATAATAATGATGGATTTAAATATTAATAATAGTAAATATATATTAATATCTATTTATTATTATTATTATTATCATTAGTATTAAATATTATTATTAATATTAATAACCATGGATATTAATAAATTTTTTATTAAATATATATTTTTAAAGAAATTTGGTATGTTACGGTTAAGCGACCCCATGAGCCCGTATTATGTTTTGGTTGAAGTTTGGGGTGAGGAGGGGTCGGCGACCCCAACCTCCACCCCAATGGTATATGGGATGGGGGTGGGGTGGGTGACCCCTCCCACCTTTGTATTGAATAAACACTACGGTGGGAGCCGAGCCCCCACCAACCACAAAATCCTTTTCAAAAAAATCATGTGTTAAGTATAATTTGTATTTTGTGTTGCCTTTGGCTGTGACCTTATACTTTTTTCGCATTTATTGTTTATATATATATATATATATATATATATATATATATATATATATATATATATATATATATATATATATATATATATGATTTAAGATATTGTATATAAATATATTTATACAAATATATATATACACACAAATGTATGTGTGTGTGTGTGTGTGTGTGTTTTTTAAATATCCTTTTTTTAAAGTACTTACAACTATATATACATATATTTAAATGAGAAAAGAAACTATTTTATTATTGAGAAAACCACATTTTATAATCAAAATGAAAATACCCAAGTGCTGAATAAGGAAAATGCATCAAAACAACTTAATATCAAAATAGAAATTACAAAAAAACCCTTGAATAGGGAAGATTGGAAATATAAAATAAATAAAATAGGATGGATTTGGGTAGTGAATATCCATCACAAGCTTTCCCTTCTCATCCTGGATTCCTCCTCTTCCATCTTCCTTTAACTTGCAAAACCAAAAAAATGAATGAAATGAGAAAAAGAGATAAATAAAATCCTTCCTTAGAGATTTTAGGGTTGGGTTGGAATTTCCACATCCAATGGCCCAAACTATCCCCTACAAATGTTAGGTGGGGTTCATGACATGATCATTTGATCACATGGGTCTTATTTTGAATGTGACCATTTGTGTGGTTTGCAAGTAAATTAAATTTTAGTATTTCCTTCATGATTTTTTTTTTTTGCAACCTCAAAATTAATTAGGCCATGACCTAGGGAACTTTAAATAAACTCTCTTCCTTAATAGTTTAAACAAATTTTATTTTGGAAAATCAAATTAATAGCATTGTGTAAATAGAAGGGTTATTTTATACTTGGAATTTAATTTTAATTTTGCATGAACTTAAGAACAATTGTATTAATATAGTTTACGATTATTTGAGTGAAATAATTTTTTTAAAAATCACATATTAAATCAATTATTTTATTTAATATTATTATGTAAGTAATTTTGTGATGACCGTTTGAAACAAACGGTTAATATTATCATCGATTTCGTTTCCTTTAACAAAATAAAATTATTACATAATTTTTCTATTCTAGCCTTTCTTTAACTTTGGGTTTTATGTGCAAATTTTGTGGGCATTACACATTCCTTTTATGCCTTAAAAATCCAACTTAAGAATCTCTTTGATTTTGGGTGGGGAAATTAATAAGAGCACAAACAAAATAGTGGATTAGTTTTTTTTCTTCCATGGTGGGCCAACTTAGAAACTTGATTTACCATTTATCAACTTTGGAAGATATTCAAATAATTGAGGGATTGAGGAATAATTCCCTCATATCCTCACGTATCTCGACATATTTGACTTATTAGTTTTCCTTTACGCATTGAGATGAATATGGGTTTAGAGGAACGTGGGAACAAATAAACTATGGAACCTCGATCGCTTATTATGGGTGGTCGGGAACCGAAGGAACCTAAGAACATTAATTCCATTGGTACAAAAGTTTCCCCTTTCATTGATTTACTACTAATTTTTTCCAAGGGATCAAACAAGATAGGTGGTTAGAGAACTTGTTAAACGTAGGGACTATTCCCAAAGTGCCAATAAAATGATATTTTTCCGACTTCTTAGCCTATTTCGTCAAGGTGGTAAAGTGGGAACTAGTGGAATAAAGGAATAGTTACATTTGTTCCTAAGAAGATAGATTTTTCACTGAAAACCCATAATTTTCTAAAAATGGTTAACTCCTTGATAGTGTGGACAACCAAGAGGAGAACAAGTACCCAAATCAAATATTTTTTCCATAGCTTCAATTTTTTAAAGTTTTACTAATGACTTAGTTAAACCATAACTCTATGTGATCATTGATCTGCTTGAGAATAATAATAGAGAAGTATTTCATTCAAAAAGAGATATATTATAGTAATCTTGAGTATCTCCTTTTTAATATTTGTGACCATTGATCCTAAAAATCTTGTTAATGAGGATTTTTCATCACTATAATACCCACTTCTTTCCTCATTCCTGAAATAACAACATATGTGTCATGACATGGCTTGGGAGAATCATGTACTTCAAAATATTTTCCAAGAGAGTTTGGGATTTTATAGCTAGAAAAACTTGGGTTGACACGAAATACATTAAAGTTTTAAGAAAAAAGTGATGTTGCCCTTATTTATAGGATTTCAATATATTTTTAATGCCCACGTAGTTATCTCCCAATCCTCCTAGAACTCCTTGAATCATTCATATAACTTCATATTTTCACCATTCAAGTATGGAATTACCGATACCTAATTATCCTATTTGATATGTTTGATTCTCGAGATCAATTATATCCATATATATTCCTTAATTTACCTTGGAAAACATCATTTATATTTTTCACAACTTCTATATGGTTTTAGTCTACCATTTCAGCTTTAAAAAGGGTATCCATACCTTGCAAAATGGCCAAAATGGTTGTTTCAAGGCCTCTTAAATAGCCATTTTTCACTGATCGCGGTGAATTTGAAATAAAATTTAGGTAAACATTCCTACACATGAAACACAATTAAAAATATTGTTAGCACGTTTATATAATCTAGAATGAGGATGAAAATAGGGAATTGAATACATTGATATTCTAGTAGGTAAATTCTACAGATGGATGTGTAGAGTTTATTCCTTTATGATGATATTTAAAGGGATATTTATCTAGATAAACCACATCATTACATTAATTATTTTATCTATTAATCCCTTTATGGCCATAAACAATCCCCTTTGTTCTTGGATTGAAAAATGGACGATTTTGTATGTTGTCATTATGATCCGATTGTCCTATATATATAGTAAATTCAAGTTGCAAATATAATTCTTTACTTTTATGTTGACAATATTTTCATCATAAAGATATCTCTCTTTGACTTATGGTCCAAAAGATGCAACAATTTCAAATGTTTTATTTGAGTGTACGTTACTAATTCCTTAATGAATAGGTCATCCTATTAGATATGGGCATTAACATCTCCCAACAAGACTATACTCGGTCTTATTTTTGAGGTTCAACGTGATCCACTATAAATATTCTCTAATATCCATCCAATTAAGTGCTACTCTTAATAATTAATGTTCTTCACATCTTATTGATGTTAATTGATATCATGAAATAGTGGGTAGTCTTCCTAATTTCACCCACATTCAAACTAATTTTTATGTTTAAATGTAAGCATTATATTTCATTTTTCATAGAATCATTGAGAAGGTATTACAAAACATAAAATACATTCTTTGAATATGTTTGGGGAAAAACTAAATATAGCATTGTATCAAGTGGTTTCTTACATCTCATGGGTTTCACTAATATTCACCTATATCTAGAATTAACATGTCTAAATGTTCTTGTGGATGGAAAATAAACATATGAAGTAATAGTCAAATTAATTTTCTATACAAGAATTTTCATATAATAATTCACTATACTATGGGCTTATAAATAGGTGTCTCTAGTTACCATTCAAGAAATATTTTATAAGCTTGTTCTAGTTTTGTAAAGTCCATTTTTTATCCTTAAATAGAGCTAAAATATGTTAAATATATTTAAAGTAAAATGTCAAAAACTCCATAAAATTAATAATCGAGTGCCAAAAAAAAACCACAAGCTTGAATTTTAATGAAGATATTATGATAACAAGTAATAAAATAAGCTTATAAAAGTTGGCCATAGTAAAAATTTCATGAATATTTTAAAGTCTATACTAAACATATGTGTTATTTCACATTCTAAAAAATGTTTCTTAAAACAATTTATCTCCTCATTCTTTCACATCCATTTGGGCAAATTTGAAAGGAAACCCTATGAAAAACACTTGTAAGATACCTTTTATTTAAATATTTAATAAAATTCAATTATTTCTTACCATACTACCAAATGGCTACCCATCACCAAAAATGCACCTATGCATGGTGAATGGAGAGCTCCCGCATGACCCATCCACCATCACCATCACCCCCTAGAAAGGTGAAGTCATTGTAGTCCCGATGACGACGCAAGTTGTATAGAGGTCCTCCGACTGATGTGGCACGATGATGATGCAAGTGGAGAAATTTGAATTATTGAACAACGTGCCCCCACCATTCCACTTCCTTCACACACTATTGTATGCACCCGAGGTCTGGTAATCATCAAAAAATGATCTGGTAATCACCCAAATGCATGGTAATCACACTGTATACGTTTGATATTGCACCCTGTCACATTCTTCGCACATTTCTGAAAGCAAGAAGGAGGGAGGGAGCCATTTTACATGGGTTTGCAACATTTTTCCTAGTAAAGGAGAAATTTCAGAGCATCCGTTTGGTGATCCATTTGTTTTGGGTAAGGGTTCGAGCGAGCTTATAGACGAGGAAGGAGGAAGGAGCCATTGTCAGCCATGACAATAGTAAGAGCCCATACCCTTTATCATGTGGGCAAAAAAAATTCTTTTTTTCTTTATACATTAACATTGAATCATTTGCATTTCTTTGTTACCAGTCGGGGAAAAAAATTTATGTGGTTTTCTCTATACATTACTAGTCGCATTTCTTTGTTTTTCTTTATACATCCCTCCACTCTACATTATTCCTTTGGCATTTCTTCACTGTAAGTGAACTTTGAATGCATACCTTTTAACCTATTTGAAATTCTTTGTAATCACTGCTTCCTCGAAAGACTGTGAACTGTTTGACAAAATGTCTAACTGTTGAGAATAATGTGAAGTGTAAAGTGTTTTTAAAAATGTCTGTAAAAAATTACTTACGAAAGTACAAAGGTTGAGCAATATCTCCTAACACTGTGTCTAGTAGAGATATTAAAATATGGTTAAAATTGTGGGACATCTCAAGAGTACAGTTTGGAGGAATTTGAACACCAATTTGCAGTTTGGTTTTATCCATCATGCTCAAATAGATGGTCAAACAAAGGTAGTTAAGAAAAATCTTAGTGACATGTTGACATGTTGAAGTGAGTATAGTGAACCCCCCAACTGATGAGAGGATGTAAACGACCCGAGTGAGCCTGAGTTCCCGTCATGTTCATTGACACATCTTAGGAAAAGAAAAAGTTGTCCTGCATCACTTTAAATATTGCAACAACAAGATATAAACTTTAAATATGACCATTGGTGGCACTGAAATTTAACCCTTGATTATTGGCTATCGAGGCTTTAATCCTACTTTACTTTATCATTTTTTAAAAAAACTTTGCAAAGATAAAAATGCCCACACAAATAAATTTGACAAATAAGAAGAATTTATATGGATAATAGAGTACCTATAATAATGTCAATAGTGCAATTATTGGTAATATTCCCCGTCAACAATTTTCTATATGGAAGAAATAATTTTGAAAACACACTTTGTAATTTTGGTTTAAAAGTAATTATAGTGTGTTTTTCAACAATGAACTTGTGTTTTTTGACAAACTAATTTCTTACTATAATTACTATAATTGAAAAAATACTTTTAAATTTCATGACATCCCATATTATACCTTTATAAACCATCAATTATAGTTACTTTAAAACTTTAACATTGAAGAATTGAGTTCTATTTTAATGTCCACAAGTTTTCCTCCTCCCTTAAAATGTATACGATGTAACTCCATGCAGAGTTTTCCTATTTTAATATTTTTAAATAAAGGAAAGAAAAAACACATGTCTTTGAGATTCAAAAAGTATTATGTTAATTTATGTTTGATAAGATTATGAAACTTATGGATTGCAATATTTAAGGTAATTCTCATAACCAAAAACAATTCAAGCATACACCTTATTATGGTGTTGATCAAAATTAGTTGTGTGTTGTTGAATCACAATTTAATTATTGGTTTGTGTAAAAACTATTATGGCATTGTTGATTATAATTTTAAAATCCACACAAACCTCTGGAAATATAATTTTAAAAATCCTAACTAAGTATGCTTAAATAAATATGTGATATTCTAGGATATTTACAAATGGGAATGTGTGCAACATGAACTATTTCAACCTTTAGAGTTGCATGAGGAGTGCGGTGGGACTATGTCGAGAAGTTTGAAGAAATTCAACTTTTAGAGTTATGTAGGGGCATAAATAAAATTGAATTTGTGTGCCTTAAAACAATAAACACACAAACCCCACATGTAAATAATTTATAATATCATATCTACATAAACAAAGTACATTTGGCAGATTTATAAACTTTAGTAAGTGATCGGGAAAGTTGGCCTTTTCCTAGCTTGTCGATTTTGATCTTTAGTAATTCCAAGTCCTTTTTCCTAGCTTAATAGGGTGTCTAAGTCAAATTTCTAATCATTCATATTTTATTCAAATAGTAGGAATGCATTTGTTAGGTTTCCTAACTCCACAACATTTTCTATATAACGTTTCTAATTATGATCAATTATTTCATTTCAATATTTATATTTTAACTTTTATACCCTAAACCCTAAGCCCTAAACCTTGAACCTTAAATTTTAGAAAATAATTATAGTTTTAGAAAAATAATTAATATATTCAAACGTAAGAAAAGGAAGCAATTTGATGTCATATATATTACCTAATACTTTGTAAATAGGAACAAATGTATGTGCTTGATATACATAAGGAAAAATATAACATGAAACTTTGTCATAAGTACAAATATATCAAACAATTATTTGGAAGCATGTTTTCAAAATGAATGATGTGCTCAAATATTTTTTTAGTAGTATATAGATACTAAATAATAGTGTGAGCTAGTTTATTATTGTGATATTATTGTATTCATGTGTTTGTTAATAAATGATAGAGGATTCACTAATTTCTACAATTTGCATTTATTAATCACTTGTATGAGACTAGTTAATTATGTTGATATCATGTTGGTATTGGTTAAATATGCATGTGATCTTGAGCTGTTGTGATTTCATTGCTCTTAGCTATTTTAAAGTAAATACATTAGGAAAGTTTTGATTTCTCGGATGCATTATAGTTGTAAATATTGTGAATGTGGAACTCATTTGTAGATATATTTGTTATTAGTTGTTAAATATTGGTAATTGTAATGTTGTGAATGTTTAATTAAAGTTGAAGCTATAAAAAGTATGTGATATCATACTTGAATCTCAATTTTACATATGGGGGAAAGTGCCTCTGCAAAGATAGGAATCGGTGCATGTTGAAGGGGCTTTCCCCTTAGGATGCCACATCGATACACCCAACTATCATTGTGTGATGAAGGAGCTTGCCCCTTAGGATTTTGCATCGATAGTTGGGTAGTAGATTGTGTTGAGTAGAGGTTTTAAAGTCACCACGCCAATCTTCCACTCGAAATGCACCCTCTCCGTAATATCATCGTTCGCTCCTTTACAATGGACGGTTGTGATATTATGGGAAGGTGTATCTTGGGTGAAGGATAGCCATTGGCATTTATCGATTCTTCAAATTTTCATGGTTATTATTATTATTTTATCATATTGGATGACATATATTTGATTTGACATATACCGTACTAACCTTAATTATATATTTTTGTTTTTTACAGTTACTCTTTTGTAATTGTTGGTGGACATGATGTTGTAACTCATTTGTATATATATATATATATATATATATATATATATATATATATATATTGTTATTAGGTGTTAAATATTGGTAATTTTAATGTTGTGAATGTTTAATGAAAGTTGAAGATATAAAAATTGTGTGATATCATACTCGACTCTCAATTTGACATATGGGGGCAAGTGCCTCTGCGCAAAGATAGGAATCGGTGCACGCCTGAAGGGCTTGCCCCTCAGGATGCCCAACTATAGTTGCATGATGAAAGGGCTTGCCCCTTAGGATTCCACATCGATAAATGGGTGGTAGACTGTGCTGAGAAGAGGTTTTTAAAGTTTGCCAGTTGAGCTTTCACTTAGTGTCCTCCTCGTAATATCACAACTATCCCTTTTGTAATGGAAGGTTGTGATATTATGGGAGGGTGCATCTTGGGTGAAGGACAACCATTGGCATTTATCGATACTTCAATTTTTCATGGTTATTGTGATTATTTTGTCATATTGGATGACATATCTTTGATTTCACATGTACTTGTACTAACGTTAATTGTATATTTTTGTTTTTATGTGTGTTTTTGTATTCAATTTGTATTTTGCATGACCAAAATGAATACACGAAGTCTAGTTCCTATGAATCCCATAGGGATAACAATAACAACTCCCGAATTCCAAAGGGAGGAAAATTTTAGGAGGTCCACATTTGTGGTGTATATAGACCATCATCAACAAAGTAAACCCCACCAAAACTAGAAATTACGGTGATGGTTAAGGCCCGAATCAATTTGCTGGAAACTTTTGTCATTTATTTATCTAAGTTCCGCACTATAGGGCCGCATTCGCGAGGATACGGTCTAGCGTATGACACGATGGAGGATGCCCAAAAGTACGAGCCTCCACATAAGCTGAGAAAGATGGGAGTTCCGGTCATAAAATTGGTGATAGATCCAAAAAATTGTGCAAAGAAGATTGCACATGGAAGCAACTCCAAGTTTGCTGCTAAAAACAAAAAAAATAGTTAATGTTTTTATATTTTATTCTAAAAACTTATGATGTGTTTGAGAAAAACCTATATAAATATTTAAATTTTGTCGGATGTCGATTCACACCAACATAAACATATTTTGTTTTGTTGTTCAAATATATTCTTGATTAAATATGTTTTCGTTAGTATTAATACGTGTTTCTATGGATTATAGTTTTAAAATTACCAATGATTAGATATTTGTATAGCAAGTTTAGATTAATAAAATTCATTTTTGTTAAAATTATATTTTGGTAGGAAATACGTAATGGTAACGATTTTCTAATTCACTAAGTATGGGATTATCATCATTTGTCCGAATTTAGGATTGTATTGGTACAATTATCACTTCCCATCATTTATTTATGTGTAAAGAGTGTTGTTTTATGAGTTCAAATCATATACGAGATGCACTGTAGCCAATTTAATGTACATAATATAGAAAACTAATATTGTTTGAAAAGGAGTTAATTTGAGAGAACTTGAGTACTCATTAAAGCATTTAATTTAAATACTAGATATACATTACAATGGTTATTTAGTGAATAAACTATAACAATTATTAGAATGTCATTCGAAATACTATAGGCTATAACAATTATTGGAATGTCATTCGCAACACTATAATTAATCAAATGTTTATAGATATTGATATTCTAAATAGATTGAACTCTATCTATTCATAATATAATAATCAAGTTATTAAGTGATTTATTCAAATTTAATATTTACCCATTACATTTATAAACTCGTAATTATCGTGAAACATATCTTTAAAAAAATGTAACTTGTGTTTGTATTAATATATGTTAGCAATATAAAGTTATCTATTCAAAAATGAATGGAATGGACCCAAACTTGTGATTACGATTCTAATGTATTCCAAAATTTATTTGCACTTTAGTTTAAGCATATGAAATACAAAGTTTTAGTATTTTAAGGAATTTTTAGTTTTAGTTTTAGAGACAAAGTACTAAATGCATTGACTCTCTAATAAGAAATCGTTCTTAATGAACGAACTCGGGAGCATATGTTATAACACCTTGTCATATGTAAAATTATAGATGTTTGTATTGAAAAACTCAAATTAGAAATGTTCATTATATTTTTTAATGTTTTCTTACGTCATATTATTGTCCATTGTAAAGGTAAACATGGTTGAAATTTGGAGATTAGAAATTCATGGAGTGTCGAATACCTCCAAAAATCTAGCATGTTCATCATTCATATTATACGGCCTTGATGGAAGCAAGATAGTAGAAGGAGGTATAATTGTCGTAAATGCCAGCACGAATGTCCACCACGCTGAGTAGAGGGCGTTGATATTGGGTCTTGAGGAAGCAATACGCCATGATGTTCGGAGAATTTGTGTGTTTTCATATGATATGCTTGTTGTGAAACAAATGACTCGGTGTATACCAATGTAACAATGTAAATCTTTCAATTCTTCGAGTTCAAGTGCTAGACATTGTATCTCACATTTTTAAATGTTCATATGTGCATGTAAAAGTTAACAGAGGTAGGTTAGATGTATGTCAAGTTTCTAGGAAACTATAAACCAAGAAGTGGTAGATTTGCTAGGACTTTCCATGGAAGACATTTCGATATGATATATGTGTATTTCCTTTTTGAATAACGGTAGACATACATTATTTATTAGATTGTGAATAACTAATATTATGTGAAGTGTCTCTAGTGTATATATTATATATTTTGTGGATAATATGATGTTACATCATATAGTGTTGGTTGACAAACCGGGAATTTTGGATACATCATGCTTTATCCTATAATCTCTTTTAACACACTTGCAATTCACATTTCATGTTTAGTTCATAAACATCTAGAGTCAATTATCTAGTTTTGAAAAAAAGAATGTGTGTGGATAATTTCATCACAAATCATTTATTGTGCAATAATTTCTCAATATGAATGAAATATATGAATAAATAAGTTCGTGCACCATTTGTTTCAGTTTAACTTGTTTTACAATGTGTCGCTTCAATGATGGTTATGACAATGGACATGAACAAAACATGCGGAAGCTCCGTGACATGGGCTGATCCATGTTCACAATCCATTCTTATCTTTTCGGGAAGACATAAATAATGAGACGGTAATATATAAATTTGTGAACATTAATTTAATGTCTAGTAACAATTATGTCATTTGTTGAGATAAAAATTATGAAATTGATGTCTTTTCATACAATTTTCTTCACATTCCATGATGATAATATACAAATATGTGAACATTACTTTATTTTCAAAATAATTAATATTTTGTTTGTGGATAATACTTATGCACTTGGACTCGTAGATACAAGTACCTTCACATAACATGGCGCGTATGCATTTTTCAAGCATCATAAAGGAAGAAAAGGGAGATGATCCTCCAATAGTTGATGAAGATATGGCAGATGGTCCTTTCGAGCCCATTCACTAGGATATTTACTAGCCACCCATAGAATATACAACTAAATATGTTAATGGTCGTATTCATTATGTCTCACTGTCGGCATGGATCATGTGTTGATAGTGGGGATGTTAGGTTTTCCGAGTTATATAGACTAAATAGACATCGCCAAGTAGAGCACAATCTTCCCTCCATTAAACCTCGTAAGTAAGATTGGCTATAAGCATACGAGGAAATGAACACCTATCTCTCAAGATAGAAGTAGGGCATACGTGTAAAAGAGGGAGGCGGATATGATCTATGTCCTAAGGGAACGATTCTACTTACGGCGGAGGAGGGTTATTGATCATGTTTACATAAAAGAATGCAAATATCAATTTGAGGAGTTGAGTCGAGAAGGAAAGAGGGAGGTGGATGATGCAATACGTGCATATGATTTAATGGAGATGAGAAAGGAGAGAGAGGAGCATTGGTTGAGAGTGAGAGGAAATAAAAACTCAAATATCATAACAAAGGTAAATTTAAGATTGGTATAGAAATTTAAATATAATGTTAGGTTGGAAATAAAAAACTTGATATTCGTCATGCAAAAATCTAGAGAAGAGGGTGGAACAAGTAGCAGAAATGTTGACCCCCCTACGAATGATAACATAAGTAATTATTGGTCTTTCATAAGTAAAGATACAATGTAGTTTTGTGTATTTTTATATATACTAACTCTTGTTCCGACAAAGACACATGATTCAAGTGTGAAATAAAGAGAGGTAAATAATCACTTAACAAGCTATTGAAAAATGTATGTTGCCTTATGTTGTTGATACTTTGATTGTCATGATGGCTCGATTGTTATAGGTGGACATTTGTGATAAGATGTCCCCTTCTCAATCAACTTGTGGTCTCGATCTTATTGGAGAGATAGCTTCACTTGAGGTAAGAAAGGTGGATATGAAAAATACCAGAGTTGAAACTTCTTTTCCAATCAAGAGAGAGAGGGTTATGATGGGAGGCACGAGGAGAGGGACACAAACACCATTACTAGCGATTTGAGTGAGGGTGGAACTGGACTGGTAAGTTATTGAATGTTCTCATTTGTTTTTATGTATTCTTTTTTGGTGAAATTAAGATAAATTTATTAATGCAATTGAGATTGTCATTATTATAGGAAGCGGGACCAAAGTCGAGTTAATGTCATATAATATGGTTGTCATGAGAGGAGTGGTTTGTGATAGTACCGCACATGAAGTGTCATGGTATCACACTCCCAAATTTTGTCAAATTGATTATTTTTGAGGCCATTGTTCCCAATGCTCCATTGCCCTACCCTAATACATTCACAAACATTTTGGCACAAAGTGTGTCAAAGGGTTTTTTATTTGGGATCTTAGTGATATCAGACTTGACACTCCTGAAGAGGTGAGTACTTAGACATTTTGGATGAATGATATAATTTAATTATGTGTTTAACTAAGAGATTCATCTACGTTCACTTATTTACTACATGGTTGGGTCTCAAGATGTTGCATTACATTCGAGAGATAATGCGCCATACCTAGATAAAGACATCGATGTATCACGCCAAATTCTCTTTATAGAAATGAGAAGAAACGTATTAGATTTTATGATGGACTATTGTCTGTCGCTAACACTAGGCAATGAAGGAGATGAAAACACCATGTAGAACATTGATTGTGAGGATTCAAATTAGTATATATGTGTATATGATGATGATGTAACTTCAATGTGTTTGAGGTTTATGACTTAGTACTTGCATTATTGATATATTTAATATGGTTTGTGGTTATGGGTTACATAGAGTTGTCCATTTATGATCTGGTTATAATGCATTAGATTGTTTTTATTCTTGTTATGTGACATTCCATTCTTGTATAAATGATGATGTTGTCACTTTGTGTATCCGGTTGACGTATTAATGTGAGTATGGATTGTGGATTACGTTTTTTTGGTATGTGGTTACATGGTTGAGTTCTTATTCCTTGTATGTTTGCTTGGGTTTGATGTGTTCAGTAATTATCATTACATAGTTGCATTCTACATCCATCTATGCATACTTAGGTTTGATGTGGTTATGAAACTTTCATATATATATTTCATCCATGATAATATTTTGTTACGTATAAGTTAAGTACATTATTTCCTTTCTAATGATGTTTGAATGGTAACAAATAATAATCAATTTTTATAATACGGAGTTTATTTAGATGGAAAGACTAAAAGAAGATTGGAAAGCACAAGGTTGCGCCAAAGGCAAGAACCAATTGAACATGAATCATTCGATAGTGACACTTATCCATACAAATATAAAGTAAATAACTCTACAAACAAAGATGTTAGTGTTACACAAGAAGACGTGCCTTCCCGTTAGATCGTATGGGGTTAGAAATGAAACTTGTAACAAAGAAGAAAACAAATATCAAAACCAAAGTGTGAAAGCTTTAGACTAGAAAATTTATATTTTATGAAAAAAACAAGGAAATATTGGATGAAATAGGAGATATTGCCTCAAGGCAGATGGAGTTGGAGGTCGAGGTTCAAGAGTTAGAACTGGAAATTAAGAATTGGGAGACAATGCGTGAAGTAGAAAAAAAAGTGATCACAAATCATGTAGCCAACTTTAATAACGTTCTTAAAACACATGAAGATCATAAGGAAGTATGGAAGAAGATGTACATGCAGGCCAAGGTGACATTTGATGAAAAAACAACACACACTGGTGGCTTAGACAATAATGACAAATGAGTATTCCATTCATAGAAATTTTATGTTTCACTTACATATTTGTCAAGTTTTACTTATATATTAGACATATATGTATAGATATTGATTATGTGGTATGCAAAAATTAGTTATATTTGATGAATCTTGCCTTTGTAGCATAATATATGATATGGATAGACATACGTGATTTTACACTAATATGGTTATTTTTCGATTGATGTTATGATGTGCACATTAATTATTATTTAGATCATGTATTTCAATTGTTATATTTGGTATGTGATGTGATGAATGAGGAAGAGTAATACACCGTGTGATTAGAAGACAATTGTATATATGTGTGATGAGGTTGTTACTTCATTTTGTTTGACGTTTATGATTTAATATTTCATTCTTGTTAAATTTAATATGGTTTGTGGTTCTATGTTTATAGCACATTAGATGGTTTTTATTCTTGTTTGACATTTCATTTGTATAAACAATGATGTTGTGTATATGGTTAATGTATTAATGCGACTATGAATGTGGATTACGGTAAATGGTATATGGTTACTTTGTTGGGTTCAACTTCCGTATACGGTATATGGTTACAATTATGTTTCAATGTTAACAAATAATAATTGGTTGTTTAAATACAGGTTTAATTAGATGACGAGAAAAAAAAGGTTGGAAAGTGCAAGGCCTCACCAAGGTGCGAAACCAAAAGACTATGTGAAATTCAATAGTCCCAGTGCTAATGTTTTAGGAAAGACTCGAAAAGAGCACCTCAAATG
The DNA here is from genome assembly GCA_018340775.1 of Taxus wallichiana var. yunnanensis. Lineage (NCBI taxonomy): Eukaryota > Viridiplantae > Streptophyta > Pinopsida > Cupressales > Taxaceae > Taxus > Taxus wallichiana. The sequence continues at coordinate 714,204,061 of CM031240.1, read as the reverse complement.
AAAATTTTGAAGTTGGACATGAAGATGAATCCTCCTCGTCCATTCGTATGGAAGTAGAACTGAAACTTGCAAAGAGCAAGGAAAAGTTTTATAAAACCGAGCGTGAAAGACTTAGACAACATATATGTAAAATTGTCAAATATAAATAAGGAATTATTGGACCAATTACTAGTTGCTTCCTCGAAGAAGATGGAGTTAGAGCTTGAGGTTCTAGATTTGGAATTAGAAATTAAGAATTGGGAGACAAGGTGTGAATCCAACAAAAAAGTGTTTGAAAACCAAGAAGCAAGTTTTAATTCAGTTGTTAAAATTCACGAACATCACAAAGAATCATGGAAGAAGATGTACATCCTATCCAAGGCGTCACATGAGGAAAAAGTACCAGTCGCTCACACCGAAGATTTTCCAAGTGACGTTTGACATAAAATATGACTTTGTAATAAAATGACACTTTTCATGTGCCCTTTGACATCAACATGTGTTGGTTAAATGTATATTCTAGTTTGTGAAAGAGTTAATAATATTTATACCATCAAATCATATAAAAATAAGAAGGTTTTAAAGACTAATAAAAAGATTTAAATTAGAATAAGATTTAAAATGTGTGAGTATTGTGAATGTTACTTTTAGTTAATGTACATTTTATAGAGAATTTGAATTTCAAGTTCTCATTGAAGCATGTAATTTTCATACTATGTCTACATTATAATGGAATGATCTTAGTTTAAATGTGTGTTACCATTCATTAAGGCTACAAAATAGTTTTCATTGGTTCAAGTGTAACTTATCATCTTCGATATGTTATTTGCAATGTTATATAGATTTAATGTAAATGTTATGGTGTAAATGTATAAACAATTTTTCAAACTACTAAAAACACCATGCATTTTTCAACGTGGCAAAAACTCACCCCACTTTCCATCGCATTGGAAAAAACTCAACCCTTCTCCACCTAACAAGTTGTTGATGTGGATTCGATGTTTGCGACAAGGAGGAAGAATGCGGCAGGTTGCACCTTTTGGAGAACGTGGTGGGGTTTTCAAAGTGCTAAAAAACACTATGCATTTTTCAACATGGCAGAAAATGTACCCCACTTTCCATCGCATTGGAAAAAACTCAACCCTTCTCCACCAGACAAGTTGTTGATGTGGATTCGATGTTTGCGACAAGGAGGAAGAGCACGGTGGGTTGTACCTTTTGGAGAATGTGGTGGGGGTTTTCGAACTGCTGAAAAACACCGTGCATTTTTCAATGTGGCAGAAATCACACCCATTTTTCCATCGCTTTGGAAAAATTGAACCCTTCTCCACTTGAAAATTAGTTGATGTGGATTCAATCTTTACAACGAGAAGGAAGAGCATGGCGGGTTGCGCCTTTTGGAGAACATGGTGGGGGTTTTCAAACTGTTGAAAAACACCATGCATTTTTCAACATCGTGGAAAACACACCCCACTTTGTCAGATTAGAAAAAATCAACCCTTCTCCACCAGACAAGTTGTTGATGTCGATTTGATGTTTGTGACAAGGAGGAAGAGCACGATGGGTTGCGCCTTTGGAGAACATGGTGGGGATTTTTGAAACTGAAAAAAACCTATGCATTTTTCAACGTGGCAAAAATTACACCCATTTTTCCATCGCTTTGGAAAAATTGAACCCTTCTCCACTTGAAAAGCAGTTGATGTGGATTCAATCTTTATAATGAGAAGGAAGAGCATGAAGAGTTTCAACTTTTGGAGAACATGTTGGGGATTTTCAAACTATTGAAAAACAATGAGAAGTAGTTGATGTGAATTCAATGATTGCAACAAGAAGGAAGAACACCGTGGGTTGCACCTTTTGGTGAACAGGGTAGCAATTTTCAAAGTGCTTAAAAACATCATGTGTTTTTCAATGTGGTAGAAATCGCACCCCACTTTCCATCGCATTGGAAAAAACTCAACTCTTCTCCACCTAACAAGTAGTTGATGTGGAGTCAATGTTTACAAAAAGAAGTAAGAGCACCACGGGTTGCGCCTTTTGGTGAATGGGGTCACGTTTTTCAAACTACGCTAAAAACACTATGCATTTTTCAACATGGAAGAAATCACACCTCACTTTCCATCACATTATAAAAACTCAACCCTTCTCCACTGACAAGTAGTTGATGTGGAGTCAATTTTACAACCGGAAGGAAGAGCACCATGGGTTACGCCTTTTGGTGAATGGGGTCACATTTTTCAAACTCGCTAAAAAAACTTGTGTATTTTTCAACGTGGCGAAATCACACCCTACTTTCCATCACATGGAAAAAACTCAACCCTTCTCCACCTCACAAGTAGTTAATGTGGAGTTAATGTTTACAACCAGAAGGAAGAGCACCATGGGTTACGCCTTTTGGTGAACGGGGTCACATTTTTCAAAATGCTGAAAAACACCGTGCATTTTCAATGTGGCGGAAATCACACCCATTTTTCCATCGCATTGGAAAAATTGAACCCTTCTCAATCTGAAAAGTAGTTGATGTGGATTCAATGTTTACAACGAGAAACAAGTGCACCATGGGTTGCCCCTTTTGGTGAATGGGGTCACATTTTTCAAAGTGTTGAAAAACACCGTGTATTTTTCAACGTGGTAGAAAATGCACCCCTTTTTCCATTGCTTTGGAAAAATTGAACCCTTATCCACTTGAAAAGTAGTTGATGTGGATTTAATCTTTACAATGAGAAGGAAGAGCATGACGAGTTACACCTTTTGAAGAACGTGTTTGGATTTTCAAACCTGTTCAAAACACCGAGAAGTAGTTGATGTGAATTCAATGTTTACAATGAGAAGGAAGAACACCACGGGTTGCACCTTTTGGTGAATGGGGTCACGATTTTCAAAGTGCTTAAAAACATCGTGCATTTTTCAACGTGGTAGAAATCACACCCCACTTTCCATCACATTGGAAAAAACTCAACCCTTCTCCACCTGACAAGTAGTTGATGTGGATTAAATGTTTACAACAAGAAGGAAGAGCACCGCGGATCGTGCCTTTTGGTGAACGGGGTCACATTTTTCGAACTCTTTGAAAAACACCGTGCATTTTTCAACGTGGCAAAAATCGCACCCATTTTTCCATCACATTGGAAAAATTGAATCCTTCTCCACCAAAAGTAGTTGATGTGGATTCAATGTTTACAACGAGAAGCAAGTGCACGCAGGGTTGCCCCTTTTGGTGAATGGGGTCACATTTTTCAAAGTGCTGAAAAACACCATGTGTTTTTCAACGTGGTAGAAATGCACCCCTTTTTCTATCACTTTGGAAAAATTGAAAACTTCTCCACTTGACAAGTAGTTGATGTGGATTTAATATTTACAATGAGAAGGAAGAACACCGTGGGCTGCTCCTTTTGTTGAACGGGGTCATGATTTTTAAGTCTTTGGAAAACAATGTGCATTTTTCAATGTGGCAGAAATCGCACCCTCCTTTCCATTGCATTAGAAAAACTCAACCCTTCTCCACCTGACAAGTAGTTGATGTGGATTCAATGTTTACAACAAGAAGGAAAATCACCATAGGTTGTGCTTTTTGGAGAATAGGATCGTGTTTTTCAAAGTGCTTTAAAACACCATGCATTTTTCAACATGTTGAAATATTTTATATAGTGTTGAAAAAGGTTTATTTTTCAGCACTTTGATAGTAGCAATTAAATTTTGACATGATATTTTTGTATTGTTGATTACATATTTTCATCGTAATTACATAAAATTTCTATTTGTTAAAATATTGTATACTATCCATATATTACGTGAGCGGTTCTACATTGGCTAACACCACCAAGCACTTTTTTAAAACACTCTAAAAATAGTCAAAGAGTAGGTCAGTTGTACACGTTCCATATTTATGTATTTTAAATATACACAATGTACAATATCCTATACATGAATTGGAAATGTTTACAATTATAATATAGGCCCACTGAACATGCCATACATTTACTTTCCAAAGCTCAACTTGCTCATTCTGTAAGATACACCATTTGCATATCCGTTGCATCTACAACACAATGAATTAAATATTAGACAAGGTATCAAAGGATTTTTACCTTACATATAGTAAAAAAATGTTATGATATTAAGGACATTCAATACGCACCTTGCGTAGATGCTAAATTGCTGAAAGATAAGCGTGGCAGGGATATGTTTCAGCTGTATTTGAACCACCTGCAAAATAAATGATCAAAATGTTAGTTTTCGCCTCCACAATTAAAATTTCTTGCAAATAGTTCACACTAATAGTTCAATGTTTTAACCTGTATGATCCATTTGTGTGGTTTGTCTCCTCTTTGCACAATTTCCATTGGGAAATTGGAAGCATTCATAGTCTTTAGCGTGATTGTTCAAGTCTTCTACAATGACTAGCCTCTTACTCACACTGTGGTGGAATTTTTACTCACACTAAACCATGGACGCATGCGGGTGGTGGCAATCTCATTGACATCTCCTTTGAAAGAAACATCCAACATATTTGATGCTTCTAGGTCTCTCCTAAGCCTTTGAACATATTTAAAGAATGTTTTTTCTATTCATCCGTACTCATTCATGTATCAAAGATTGAATTCAATAATTCTTTGGATGTGTGTTCCATAAAATCTGGTTCGTTTTCTATCATCAAACCACCAGCCCCAAGTGTTTTAGGAGTTCCTGTGACATATAAGACATTATAGAAAATTATTGATTTATACACAACTAACCATCATCTGTTAGAGAGTTTCAAGGTGGTGAGGAGGGGCCATCCGATAACATGCCATCATTTACAGTGCTTCTCTCTGTATAGGTATTGGTTGTTGCATGAGCAATGAAAGAAATTCAACATGATGTTTATTTCATTACAACTTATTCTTAGCAATCTATATGACTACTTGCACATACGATGACATTAAATTACCTTCAACTTCGATGTTGGATATAATGAAGAGGGGCCGTGTTGAAATGTGTCTTCATTTACGCTGCTTGTTTCCCCATAAGTATTACCTCCTACACGTGAAATGAAAAGAAATTCAACACGATGCTTATTTCATTACAACTTATTCTTAGAAATCTATATGAATACTTTCACATACGATGACATTAAATTACTTTCAACTTCTGATGTTTGATAAGATAAAGAGGGGCCATGTCAGAACATGTCTTCATTTACCCTGCTTGTCTCCCCATAAGTATTGCCTCCTACACATGAAATGAAAATAAATTCAACACGATGCTTATTTCGTTACGACTTATTCTTAGCAATCTATATGACTACTTGCCACATACGATGACATTAAATTACCTTCAACTTCTGATGTTGGATACGATGAAGAGGGGCCATGTCAGAACATGTCTTCATTTACCCCGCTTGTCTCCCCATAAGTATTGCCTCCTGCACGTGAAATGAAAATAAATTCAACACGATGCTTATTTCGTTACGACTTATGCTTAGCAATATACAATGGTAACATATGATGGCATTGAATTACCTGTCACTTTTGGTGCTTGATATGATGACATCGACACATATTGCTTGTAAAAATCTAATGCCTTCAACACATGCTTACATGTGTTTCCTCTGATATCCCAAGCACATTCGCAAACATCCAAGGCTCCACATTTCATTACCAAATACCATGAGCTTCTAGTTGTTTGGCTCCTAACCCACAATTGATTGCAATTAGGCACAATTGCAAGGCAATCAGTATTAGGAATACTCTTTACTCTCTTAACCACCATCGATAGATATCTTTCTTTTTGAAATTGGTCAAGAATCTAGATTTTTGTAACTTCCTCTTGTGCTTGTAAAATGGCTCCACCTTGTACAAAAGTGTGTAGAACTAATAGTCCATCGAAGATTACATTTCTTTTATCTATTACATAAGTATTTAGTCTTCAAAAAACAATGGTAGGACTCGATAGATGTGTTTGTTTCTTGATTCGCATGGGAGAAGTTTCTAAAAAAATTCCCACATAGCTGTCAAGCGACACAAATTGAAAATCAATGACATTATAAACCAAGAATTATAATTGATGATAATCAATAAGAAACACACAAAGGATCACACTCACCAACACGTTCTTTGCTCACACCATGTATTCTTGAAGTACTCGAGGAACTTAGTTTCCTCTTTGAATTCATTAAAGAAGTCTTCAATGATTCGAAATGTGTGCTCGTGATGAATTTCTGAACCATACATGATGGTACCTAGTCTCTCAAAAATCTTCCACCTAGTCTCTTTGCTACAATACTTGTGCACATTTTTCAACCATGCCCTGTGCACGTGCCATAAGCATAGCACTACACGATAACCAAAAACACACTTGATGGCTTGGATTTCAGCCGACGCATCATCCATAATGAACGCATTGATCTTCCAATCAGCACGAAGGTGTTTTCCTTGTTTTTGGACTTCTACTAACCACCTATAAATATCTTTGATTTTATTCCTCAAAGAGATGGCCCATGCTATGGGCACCCCCACTTCTTGCTCGTCAAAAACAAGCAATGTGTATAATTGGTACTACGTAAGAAATATGACATCAAATGGTAACACGGAGTTTAATATAACAGAAAAAGAATAATATTAATGATACGTAAATTACACATCATTTCAAAATTCATTCCAATTACTTACACCATATTTGTTGGTAGCAAACATCGAGTCCATGGAGATTATGGAATTGTGCGAATGTTGAACCATTCTCTCACACATCCACGGTGTTTGCAACCCCATGATGAATGGAATGGTGGTTCCATTTGGGCGTTGATAGTAGAAAAATATGTCTCTTTCCTCCGCATGCCATAAGTTCACGCTCATGGCATCATCGGAATGCTTTTGAGATCTTCGCATCGAACTATTTTCCATGCATTCACCACATCCTTTCTTGTCATGGATTCATCTCTCCGCTCGATATACCCATTTTGAAGGATCATCTATATATTTATCATAAACCATGTCCATGGTGACTCCCATTAACAAAAGACTCTCAATATAGGTTTTCCATTCATGGATAAGTATAGGTCAAAATTTAGATGAGAATCATTAATGGTATTTTCATTCTTCCCATGACAACACTCACCATTTACATCACAATAAAATGGTTGGTTGTATAATATTATCACCATTGTTGGTCTCCCATAAAAACCTTCACAATGAAATGACATTGGCAACCCCTTTTAATTATACATCTACTCACTTTCTCACTTGTTACTAAGTTATAACTATTGTCACTTAGACCATACGAACACCAATAATAAAGCTGCATTAAAAATGGTAACATCAAATGTTATACAATCTGTTTATGAAAAGAACGTATAAACAAATATTTTTTTAGCAAATTTCCAAACCTAGAATATGACTTGGTTGTTTGTGGTTTTGGATTTTCTATATTTGTTGATGTGTGATGTGTGTGGGAGAAGGTAGTCTCAAAATTCGTTAGGACCCTCCCCCTTTAGAAATGCATGTAGTCTTGCATGAGTAGTATGGTGGCACAAATGTCGATGCTCGGCTCATCCCATATTGGTGTCCATTCTAGGTCATCATATGAAAATTGATTCTCTTCCTCTGTAATCTCTTGGATAGGAAGATAAATCATGCTCTTCCATTTGGGACTTCTTCCCATCCTAAAAATTATGACATGCAGTTTTGTATCCTTAATGAAATACTTATTTCATACTTACCAAAATAAATTTTTACTTGTGATTCATCATCAACATGAATACCATCTTAAAACATTGGAAGCATTGAATTTTTTTGATTGAAAGCCACGTGTATAAAAGATAGTATTGAAATGCGAGGAAAATAACTATTTATATATTTGGCTTCGCTTCGGTGCACAACTATATCACAATATGGTCATCTATAATGTCAAAGAATGTGACATTTAGCTAAAAACTATCAAAATTTTTATGTGAACACCCTTCATCTTTAATTTACGTAGAAACTCGTATTTTCGTATCTCTCCATTTACAAACATGATCGTGAGATATTAGGCTCATGGTATCCATATTCACTTTACACAAAAGAGTAAGCTATTATAAACAAAAATATACAATTAACGTTAGTACGGTACATGTCAAATCAAAAATATGTCATCAATATTAACATTTATATTAAAATAACATGCCTTGATTCAAACGCGTCTCTTCCCAAACGGTGGTAAAATAGTCGTAAAGGTGGTATTGTTGTCTTTTGTCTTTCCTTTTACAATCACTCTCTCACCCTCTCACTTGTTCAATGTAATTGCACCATTACTTGGCTTCCAAATAATATCAATTTTGGAGCTCTCTTTCCCTTGTTTTAGTGACGGTCTTTCTCATTTTCTTTCATCAATTCATGTCTTCACAATGGCTAAAAGTGATAATAGTTTCAAGTGAGAAATGAGGATTCTTAGTTACTTGTAGAAAATAAGATAAATTAGGTGAGGACAAGGGATCTCAAAAAACATAAGGTTGCATACAAACAAAAAGGACCGGTGTAAGAATGATTATATATTGGTTTTCTTGAGACCCTTATCCTCTACATGCTAGGGAATTCATCAATAATAATGATTCGTAAGAAAACTAGAATGTTGGTTAGAAACATTTTTAGATAAGGACAATACATTATTAACAAAGTATTAGTATTTAGCGGGTGTGTTTATTTATCTATGAAAAATATAATAGAGATATTATGGTGAAATTGGGGGAATAGTAAAAACGTAGATAAAAAATAAAATTGAAAGAATATTTTGATTTACATTTTGATTCACAATTGCATATTTGGTGATGAATTACATTAACCAAATTTAACAATCGATTGAAAAATTAATAAACATAGTTTTATTTTAAATCAAATTAGTTGTAGATCCATATTTAAAGTGACAACAAAGAAAAATAAAAATCTTTCCCTTTGTCATGGTTGTATATATAGAAAAATAATGAAAAAAAACCAAATTGTATATTCCTTAAGATCCAACATTTTTGGTGTCAAATTACCCGTGACTAAGGTCACTTTGTGTGTTGTGGAACGTCCCTTCCTAACAAATGTGGCCGCAAATGTGAAACAGAGGACTGATGATTTTCTTTGCATAGATGGTGCAGAATAATGGAGAACCCATTTCGGCCTTCCCTCTTCAGAACTGCGTTCTATGAAAGCAAAGTCTATATGTTTATTGTTAAAACGACGTTTGGGGTTAAGTGGTTGCGTTTGGAGTCAATGTTTATATGTTCATTGTTAAGTGATTTGGTTAGGCTTTCACCTGCCTCCTTAAATGCACCCCTCGCGAGCGGTGGCAACACACTGAACAAAGCCAACAAAATCGATAAATTATCCTCCGTGCATTTATGCAGGTCCGCGGGTCCGTGATTTGACTACTTCCGGTGCCGGGTTTCTTTCCAGGTGGCATGTCATGTGATGGGAAGCTCCATGGGAAGCATGGTAGTTTTTATGCAGCCCACACATACATGGGTGCATTTTCGGTGATGGTAGCCGTCTCCTACCATACTAGCTTAGGAAATCATTACTTACATGGAAAACAATGCATACATATTGGAGAGGAAGATATTTTTTTTTATTAAGAGTAAATGTTTTATGACTGGGGTCCTACCCAGGAAAAAAAGGCCAAACATCTGGATATAACAATGAGGAATAAAGTGAACCAACAAAAACAAGCAGAACCGCTGCAACAACAGAACACAACACAAGAACGAAGAATCATTTTATCTTTGAATTCCTATGGCGGATGATATTACATTCATCTTCCACGGGTGGATCCTTGATTTTCTACAGAAACATAGAGGTCATTGTTAAGTAGTCATTATATTTAGGGCCCTCCAAAAATTTGAGGATTTTAAGTGACTTGGGATCGAAGGGAAAGGGACCCAAACCACCGCTGAACCGCGCTTTGGGTTCAAAAGGAGCATTAAAATTCAATACAGCTTCTGGTTTTTCTTTCAATAAGAACTCTTCTTCACATTTTAATCTTAGTTCTTCAAAAGACACTTCACGATCAAATTTGTTAACCAATTTTCTTAAAAATAATCATTCTTTATAGGGGACAATTATTTAGAGAAATAGAACAGTATACTGGTATGCGCCAGAGACGTGAACTCTTCAGCATAATGGTGCCCAGAAATAGGGAATTAAAATATGTCATTGATCGCCATTGTGAACGAGACAGGGGCAGGTGAGCCATCAAAGAACCTGTAATCACCCATCCTGATTTCGCCAATGGATAGGTGTGAATCCTAAACTCCAGATCCATCGAATCCCTCCAACGCAGGCTACCCGCACCCAGACCTATCCACTAGATATTTAAACGGTTGATCCACACGGGAAACAAAAAATGTCTCTAGAAAACATTTTACCATATCGGACTCATGACATGGGGAAGAAGGCTCGACGTCATCAGACCCCTGAACATTAAAATTGTCCAGGCCATTAGAGCCGCACATCCATCAGAACCATGTCCCGCAGCAGAACATTTAACACAAAAATATTGGAATCTTCATAGAAAAGATTTTGTACCCGTACCCCATTTTAAAAGTTGATCATGATCGAGTCTGGGAATTTACTTTTTAGGAAACTGACGTGAAAATTGACATGTAACAATCTGGAAGAATCTTTCGTGTTTGTATCCACAGCTACTAGAGTTCCAAGTGCATAGGAAATTTTGTGAATCACCTCAGGATCACAAAACTCAAGTGGAAAGGCTGGTAGTCTCACGCAAAAATGGAAATAACTTGGAGGCGGACAACCAAGAAGACGAGGAACCCATTTTCTTATATTCAAAATAGTTTTGCCAAAACCCAAGGGCCTTCCTCAAGGATCTTGATGAAATCTTCTTCAATAAAAAAGTTAAAGAGAAAAGACTCTTGATCCTTGGAAACAATGTCCAAATTTCCTGTTGGATGCCATTTTCTTTGATCCCAACTTCTCCCTGTATCTATATTTGGCCTATAACCAACAAATATTCCTTACAGAGCATAAACGTACCTCTGAGTAGATATCTTGATGAGCTCTTCAGGAATTGCAATATAGAGACTATTGGCAGGGGAGACTGGAGAGCAAACAACAAATTTCAATCTCCATGCCTAAGGAATTTGTTTGTCCATGAGACCTCCTTGCCTGGTAATGGGAGTGGAAGTGGACTAGATTGAGGTCCTCGTTGATGTTATTGTCCCTTCGAAATTTGAAACCCAGCTTCCCATGCATCTTGTCCCACCTCCATTAAACATCTTTTCAACAATATACTCAAAGGCTTGTTCAAATGTAATAAATTTTAAAACTTTGGACTTATCATTATATAAAATCCTTTTTATCCTTATATGTTGTTAATGATCAAAGAACACCATTATAAGATAAGCTCCTAAAGATAAGCATTACTTTTACTCAATGCATATTATTTACATTAAAAAAATGAAAAGTCAAATAATTTTTTTAGTTAACATTCTTTTTAAGTTGCAAAAACATTTGGTTGTTTGAGCTCGTTCTCTTTCTTTTTAAAAATGAAAATGGTAGGTGCGGTGAAAACGACATACACTTGAGATTAAATAACAAATGTTGGGACACGCGGTCAAAACTAATGTGATGTATATACAGTAAAAAGGTTTATCACAAATTACATTTCATAAGTGGAACTATTATTGTGACATCTTTGTGTCGATATCACTTCGATAAAAAACCTGAGCACAAATCGATTAGAAAACAACCAAGTTGAAAATGTAATAATTAAATATTTTGTTTTCTTTCATTTACATAGAAAATAAATGTACGACGTATAATAAAAGTCTTTTCAACTTTATAATGTTTTAATTATAAAATAAAAATAAAATTTGATAATCAGGGTAATGTTGTTAGATGATATTCAATACATATTTCTCTATTAAATACCAAATTTTATATGTATCTTTACTTATACACTTAATGTATAAAACCATTAGAATATAACAATTTATACATTTCTATACAACCAATTTATTATTATTTTCTTTTCAAAAGTCTAATATAAACATAATTAATCATTAAAAATACATAACACACGAAAATAAAAATTGATCATTGATACTTACTAAAATTATTTTTAAATTATAATCACCCTCCTTGTTTTCAACATTTCGAGCTATGACTTACTTCCTAAGACAATGTATTTCCTACTTTCACTTCTCATCGATTGCGTAAATTCAAGTTACCATTATTAAGACATAAGAAATCAACCTGATATTAAATTTGGATGACCATTAGCCCCACAAGAAAAATGTGGCCACTTAGAATAAAATGTGGATGACCATAACCCCCACAAAAATAATTTCAAGTTGATTTTTATCACCACCTTTATTGTCTCTTTCAATAATTCCAATTTGGTTCTTTTCTGCCTGTCCATAATGAGATCAATAAATACACACCAAAACAATAATTCCCCTCAACCTCACATTCTGTCAGATATCAGTCAAAATCAGACATGTTCGATGCCTGCCCCGTAACAATAATTCCAATTTTGGTATTTTGTGGCTGTCCATAATGCGATTGATGCATAATTGTCTCATAGAATGACTATGCAACCAAGAGATTCTCCACCTGTGGCTGACCCGCTCTGCACAGTTATACATATTCCCCCTCTACAAAAATCTGATAATGAGCCAAAGCTGCGCATCTCAAACGGGCCACCACGATGGCGATCCATCCATATTCACTGGTCTTTAATGCTTTAACGCTTGGAGGATTATCCACATGGTTTATTCTGTTGATATTATCCAAGTTGAGGGGACAATATCGAAATGTTATTTTTACTTTCTACTCCTCTATGAATTTCGTGCACATTGTTTTCGTCATGCCATTTGCTTCTTACTTAATGTTAGGATAAAGGATAGTTGAAATGCAGAATGACATATTTAATGTCATCTTCTATGTTCCTTATGTCTCTAATAATCTTCTTTTAATCTTCTTCGAGGTCCGAGAATCCCTCAAACAATAGTCAAAAATGTTACTCTTGAAGAAACATGAAGCAAACGAAAATAAATTGTTTCTTACTTTTGCGTCCTTGATTTTCAGTCTTTTCCATGTATTTGTGATGAAACTCGTAATGATTTTCCTTTTCTCGTTGTTGGCTATTACGAAGATGTGAAGGTCTATAGGTTGTTTGATCTATCTACCTCTGAGATTCTATTTTAAATAGATGGTTAGGTTGATGAGCAAGTCTCCTCTTATGAAACTACGTATTCTCTCATATATTCATCAATTTCTCATGTATTCCTGTCTTCTCCCTCCTTCAACATGATGTACGTGATATTATGGAAGGGGAAGCTACCAAGTCGTTACAACATCTCCAAATACTCCTTGATACATAAAAACTACATTGTAGGAGGTAAGAGGTTTTATGTGTGGTCATAATGATACATATACAACTAAATATTAGTTAACAAATGTTAGTCTTATTGATCATGCTCTTTACAATTCGACATTTACCTTGAAAAATAAAATTTGTATACAATAACATAACACAAATATCAACAAGGAGTATAGTTCATTGATGACAAACCAAACTTTGGATTTATTCCTACCTTTGATAAGTAATTCAATGCGTAAGTGTATTTATCAACCTTAGTATTTTAGAAAATGTTAAGTTGATAATTACAAAAGACAAATTGTTTTCTACAGTGAAATAATTTGTTGCTTAGTGTAGATTATTGATTTTCATCAATAGTCACAGAGTTAATCTCCTCCATCTTGGTTATGGGGAGGATTTTATTATTGAATGTAAACTACTTAAAATTGTGGTGTGTCCGTTAGTATGGAGATCACACATGAATATGACACTAAACCTATGGCAAAGTGTTTGTACTATGTACAAAGGAGTAAGTTGCTTTGAAAAGAGATAAAGAGTAGGAGGAGAAATAGGAAGAGAGGGTTAATGTTGTGAGTAGACTTACGGAATTACTTAAATTAATTAAACTAGGTCCACATTCAATTAGAATAACACAACAATGCAAGAAATCAACAAGACTAATAAACAAGAGATGCAAAGTTTATCATATCTATTAATTAAGGACAAAAATTTCCTTCTTGGTTGTATAAGATCACAATGCTTGCAAATTTTTAGATTAGAGATGACAAAGGAGCATAGACAATGAGATAGAGGAAATTTATCTTTTAATCTTTGATGTAGTAGTGAAATCCAACAACATAAAACAATAAAAAAATGCCAACATTTTGGAATTGATAATCCATTGAAATTTATAATTTACAATGTGACTTTTCATCTTCCCCCAACATGACCTTTCACATTCCTTTCACTTGTGATCTTTCATCTCCTTGATTTATTACATTCAATTAGGAACAACTAATTTTTTTACTAACACTCAAGTTAGAAAGCTTGAAAATGACATTTGTTTGGTGAGAATTGGGAAATTATGAGAAAATATTCAAATCAGTTGATCTAGTGGGTTCTTTGGAGAAGTGAAGTAAAATTGGAACATTCCTTGTATGCCTTCAAAAGTTGACTTAACAATTTCCTTGATTTGTGTGTGGGGCGGTTAATGGAACACAAAAAAATAGTGGAATATTTTCGTTTGTTCCATGGCAAGCCTAATTAGAAACTTCATTTACCATTTATCAAATTTGGAAGATATTCAAATAAATGAGGGAATGGAGGAACAATTCCCTAAGTTCCTCAAGGAGCCAACATATTTGACTTATTATTTTTCCTTTGCATTGAGATGAATCGGGGTTTTAGAGGAACGTGGTAAAAAATAAACTATGAAACCTGGATCGTTGATTATGTGTGGTTAGGGAACCTATGGAACCTAATAACATTACTTACATTTGTGTAAAAATTTTCCCCTTTCACTGATTTACTTCTACTTTTTGTGCAAGGGGTCTAATAAGGCGGGTGATTGGAGAACTAGTTGAACGTAGGAAGTATTTACAATGTGCTAATAAAACACTATTTTTATTACTTCTTAGCCTATTTTGGTCAAGGTTGTAAGGTAGGAAACAAGTGTAATATAGGAATAGCTCCACCTATTCCTCAAAAGATAGATTTTTCCCAAAGAAAACCCTTAATTTTTAAAAATGGTTAACTCCTTCATCTACGTGGACCAATAAGAGGAGAACAAGTACCCAAAGATGATATTTTACACAGAGAGATTTACAATTTTCAAAGTTCTACTGATGAACTACTTAAACCATAACTCTATGTGATTATTGGACTACTTGAGAAGATGAATATAGAATTATTTCATCCTTAAATAGGTAAGTTGTAGTACTCTTGACTATCTCCTTTCTAATATTTCCAACCATTGATCCTTAAAATATAGTTCATGATGAGTCCTTATCACTATGATACCCACTTCTTGCCCTATTGATGAAATAAAAGATATGTGTCATGACATGGCTTGGGAGAATCATTTACTTTATAATCTTATCGAAGAGTGTTTGAGGTTTTGTAGCTACGAAACATGTGTTGACACGAAATATTTTAAAGTATTGAGAAGAAATTTATGTTACCATTATGTATAGGATTTAAATAAATTTTCAATTACCACTTTTTAGCTCCCAAATCCTACTCTAAATCCTATAATCATTCATACAACTTCATCTTTCACCATTCAAGTATGGCATTTCCAACACCTAAGATGGCCCTATTTGACATGTTTTATTCTTCAGATCACTTTTCTCCATATATATTCACTAAAATACCTTGGAAAACATCATGTATCTCTTGGAAAACTTCCATATGGTTTACATCTACACTTTCAACTTCTAGAGGGTATCCATATGTTGAAAATGTCCAAAATCGACCTTTCAAGGCTTCCAAGATACCCATTCTTCCTTGAATCATAGTGACTTTTCAACTAACTTTATGTAAACATCTCTACACATGAAATACAATTAAAAATATTGTTAGAACATTTCTATAATACAAAATGAGGATAAAACTATGTGTATGATATCAAGAGGAAAATTTTACAATCCTAGCAATAGGAAAGGCTTTCAAGTTAGTGCTTAGTTGTCATGGAAAAAATATTGAGTTTGACATACATGACATTTTGCATGAAAACATTTCAAGAGGTCTTTCTTTATTTTAAAGGGAATTAAATACTTTGATAATCTCTTACCGACAAGTTGAGATGAACTGTATTTGTTTCTATTATTACTTATTTCTTCCTCTAATAGGTAAATTCTTTTTGTTGGATATGTTGATTATTTTCCTTTATGATGATATTTAATAGGATATTTATCTAGAGAAACCACATCATTACCTTAAATATTTTATCTATTCATCCCTTTATAGTAATAAAAAAACCACTTTGTGCTTGCATTAAAAAATGGGGGATTTGTTTATGTTGTCATGTTGATCCCATTGTTCTATATACATAGTAAATTCAATTTGAAAATATAATTCTTGTCTTTTATGTTATTAATATCATCATCTCATTTAAAGTATATATATTCTTATTTAATAAAGTACATTTATGAATTCACCCTATTAGATAAGATGTAACATTATTTTAAATGTTTTAATTTGAAGAGAACACTCATGCCGATACTGTGAATTCTTATAGGGATGAGATAAGTTGGGGAGAATAGGTGGGATTTGAGTGATCATGAGAGAGATGTGAGGGATATTAGTTGATATGGACATTAACTATATGTAATCTCTCGAGTGTAATTTATCTCGAAAATTAAAATTATTATCATGGACTTATTTTTGAGGTTCAACAGATATGGTTAACATGTATATAACAAAATTACACTCTGGACTTATTTTTGAGGTTCAACATGACATATCATTATAATATCTATCTAATGAATTATTACTCTTACTCAATTTTCTTCACCACTAATTGATGTTTATTGATTTCACAAAATGTTTGGTACTATTCCTAATTTCACCCATGTTCAAACTAATCTTGATCTTTAAATGGAAGAATTATATTTCATTTTTCATAGAATCGTTGAATAGGTATTAAAAAAACTTAAAAATACATTCTTTTAATATGTTTGTGGAACAACTCAATATAGAATTGCATTAAGAGGTTTCATAAATCTTGTAGGTTTCACTAATATTTACCTATATCTAGAATTAACATGTCTAAATGTTCTTTTGGATTCCTAATAATCATATGAAGTAATATTCATTAATTTTTATACATGAAATTTCTTATAATAAGTGTTATCACAAAATTACAACACCCTGGATGGCTTCAATTTGAATGGATAATTCGGTGTAATTTGTGTAACATGGGTACTATCCCCAAGTTGTGGGACTTCTTTACTTGGGATAAACCTCCGAGATAAAGCTAGTTCTTATTCCTTTGTTTAGTGCATGCATTCTTATTGTAGAGGTTTCTAATCCTAAAACCTATTATAATTTTCCAAGGAGACAGAGTTAAGAAAATGCAGGAAAATAAAACCTAGACTAACAGAGGTGATGCACCAAGGAATGAAGAACATCTACTTTGCCAAAAGACACAAACCAGAAGATACAATATAATCACCATGCACAAGTAACCAAAATGTAATGAAAGATCAGAAAGGTAGCAATGAACAAAAGAAAGGGTTGAAAATCATCCACAAACTCGTATTATTGCTCCAAAGGTTGGATACGATGCATTACATTGGCCAAGAGGATGGATTTTGCATTACAGAGCTACTGGGAGGTCTGAAATTCCACAACTTCACTTATAGACAAGAGAAGAAGGGAGAGGAAGAGAAAAAATGTCCAACATTAAAAATGAGCCGAGCTCTTACATTTATAGACCAAGCAGAGAGAAGAGAAAAAGAAGGGGATGGAAAATCAGATTCAAAATCTCAACCACCAGCCATCAAAGCCTACAAATCCACCCACAAACTATCAAATCGGTTCTCCATGATGCTCTGTGTGTTGGAGAAGGAAGAATGGCAGATTGATCAAGATCTGATCATTTTGAGCAATTAGATCACACATTAATGGCGAGGAAGACGTTTTCAACATTTCACCCACCAAATCAGATATCTGGTTAGTTTCTCATGATGTTTGCATGCAAATCAGATATCCAGTCATTTCTCCATGATGTTTGTGTGCTGGAGAAGAGAAAATGGTGGGATTGATCAAAATCTGATCATTTTGAGCAATCAGATCACACATTAATGGTGAGGAATACTTTTTTAACATTTCACCCACTAGATCGTTAAAAACAATATTTTAAGCTTCCATGGCATGGAGGAGGTTGAGATCTTTCCAATGGTATAAATTTTGTCGCATTTGGAGCTCTGGTTTGAAAGATATAACCATTTCAATTTTTGAATCAAATCCATACGAAAATTGCAAAATGTAACCTTCAAAAAGGATATGCTTAGGCCCAAAAGTGCAACTTACTCCCTTTTTGCAAAAAAAAATGAAAAAACCCAAAAAACCTCTGCATCCCACAACTCTACCATACAATTTTTCCCCAAAGGCCTCGTGGGCCAAAAATTGGAATTTTGCCCCTTTTTGCAAGAAAATGACAAAAATTCAAAGGTATGAAAGTCCTTGCAAGCCCACAAGCCTGCCACTTGTCAATTTTTATTCGAAGAAGGTTTGTCGGGTCCTCTTAGGCCCCAAAATGAAAAGCTGTGATTTTTGCGCATAAAAGGGGTAAAAATTTCAAATTATGTTCCACCACCACCTATAGCTTCCATCACATGTCATGTTTTCATTAGTCAACGATCTTCGGGATCGCGGTTTGCGCTTACAAATTGTGCCTTTTGTCAAAATTTTGTGAAAAATTTAAAGTTCCCTAAATTCGTGGGGCTCCGCCACTTTCATTTTTAACTTAGCAAAAGAAACCTTCGTTGGGCTTATGGGCTAGCAAATGAAAACTAAGCCATTTTTGCTGAAAAATGTGAAAAGTTTGAAAATCTATTGCTGCAACTCATGACTCTGCACCTTTCATTTTTTCATTGGTCAATGACCTTCCACGTTCGCGGGCGAAATGAAAAATTCCTCTTTCACCAAAACTTTTCCAAAGTGCCAAATATATCTCCACCTCCCCGCAAGTCAGCCCTTGGAAATTTTGGCAAAATTTCCTTCGCAGCCCCACAACTACTTATTTGGGAAAAAATTCCTCTGCGCGGCCCGCAAGTCTGCATTTTGGAAGAAAATATCCCCAAGACCCGCCAAAACTTGGAAATTTTGTCAGAAAACCTTCCCCCGGCCTGCAAGCCCGCCCAAACTTGGAAATTTGGGCAAAAAAGCCTTCCCAGGCCCGTCGGCCCGTAACTTTAAAAATACGAGGAGTTAGAAGGAATTATTTACCTTTCTGGAAAGGGGAGGAAATTTCCTATCTATTTGAGCTACTTTTAGGATTCCATAAGTACTTGAAATGTGTAAAAATCCAAATTAAAGCACTAAATAGGAAAAAATGGCATAGTTAACCAAAAATAAGCAGGGGCTTATTTTGGATAACAATTTGGTGACTTACAGGGGCATCTTCCTGCTAGATGAAAGATCAGTGGCCTTGAAGCATCCATTGGGCATGGAGTCATCCTGATAACACAAAATATGATCTTTTGGAGTGCAATGGAACCATGCAAACCCACTCTAATGTAGATACTCTGTTGAATTAATTCTTTTGAGTTGCAAGTCTCTTCCATGACCGAGATGAACTATAAACGAGCATGCACCAGAAACAATAGAGCATGTGCACTAGCACTTGGGGAAATAAAACCTAACTTATAACAAAACAATGGAACGCATAGGAATTATAAATTCTTATAACGAGGGTGAGAAATTCTCCAATAGCAACGTTTGAGATGGATTCCATTGATTGGAATCTACAATTCCTTACCATCTAACTTAGCCAAATGGAAGGTGTTGCTAAATTCTCATTCTATTATCATGTATCGCCACTCTATATGGCATCAAATTTGGAATGCTTTCCTAGATTTACATGATCAACATCCCATTTCAGCTCAGGTGTCCAACTTGGAAAGTCCGGGTTTATCCTTCTTGTGAAATCTCTTCTTGATGAGTGTTTGATCCTTTTCCATGATCTATAGTGCATGTCTTCTTGTTTCTTCTAATTTCATTAGCTCTGCATATATGATTTCCAATGGCTCAAATTTAGCTAGTTCAATTGTTCCATGAGTTCTAATCTTTGGACTCAAGTGAAATGGGTAGAGGCGCCTCCTCATATATAATCTTAAATGGAGAGTTACTGTAGACTGTTGGGTGTGATCCTATCATCCCATAGAGCTGATTTGAGCTTGGTATGCCATGTCCTTTGGTTTTCATCCAGAGTCCTTTTGATGATCCTGAGAAAGTTCTTATTTGTGAACTCTGCTTGGCCATTACCCTGAGGGTAATAGTTTGATGAAGTGCTAAGGTAGATTCAATTTTTACATCCCATTCTGTGATCTTGGTACCAAGAAATACAAATTCATTTTCTGATATGATAGTAGTAGGGGTTCAAAACCTACGACTATCACTTCATAGAAATCAAAGATATTCGATTGATTTTCCTCCTTGAGTGCCTTTGCTTGATCCACTTGGTGAAATAGTCAGTGGCTGTAAGTATCCATTTGTGGCCTTGGCTTGAATTAGGGTTGATCACTCCAATGAATTCTAACCCCCATTTCATGGACGATTGTTCTACTAAAATTTTGTGAAAGGGGAAGGGTTTCCAACCTTTACATTCTGTGAAGAATGCACACTTTTTTCATTTCTTGACCCATGAGTAGCAATCCTTGAACAATGTAGGCCAGTAGTAACCAACCTTCATGATCTTGAGAGCTGTTACTCGAGGAGAAAAGTGGCCTCCTGCCTCTCCATCATGGAACTCATGTAGTATCCTCTCAACTTGGCATGTTCCAATGCATCTCAATAGAACACCATTTATGTCCCTCTTGAACAAGACACCATCAATAAGCACATATGGAATGGCTTGCAATCTGAAGTGTCTCCTCTTTGCTTTTCTCATCTCTTGAGGGCAAAAACTTGTTTGGAGATAATTCACTAGATCTTGATTCCCACATGGAATGGGTGCATCATTAGCTGGTTGTTCTTGATCATCTTGCAGAGACGGAAAACCTCTTCTTCACTTTTTGGCTCATTTTACTATTTGGAATAAAGTTGATCACACAACCCTTGGCCATAAACCATCTTGGTCACCTTGATCTCAATGTCATATTTCATCACACGGGTAATCCACCCTACCCTCTTCTCATTCAAGTCCTTGTTCAGGATGTAGTCTTTGAAACTAACATGAGCATTTGATCATATTGTTTGATAAAAAGTGCTTAAACTTCATTAGACTTCTAATGACAGCAAGGACATGATTTTCAATAAAATAATACCTCACCTCATAATATTCTAGGCTCACGATTGAAGAATGCAATGAGTTGTTACGAAACTTCCTATTTAGTTGCACCAAAATGGAAAAGATTGTGTCTAATCCCCAAAGGCATACATCATGAAGTCTTTTGAGATGTCTAGGTTTATGAGAGTTGTAGCTTGTGATATTGCTTGTTTAATGGCCTCAAAACTCTCTTTTCCCTCTGCTGTCCATTTGAATGTTGGATTCTTCTTCAACATCATTGTCAAAGGCTTCACAAGAGTGGAAAAATTAGGTACAAACCTATGAACAAAGTTTATCCTCCCCAAGAAGCTTTGGAGATATTTCTTGTGTTGTGGAAATGGAATTTTTTGATGGCTTCAACTCTCTTAGGATCAATTGTCAACCCTTCTCTAGAGACAATGTGGCCCAAAAATTTTCCCTCATGTGCCAGGAATATAGATTTCTTTGGATTCAAAGACACTCCAAACCTTCTGCATCCCTGAAACACTTTCTGAGGTGAAATAGGTGGTCTTCTACATTCTTTGAGAAGAATGTGATGTCATCTAGGTATACTAGAACTATTTTGTTGATCAAGCCTTTGAATTCCATGTCCATAGCTTGCTGAAAATTTGCTCTAGAATTTGATAGTCCAAATGGCATCTTCTTATAGGCATATGTACCTATTTAGTGGTGAATGCATCCTTGAACTAGTCTTCTTCTTTAACCATTATCGATTGTAGCTTGAGTAGCCATCTAGCAATGAAAACCTCTCAGAGCCAGCTACAACTTGCAATATTTGATCCATTGAAGTAAGTGGATAGTGATCCTTGAGTGATGCTCGGTTTAGATACCTGAAGTCCACACACAACCTAATTTCTCCATTTTTCTTCCTCACATGCACCATGTTTTCAACCCAACTTGAATGCTTGATAGGAAAGATGATGTTAGCCTCAATTTGCTTGTTCAATTCCTTCCTCAAGAGAGGCCCAATGTGAGGATTCACCGGCATTTGATTTTTTTCAGTAGGGCTTGGACTCAGGATTTAACTCAATAGTATGCTCATCCAATCTTGGGTTGAAACCCCTTAAATCCTTTTAGGTCCATGTAAAGAAATATGGGAATTCTTAACAAAGTTGAACTAGTTCAACTTTCTCTTTTGGGGTACTTACCTTCCCAATTTGCAATGTTTTTCCCTCACCTATTGAAATGAGCTCTAAATCTTCACCCCTTTCTTTAATGGTGCTTTCTCCCTCTTGAACTAGTCATTTGCGATGTAATGGATGTTATATGATTCCATGGTTATTGTCCTAGTATGTGTATTATCCATGTTTGATGAATATAAATTCACATTATAATGTTAGTAATAGTAGATGAAATGTTTATGGTAAATGAGAATAAATATCAAATGGAACTTGAGTGATGAAATTTTTATTAAATGGAATGTGTAGCGTATAGTTTAAATAATAATTTCACTAGAATAGGTGAGAATTTATGATAGTAAAATGAAGATATCATAATGAATGTAGGAAGACACAATGTAGTCGTAATATTTTAGTATGATAAAAGGGGGATGATTAGTCATTCCCCCAATGTGGGAATGAAGACACTCATGTAATTAAGACCCCTCAATAGTTGAGTATGAGCCACATAAGAAATAGTGTATCATCGAGAAGTGATTGTGTGCACTAGATGAAATAACAAAATGTGTGGTGAAAGGTTCTTAAAACTTATCCCTCAAAAATCATGTAAGAAATGTTGGAACACAAGCATGTCATCGGGTGGTAAGGTGATATAAATCACTTACCAAATACCTAGACGATGTGAAGTGGTGGAAGCATGTGGAATGGGAGTAGCATGTTAATATGTGTGGCGAATATCATATGGAGCTGTGGTGGGATGTTTTAAAGTGTAGTATCGAAGTAGCCAATGTGAAGTAGTAACATGAAGTAGTGGATAGTGTGAATGTGATGAGTGAGGTAGATGAAATTAATGTGATTGATGTGGTGGAGAATGCATATGAATAGAAAATTGCAGTTAGACATCATAGGTAGAGCATCTATATGTAGCATAAGACTCAATCTTATGAGAAAATCTTGGTCTAGGTAGAGGAGATATGGATCACTCATGTGGGTTAGAACCAAAGGATATGATTCTCTTATCCTAAATTTTTTGTAACCTATCTTTAAGGGAAAGACATTAATTTTCCCTATGGCCATTTATACGGTGACATTTGTAATAAGTTGTTCATTTGACATGGTAATCGATTTCATGGATGATGCTAGTTAGAAGGTAGAAAAATTAACCACTCAGAAAGCAAAATTCACAACACATCATGTGGTCAAGCATGAGGAGAGAAATGCAAAGGAATGCATGACTGAGGTGGAATATTATGAAGATTATCTTGCCATAGAGAGGAAGGAGTATAATTTATTGGTGAAGAGGGTTGGGATTGTTTACTTTTCTTAGGAGGAAAGATGGAGACTATATAGGATGCTCAACCACAAGCTCTGGTTGAGAACTAGATGTGGTACTAGACATAGAGGTGTGTGGGGGATCTATGATTTGTGCAGAGAGAAGATCATGTTCTAATTCACTAACCTTATAGAATTGGAGAATGAATGAATCACATGTATCATAATGTATTTGTTGTTTGAGTGGAGGAATGAGGCCACGACAAAAAATAAATTTCTTCTCAATATCTATGGGTTAGAAAACAAGATGTTGGATACAAGATATAAATCCAAGAATATAATCCTTAATAGGTTATGTGGATCCCTAATGTAAAGTAGGTAACCAGGTCATAGGAAACCATAGGGCCTTTGTTTATTATAAACCAATGAAGGAAGGTTTCCTCCATGTGATAAAAATTACTAATAGATCAAAGGGAGATGAGTGTGATATTCTAATACCTAATTGGTAATACTATAATGATTATCCTTGAGTAGTAATCTATTATTGGAATAGGAAGCCATAGCCATCCTATAATGTAGTAGATGAGCCTAAGGGTAACCCGTACCATAAAAAACATGAAAGTAGGAAAGGTGAAGTTATGAGGGAATGTATAATTGTGAATATTCTTAGGGACTATATTTAAATGAAATAAATTTTTGTCAATAGAATCATAATAGGCCTTACCTTATAAAGTGAGAGATTGAATTTGTGATTGTAACTAACCTAAATCATGCATGAGAGAAAGGATATCTTGTGAAGGGATGGTAGAAGATGGTAATAATGTGTTAAGAGGTTGTAATTTTCCATTGTGAGTGATCATAGGGATATCCAAAGGTGATGGAGAAGGATCTGATGCTAAAGGCACACTAATAGTAGGTGTTGAAGAAGGTATAGCATGTGATATAGGTGGAATATCTGTGGTAATAGTTGGAATAGAATTAGAAACCTCCATAATAGGTGAAGCACTTGGTGAGGAAACTGTCTAGAAGATGTACTATGAGGAGATGAAATAATAGGTGAAGAATAAGTAGTAGATGGTGGTGACTCATGAGTAACACCTAGATAAGATTACATGGGAAGATAACAAAGGAGTAGATGAGTACACTCGATAGTATGGAAAGAAGGAGATTTGAGAACCTTCTCGACTCATAGCAAGTAGATGGAACAAGATTGTCGCTAAAAATACTATCAATAGGATCATCAACATAATATATAGGATAATTTGAACTAGAATGAAATGTAGGGTGGAAGAAATTCTAGAAGACGTAGGGCCATGAGAATGATTTATATAAATGGTCGGAGTAATAGAAGAATAATGATTGTCAATATCTAAAATGTAATCAATAAGAGAATAATCTAAAGTTTCTTGTGAATGGTCAAAAGGAGGATCACAATTGACTATCTGGCATGGTTTATAATAAGTAAATGAAATAGGATCATCAACAATGCTAATTCTATGATAGAATTAGAATAACTAGTAGGCACATGTTGGTTGATGTCTAAAAGTTGTTGTTGGATGTGAGTAGTTGTAGCAAGAAGAATACTATATAATACCTCAAGTTCAAATTTATGGGAGCCTAATCATAAATAGGATTAACACTAAATTGAGACATGATGGGTGAAGAATATGATGTACTTTTATCTATTAGGGTTTGAGTGGATCTATGGAAAACTATTCGATTCACGTTAGGTTCACAAAAATGATTAACTAAAATAGGAAAATTTATTTTTTATTATGGGCATAATAGGTAATCTAAATAGAAACTTGAGTAATAGATTAATTGATATGCACTGAAATACTAATGCTAGATGATTTTTATTTGATTTTGAATGAAGTAAAATAAATTAAATAAAAGGGATGAGATACTTATATGAATATAACTTACCTTTGTTGACAATTTCTGCACTTGTGCAAAAATGGGCAACTCGAAACTTTGTTACAATGGATAGCATTGGTGAAGTATACCTAAGCTAGGGGAAATTATATCAAAACTATATCATTGCTACTGATTTATTTAAAAGATTACATGAAATCTGCAGTTATGTGTACTGTTACAAAACGTAACAGATCACATAGTCTGTAATTTCATGATGCCTTCAGCAAAAGAACACAAAATCCCGAAGGACAGTTGTGTTGTCTTGATGAAGACACCAAATTGCAGAATAGGTGAAGTGTTTGGTTTTGAAGCAGAAAACATAAGTGCAGATTTCAGAAAATTAAAGTTCATTACTGAATGTTACAGGTTCTTTAAACTTTTCCCTCATGATTAAGGCATTCAATTACGTTCTTGAGTTGTTTAGTTCATTACACAATCCATGCAAAAAGTAGAAATGTAGAAAGAGATATACAACTCATTTACACAATTTAATGCTTTATTCACAAGAAGAGTCAAATGTTTCCCATACAAGCCATGGGATGTAAGCGAAAAGTAAATTACATCGAAATTGAAAAGAAAGATACACATGCATGAAGGAGAAAGTAGAGTATGAGGGTGAACCCATCATTGCCTTGTATATTATTCTTTGTGCAGAGCATCTCAGTGCCATAGCCCCTTCATCCTCAAGTCATGGTACCTGAAAAGAAAAAAAAAATCAACCATCAGTCATGAGCTCAACGATCAAACCATATTCTGACACTATCCTACTTTGTGCATATGATTCTTATCCTAAGCAGGAGATGTATTCTACTTAAAGGATAAAATTAATGCATGCTTTTTCACTCAAAAAGAAGAAAATGAAAATAAAGAAAAAATAAAAACATGGATATAAGAGAGGCGAAAAAGCCTAATTATTTTTCTAACTGTTTCTTAAGTGTGCAGGTATAGGTTATAGCTATGAAAATTTGACAACTCATAAGTACATGCTAAGAAGAAGGAAGAGTGCAACTCAAAGTTCAATAACCATTTGTAAATGGAAGAGGTTAGAGCTTAGGAGAGAGAATGGAAGATATAAGTACTTTTTTAGTTTGCAGCGGAAGAGGAAGAATCTAATTTCACAAGCTAAAGTTAAAAGTAAAAAGGATTATAGCTGAAATAGAATGAGAGATAAGATTATGGGAAAATTTTGACAAGGCTTCGCCACGTAAAATGGACATTTACAACTTTCCATCATGTTGTTTTCAATTACTACATGCTTTAAAAGAGCTATGCAAATCAAATAAGTGATACAGAAATAGAAAAGCATGATATGATCAAGATAAACAACTAACATCTTTCCAGTTCTCATTTTACTATATCAGTCCAGCAAGAAGGATGTCATTTTCTATATTTTGGATCAGAAAAAACAACTACTATTTCTAGAAATGCATTAAAGAAAAGATTCTAGAAAAATTTCTAGGGCTTCGCCTTGTAAAATCAACAATTCAGATTTTCAGCATACATATCATATATGTAATGAAAGGAAATACAATATATAATGAAGAAAAGGATTCTTTATAACTTAAATAGCTGAAGAGAATTGAAATTCCAAGATAATCTTACAAATTTTAGTTTCTTTAAGTTCTGATTTTCAAAAATAAAGCAAATATGAGAACACACAGAGATACTATAATGGCATTGAAGTATATTCATCAAGAAAATAGTACTCATCTATGACATGATCAGAAGCAGAATCAATTTTTGCTAAGGATTACGCTAAAATAGTTGAATCTATCTCTAAAATGGTTACTTCTTTTAATATCATTGATGTAATGAAAAAGCATAATGTTAACATCTCAATGTGGGATGCTCTTTTAATATTCATGAACTAGTTAAACTACAAATTCCTTCCAAAACAATAGAAAAGGAGGTTTAGAAGACAGATATGGTCCTTGGAACACTTGATCAAGATTGCTTGAAAGGGGTTAGATGGATGGTTCAAAAAATTTTAAACGCTCATGACATAAAGAAACCACCACCATTTTATCTATCACTGATTATTGGAGAAAATCTAGTTCATAACTACATGGTGGACAACGGTGCAAGTAGCATAGTTATGCCAAAAGCAATTGCTGAAAAATTGGGCCTGCAGTATGAGCCTACAGAAAAGAGTGTTTTACATCTTGATGGAACTGCAACTAATAGAGTTTGTGTAATCCAAAATTTAGAGGTAACGTTATATGGTTTCCCGAATGTTTCCATTCTGCAAGATGTTACTCTTGTGGATTTACCTCCATATTTTGCTTTGTGCTTATCTAAAGATTTTACAAAAAAAAGGAGGTTATCTCTTTTCAAATTGGTCCTTCTTATTTTTACCACACGTTATGGCACAAAGGTTACTGTTAATTCAGAATCATTGGCCAGATTTCACATTGAACCTCATTCTCCAAATGAAGTGGCCAATTATTCAGCATTGGATCAATCTAATTTTGATGAGGTAGCTTAGGTTTCGACATTAGAGGGTGTTTCTAACATGTTTATGGATGAAAAAATAGTTGAAGAACATTCCCATGATCCTTTTAAGGAAGTTGAAGAACATATTTTTGGTGTATATTGTATGCATGAAGAAAATGCAACACTTCCCTTGCTGTCCAAAACAGAGAGAATTCAACGGAAGGGATTTGGAAGCTTCATTTTGATGGAGCTAAGAAAAGAAAGGACAGGAAGTAGGTTTGATGCTCCCACTTCCCAACAAATGAAAGGTATTTCACAACTTTGAGTCTCAATTTACATGCACTTGTAATATAGCTGAATACAAAGCATTAATTCATGGTTTGCTTTGGGAAAGAGAAAGAGGTATCAAGCACATTACAAATCTTTGGCAATTCCGAGTTGGTTATCAATCAAGTAAAAAGATTCAATGTCTATAAGAATCTATTAATGGAATCTTACAGACATAGTGTTCCAGATTTAATGGAAGATTTTGAGGTTATCAATATTCAATCTATTCCTAGAACTGAAAATAAGCACGTAGACAGGACTTGCGCGCAATTGGTGCTAGTTTCAAAGTGCTAGAAAAGATAGAAAATAGAAAAATTTAGCCTCATATTAAGCTAATTGTCAAGCCCTCTATACCACGATAATGAATCAAATTCGTAGGTTCTTTAAAGTGATGATCAAATTATAGGTTTTTACATCAAGAAGCTGAATTTTCTGCAGTAAATCAGGATAAATTACAACATTTATATGGTGACCAGATTGTTCAATTAAAGAAAAACAAATTACCTCGAGGACTTGTCACATTAGAAGACATCTTCAACACTGATGACCAGTTGAGAAAGGAAAAAACTAAGATGTCAACTCATGCTGATAATTACGAAGAGATTTTAGTTGATGAAGGAAAGAATTTATTCCTTGGAAAGGTATGTTCCTTATCTAAAAAATAGTCTTTTATTAATCTTTGCATAGAATTTAAATATGTTTTCGCTTGGAGATACCAGGACTTGAAAGGGTTTGATCCTAGTCTAGCACACAGCGTACCATTGAAATGCAACCAAATTCTAAACTAGTTATGCAAAAACGAGAGGCTGTAAATCCTAGAATATAACCTCTTATGAGGAAAGAGTTATCAAAATTGATTGAATCAGGAATTATTTCCCCAGTTAAGCATTCAAGTTGGGTAGAAAATATTGTTCCTGTTAGGAAGAAGAATGGAGAAATCAGATTATGTGTGGATTTCAGAGATCTTAACAAAGCATCGTTAAAAGATCATTATCCATTACCGAATATGGATCATATTTTGAGAATGGTTTCAGGTTCAGATAGATTATCCCTTCTAGATGGTTATAGCGGATACAATCAGATTTTAGTCTGAGAAGAGGATAGATATAAAATATCTTTTACCACCAAGTGGGGTACTTATGCTTCAAAAGAATGCATTTTGGTCTTTCAAATGCCGGTGTAACATTTCAACATGCAATGGACATGGATTTTCACATCCTATTAAATAAATGCATCCTTGTTTATTTAGACGATGTTAATGTATTTGGAAAATATTAGAAGAACATATAATGCATTTAAGGAAAAATTATCGGTTATCTAGGCAATTTAGAATATCCTTGAACCCAAAAAGTCTATTTTTTAGTACATCAAGGTAAACTAATTGGCCATATTTTTCTAAACAAGGTTTAGCAATTGATCCTTTTAGAAT
This sequence comes from Taxus wallichiana var. yunnanensis, assembly GCA_018340775.1. Taxonomy (NCBI): domain Eukaryota; kingdom Viridiplantae; phylum Streptophyta; class Pinopsida; order Cupressales; family Taxaceae; genus Taxus; species Taxus wallichiana. The sequence continues at coordinate 714,174,273 of CM031240.1, read as the reverse complement.
TATAGCTATATCATAGCTATCGTTACCTCATCACAAGAAGGCATTACAAAGATTTTCAGGAAAAATCAACTGTTAGAAGATTTGTTCAGATTTTGTAGCATTGGTTAAATAGGATTGACAGCTATGTTAAAGAAAGAGAAAATGTTCTCTTGGACAAGTGAAGGGATAAAGGTTTGGAAGCTATCAAAATAAGCTATCTCTCAAGCTCTACTCTTGCAAATCCAAATTTTGATAAAGATGTTATGATGTATGCACTTGGAGGAATTGAAACAATCTTGGCTATTCTAAGTAAGGTTAATGTTATATATATCTCCCTCCTGGTAAATATAGACAAACAGAAGAATATGGAAATCAAAGAAACTCAAGATGTTGACATGAAAAAGGATGTGCCCAGCGCGAGGTGGAAAAGCGCAAGTAAAAATATGCCGACATGAAAAATGATGCGCCCAGCGCGGAGTAAAAATATGTCGACATGAAAAAGGATGCACCCTAGCATAGGTTGGAAGGCACAGGTAAAAATATGTTGACATGAAAAGGATGCACCCAGGTGCAGGTAAAAAGATGTCGACATGAAAAAGGATGCGCTCGGGTGCAGGTAAAAAGATGTCGACATGAAAAAGGTTGTACCCTAGCGCAGGGTGGAAGGCGTAGGTAAAAAGATGTTGACATGAAAAAGGATGTGCCTTGGTGTAGGTTGGAAGGCACGCAGGTAAAAATATGTTGACATGAAAAAGGATGCACCCAGGCACAAGTAAAAATATGTCGACATGAAAAAGGATGTGCCCTGGTGTAGGTTGGAAGGTGCAGGTAAAAAGATGTCGACATGAAAAAGGATGCACCTTAGTGCAGGTTAGAAGGCGCAGGTAAAAATATTTTGACATGAAAAAGGATGTGCCACGCATGAAGTTGGAAGGCGCGAGGTAAAAAAATGTCAACATGAAAAAGGATGTGCCACTGACATAGGTTGGAAAGGCGCAAGTAAAAAGATGTCAACATGAAAAAGGATGCACCCTGACACAGGTTGGAGGGCACAGATCAGAAGGCGTTGGCACTACATTTTCAGTTCCTATGGAGCACTTAAGAGTATGTTGACATGAGGATGGATGTGTGGTGCATCGCAACATTTTGAGCATTAACACCCCGAACCTGAAAGAAAGCAAACCCTAACCAAGAAAATTCAAATGGCCATAACTTTTCATAGGGAGCTCAGTTTAATGCAAGGTTGGACTTTAATTGGGTGAGAAAAGTTCTTTAAAAATGTAAAATATAGTTTGCCATTTTTGGGTTTGCTAGTGTTTTCACCACCATAATGAGATGAGTTAAATACAATCTAGAGGTGGTTGGGGTAGATTTGGAATTCCTCTCTCTTCTCTCTCTCATTATTCCTATAAATTGTAAGGAGGGGCTTCTTTCTAGAGGTTGGACATTCTTGTTTTTCCCCTCCCTTCTTCTCTTTAGCGTAGGTGAATTTGTGGAGTCAACCTCCCATCTAAAATTGTAATGCAACTTTGCCTCTTGGAATTTTGTAGTGTATTGTATCAATCTTTGGAGGAAGTAATGCATGTCCATGCATGATTCTCAACCCTCTCCATGTTCATTTGCATCCTCATGATCTTTCACTAAAAATTTGGTTATTTGTGCATGATCTTGCATTGCATTTTAATGGTTTGTGTTTATTGGAAAAACAAGTGTTCTTCATTCCTCGGTGCATCACCTTTGTTAGTTTAGGTTTATTTTTATGCATCTTCTTATCCTGTCTCCTTGGCAAGTTAGGTTAGGTTTTGAGTAAACCCTCTGCATTTTCATCTTCATCTAAAAAGAGGAATAGGAACCGGCCTTCATCGGGAGATCCTTTTCTATTTTGCAAGGTCCACACTTGGGAAAAGCTCCATGTTATCAATCGCACCGAGAGTCTCAACCCGTTGGTTGTAGACATTTAGAAGTGCTTGTGATTTTCGCCATCAATAGTTAATGATGAGAATATTGAGCAGCCAATTTCTTTGTTTGGATAGATTTTGCATGATTATGAAACAAGGTACACATTTCTTGAAAAACAAGTACTTTGGTAGTCGAGAGGACTAAAGAATTTTAAGTACATGCTTTCAAACAAAAAAATCCATGTTCTTGTTTCTCATCCAAGTGTGAAAGATTTCTTCTAAAATAAAGAATTGAATGAGAAAGATATTAGGCTAGATAACAAAGGTTATGGAATATGATGTTGATATCCGGGTTGTTAAGATAGTTCGAGGTAAAGGATTATGAGAGCATCTAATTGCTGATATGGAAAAACAAGAAGTTGTATAACACGAAGATTTAGAACATCATGCTAAAATTATGTATCAGCAATCAAATATCATGTTCCAACCAAAAATTCAGCAACTTTGAACTTGCTTAAGAGATCAAGAATCAAGGTGGATGACTGATTTGGTTAACTACTTACAACATGGCATCTATCAGAAAGGTATGGATAAGAATAAACGAAGGTATTTTAGGTTATAAACTATCCCTTATATTTTTGTTGATGGTGTGTTGTTCAAAAGAGATATAAATGGAATCTTCTATGATTCGTTGATTACGATAAAATTTAGAAAATATTATTAGAATTCCATGAAGGACCTCTAGGAGGTCACTTCTCAAAGACGTCTTATAGCCTTAAAGATCATAAAAAAGCTGGTTACTATTGGCCTAGCATATTTAAGGATTATTTTAATGGATTAGAAAGTGCAAAAATGTGCTTTCTTTGTTGGAAAAGAGCGTTTAGTTTCACTGCCTTTGCAGCCTATTTCAGATTGATCAGCATTTTATGTAATGGGGTCTTGATTTTATTGGCATTATAAACCCACCTTCTTCATAAGGACATAAGTGGATCTTAACTACTATAGATTATTTTACATGATGGACTGAAGAAATAGCCTTGAAAGATGCTAAGGAAAATTCAATACTATCCTTTTATGAAGGTATAGTTTGCAGATTTGGTGTTCTAGCAACTATCATATCGAGATAATGCTCTAGCATTTCTTGTTGCTAAAAAGTGATTTGGTACATCAACCATGGAATCTATTTAATCTCTTCATCTCATTATTACCCACAAGGTAATGGCTTAGCTAAGAGTACTAATAAAATTTGTTAAGGATCATTAGAAGAACACTCAAGGATAATCAAAGAGCTTGTCATCTAATGTTGAATTCAACACTTTGAGCCGATAGAGTGACTCTAAGAGATCAATTGGTAATTCACCATACAAACTTGTCTATGGAAAAGAAACAAGAATGCTTATTTCAGTTGAGTTACATGGATTAGATTTGCTACATCAAATGGAGCTACTTGAAAATGAATCATTGCAGGTTCATTATGTAGAATTGATGGAATTACAAGAGCTAAGAGATCAAGCTCATTTGAATATGGAAAAGAATCGAAGTAGATGAAGAAGACTTTTGAAAAAAAAAAGCCAAATTCAAAATCTTTAATGAAGGAGATATTGTGTTGAAATGGGATGTTGATCGTGTAAAGCCGGAAGACACTCGAAAGTTTGATACACTTTGGAGTGGTCCTTTTATGATTTCAGCTTGCAAGGAACACAATTCTTTTTAGCTTTGAAGATGAATGGAGAGAAACTCCCCATTCTGTCGATGGTATGTTTCTCAAACATTGTTATTGAAAATCTTACGGTGATTGTTAGAGTAGATTTCCATTCAATAAGTGTAGTTTTTGCACATTACATTGTTATTTATTTCAATAAGTGCATTTAGTGCACATGATTTGGTTTGCCAGATATTTTCCCAAATTTATTTTGTTTTGAGAAGGTTGGACCTTTCAGAAAAGGTAGATTTTGGTTACATATTTGGACTACATGCCCAATGGACAAGAGTAAGGCACTAGTCTACAAGCTAGTAGGTAGTTTTCCCTGTAGGATCACCAGAAATGTTCACAATTTTTGCACTTTTATGGAAATGGGAAACTCAAAAATTTGTTACGATGGATAACATTGGTGAAGTATACCTAAGATAGGGAAATTATATCAAAACTATATCGTTTCTGCTGATTTATTCAAAAGATTACATGAAATATGTAGTTATGTGTATTGTTACAAAACATAACAGATCACATAGTCTGTAATTTCATGATGCCTTTAGCAAAAGAACACAAAATCCCAAAGGACTATGTTGTCTTGATGAAGACACCGAATTGTAGAATAGGTGAAGTGTTTGGTTTTGGAACAATAAACATAAGTGCAGATTTAAGAAAATCAGAGTTCATTACTAAATGTTACAGGTTCTTTAAACTTTTCCTTCATGATTAAGACATTCAATTATGTTACTGAGTTGTTTAGTTCATTATACAATCCATACAGAAAGTAGAAATGTAGAAAGAGATATATAACTCATTTACACAATTCAATGCTTTATTCACAAGGAGAGTCAAATGTTTCCCAGACAAGCCATGGTATGTAAGCTGAATAGTAAACTATAGCTACGAAAAGAAAGATATATATGTATGAAGGAGAAAATAGAGGAGTATGAGGGTGAACCCATCATTGCCTTATATATCCTTCTTTATGCAGAGCATCTTGTGCCAACCCCTTCATCCTCAAGTCATGGTACCTAAAAAGAAAAACAAAATCAACCATCAGTCACGAGCTCAGGGATCAAACCATATTCCTACACTATCCTACTTCATGCATATGAATCTTATCCTAAGAAGGAGATGTATTCTACTTGAAGGACAAACTGCATGCATGCTTTTTCACTCAGAAAGAAGAAAAGGAAAAGAAAGAAAGAAGAAAAACATGGATATAAGAGAGGCCAAAAAGCTTAATTATTTTTCTAACTATTTTCTTAAGTGTGTAGGTACATGTTACAGCCATGAAAATTTGACAAGTCATAAGTACATGCTAAGAAGAAGGAAGAGTGCAACTCAAAGTTCAACAAACATTCTACAAATGGAAGAGGTTAGAGCTCGGAGAGAGAATGGAAGATATAAGTACTTTTTTAGTTTGCAGCAGAAGAGGAAGAATTAGATTTCACAAGCTAAAGTTAAAAGTAAAAAGGATTATAAGTGAAACAGGATGAGAGAGAAGATTATGGGAAAATTTTGTGAGGCTTCGCCATGTAAAATAGACATTTACAACTTTCCATCATGTTGTTTTCAATTACTACACACTTTAAAAGAGCTATGCAAATCAAATAAGTGATACAGAAACAAAAAACATGATATGATCAACATAAAAACTAACATCTTTCAGTTCTCATTTTACTATATCAATCCAATAAGAAGGATGTCATTTTCGTATTTTGGATTAGAAAAAAACAACTACTACTATTTCTAGAAATGCATTAAGGAAAAGATTACGGAAAAATTTTGCTTGGGCTTTGCCTTGTAAAATCAACAATTCAGATTTTTCAGCATACATATCATATATGTAAGTGAAAGAAAGGAAATACGAGTATATAATGCAGAAAAAGAATCTTTATAACTTAAACAACTGAAGAGAATTGAAATTCCAAGATAATCTTACAAATTTCAGTTTCTTTAAATTCTAATTTTAAAAAATAAAGCAAATATGATAACACAGAGATACTTTATAATGTCATTGAAGTATATTCATCCAAGAAAATAGTACTCATCTATGACATGATCAAAAGCCATTACAAAAGGAACTATCTCATGATTACATTAGAAGTGAGAAGTGATCCAGGTAAAATCTACAGTTATAAAGGGATTCAGAAAGAGATAATAACCCAGATTTAAGATATAACTATCTTCATAATAGAGTAAAGGATGAAGATCTCTAAAAAATAAACAATGAATTCCATTCTATTGTTCCACTCGGTCAAAAAATCAATAGAAACTCATACAAAAAGGAGGTAGAGATAGATAAAAAGAGAATAAACACCAAAAAAAAAAAATCATGGTGGCCCAAGCCACCTTTCCATTCTTCAAGCCTCAATGGAAGATAATTGCAGCTACAAAGATAAAAGTGTTTTGAATGTACAATAATGGTCACTCGGGATAATACACCATCAAACACAAGGTTTGAAATGTATTAGCTTCATCCCAGAGAAAATATTCAAAGCATGGCCATGGAATATAGCTTAGTAGTCACGAGAAGTAAATTGAGAAAATTAGAAACTCGTATATGGATATCTATCAAATTCAAGCTCGAAAATAAATGGATAGATATACATAAATATAATGAGGAAGTAGTCGTAACGGCCTTTCTCCTTACAATTGAGTGAATTTTCTAGGGTGAAGATTTTGGTATCTTATAGATCAAAACAAAAGAGCAAAGAATGATACACATAGATCTATAATTACCCATTTTAAGCCAAAGTGAAACTTATGCAAAGTCCCGAAAATGCGTACAATGAAAGGAAAAATACAGGTGGCTATAGCTTCATATAGATCCCCCAGATCTACTCGAGAGAGGCACAAAACCTACTATACAGATATACAAGATATCAATGGTGGCCATTGTTCTAATTAGAAAAGAGAAATGACAAACTTTATACTCGAGAACATAGAGTTTTACAAGATTTGAATAACAAAATCAAGCTCAAACACTCGGCATTCATGGCGAGAGCTTGGAGACCCTAACCACAAGAATAGAAATCGAATGTAGAGGGTAAACCTAAGGATCACATTAGGTGCAAGGAGGAGACGAAAAAAATAATTACCGGATGAAAAAAGTTTGAAATAACATTCAGAGCACAACCCAAGTGTAAGATCTTCAAATCGGGAAGGCACATATGAGATCCATGCCATTAGTCGAAAAACCCATGAATGGGTATTAAGAAACTACAGAATTCACAAACATCTTGAAAGTTTAAGAAATATATCTAAGGAAGAAAGTTGAAATGGAAATGTACGTGTGCAGAGAATTAACTCACCAATGAACACTCGTGGCAGTCGATATTAACTAGGGTTTGCTCACAAAATCGAAATCGGTGGCCCCATGACTTCATGAAAGTTTCACAACTTACAAAGACAATTTTGTAGAATAAAGAGCTCTAAAACAATGATAAATGGTAAAATATCAACCAAATCTTGCTCGAGAAGGAGTAGCCAAGAATTTAAAATCTGCAAAACTATGACCGACCATTTAAAAGAATACCAAGCTCAGAAAGAAATGATCCCATACACTTCACCACAAAATACCAAACATGGAATAGATCGAGCTCTAAGTAACAACCATGGTGGAAATAAAAATGAAGTTACAGGAAAAGATTGAAAATAATGAAGGCATGGCCACCGCATGTAGAAACCATGAAACCCAATATGACAAGAGAATCTTTTGTAGAGAAGGAGCTCAAAATATAGTAAAGGATAACCTTTAGAAAGAAAAAAATGGTGAGTAAGAAAATTTTCCAAGGCTTCACCCGCATATAAGAAAACTAAATGAAATGATCGTCAAAGAGGCTTTCCTTTACCCCAAGCCCAAGTAAGGGATAGGTTCGAACTCAACTTTGATTTGAGATCAATGATCAAGCTTTCAAGTGCATCGATCAAAGGCGCAGAGATCAAGCTCTGCATCAAAGCAAAGCACTTGGTTAATACGCCACCTTGACCACAATTAATGCGAAGTCAAAACCTAACCATGAGTTTGGGATCAACAACATCAAGCACAAAGGTATAGAGATCAAGGGCTTGAGATGATTCACCAAACTCAAATCTAACTCAACAGAGTCAAATTACCACGGCCGAGTTTGCTAAGGTTGAGTCACCATGAGAAGAGGATAGCCCACGTGTCCTCAAATAATAATCATGGCCGATCAACATCATATTGCTAATGATCACTGAAAGGTGGATCTAAAAAAGTACATACCATACAATATATCAAATAAACCAAATGTCAACCACATTGTGCCCAATGATCACCTAAAAGGTGAATTCCAAATTATATGCTACCAACTATGCAAAATGACCGACACACATATGCATGTGTATAATTAATCAAAAGGTGGTGGATATAGTGGCATGTGCCATATCAAATGGTCGACCCCTTGAGTATTATGCTAAGTCCACACAATGGCCAAACCATGGTGGAGTGCAGAGGTGGTCCCCACTTCAAGGAGGTTGGGTTAAAATTCAACTTTCATCCATGTGATCACTAGCAAAAAAAGTAATGAGTGTCAGCATGAGGAAAGGGTGGTCCCAGTTTATATGTGGATAAATTATTGCAAATATTTGAAATATTTTTCTCACATACAGGGAGTTATATTTTTGCATGCCTTCACAACAAGACAAAATAGAGAAGAAGATGAATTTGCATGCTTAAAGGAGGAAGACTTGCCTAGCAAGCAAATTGTATTATTAGCAAATTATTCACCCATTCTTTCCTTAAAATAGAACAGTCAACTTTAGTTTGACTGTATTGTATTTAAGGCCATTAATGCCTATTTTTAAACTGCATGCTCTAGTTTGTATTATTTTATTCCTTTATTTATTATTAAGTAAAGGATAAAATTAGGATGCATGGGCGAGTACAGCCTTAGGCTATTTTTAGGAAGGGTGAGAGAATTTATTTTTCTATATATTGTGTGCCCTTGCAAGGCACAAAAAGGAGGACTTTTGGATATAGGAGTACTGAAGCAATTTCTGCCAGTTTTTCCCTCTGAGTGTGAAGTATTTTATGCCTTTCCAAGTTATTTTGTAGTCTTGTGTATGTTTATACTAATCTTGTGAATGAAAATTCCTGATCAACCACCTTACCCTGCTGCAATTTCAGTCTTTTATGCTTAATTTTAATGTGCATGTTAACTTATTAGTACTGTTGTGAATCTCCCTTAGTACAATCAAGTGTTTTCCCTTAGATATTTTGTAAAAAACATTAATTGGTTCGTGCATCAAGAATCCTTCTCAAATTAGTTGTGCATTTACTCAGTCAAAGTTCTCATACAATTTTTGGTGTATCACCTTAGTTTTAATTATTTTATAGTCATCTTTTACCCTAGAACTCCCAGAAAGTAGTTTAGTATACACCAATAAGGAACCGGCCTTTTAATCCCGGAGATTCACCTCACAATAGGTATACCCACAGACCTGAGGTGTCTCCATTGTATCTACGAGAGAGAGATCAATTTTGTAGGCTTAGAAAATCTGCAGCCATCTCTCTATAGGGTGCACTTTTGAGAGATAACACTTACTTTGTCTTTGGACTTAGACAGGATGACATGCAAGCTTGAGTGAGTATGAAGATGATGTAATGGAAACTATAGAATTTGGAGATTTTACTTAAATTTGGCACGTGGGAAGAAGCGGGTCTCCTAGGGGCACTTAATTCTATATCCTGGGCGTGCTTTAGTCCACATAGAGGTTGAGGATCTAGTTACGGCGGTGTCGTTAGGTCTTCACTATATATTTGTCTCTATTACATACTTACTTTTGTATTTTTGCTTATGTCGCCAATAACTTGATCGACTATATACTGTAAAACCCCATATAGAGCATCAATTCCTAAAAAAATAAACATGCAAATGAAGGGGTCGGATTGAACTTATTTGCCACAATGGTGTACTTACAACTAACCACCGCACTACATTCTGAGATTGATGTAGTTCTATGTGTTTGAATATATAATTATGTGCCAAGGATTCCTAGACCCTAATGACGAATAAATAGGAAATAACTAGATGTAAGAATGTAAATGGTGGATTTAATAGAATGAATACAACCCTTCCCCCTATGCTTATGTGATGTAGATGTAGAAGATTCACAAATGCATTTGCTTACCTTAGTAGATAGTTGGCCTTGATAGTAAGATGTCCCATATTGTGGTAAGTATGTTATATTTATATAGGGATATCTTGTTCAAATTTTAACACTAGTGACCCAAAACAATGACTAACACCTAGGGAATGAATGGGCTAATGTTAAAGATTGACCTCAAAGGAAGAAATTAGGACCAACGATTACGGAAACTAGGGCACCTAAAATCATGGACTAGAATGCCCCGGGGTTCCCAACATGCCACCCTAAACACCCAGTGTAGGACTGAAGATGAAAATCAACCAAATTATGACACCTAAGACTCCTGAAAGACACTCAAAAGTATAAACAACCTACGAATGAGTCTGCAAGACACATAACAATGACGAACTAACTAACGACATCACAAGGATAATTCACTAGTGTATACTTTTATTATACAAGATTGGTATATAAAATAACATACCCGGTTGTATAAAAGTAAGTGCATGATTTTGTGACTACAACCTTTTTCTTTATCTCTTGCACTTTAATATGTTTTACATATCTTATAGCTCTGTCGAGGACTTTATTCATTTATATTTTTATGGCCCCAGACAATAGCACTAGATTAGGAAAAAGTGTCCAACCACTATATTATCCCTTTTGGGTTTCCCTATCCTTCTCTTTCTTATTATTACTCTTTTGAGTCGTTTTAACCTATATGGCCATGTTTTAAAACTAATGGTCAGCCTTTCATTTCTAAATTACAAAATTAAAACAAGGGAATCATATATACTTAGTTATTTCTTTCAAATAATGGGGCCAAACATCGTAAGAATTATTTATCATCAACAATGCTTGCATTCAAAAGGTTTAAGAGAATTACAAAGTACACATATAGTTCACTTATATAAGGGAAAAGGGATGCATTAATCTGCATACAAAGCATAGGAGGAGTTCATTCTATTCAGCCACACACATTCTACATAATTGGTACATTCTATACCTCATCCTCTATAAAAATCGTGATACTTGCGAGAAGAGCATCCTATGGCATCATTACGCACACATATGCACAAAACTAAATGGATTCTGAAATTTAGTGTAGCGCTTCGGTATTATTAAGTGACTCTTGAGTGTAATCATTAAGGTAATTCAACTCCACATTCAAAATTTTAATTTTATTATATTTTATGTGGTTTGTGTACATGTGTTGGTAGTTATCTATTTTACAAGTTACATGTATGACTGATAATCTATAAGATGAACCTTGAGTGATAAATAATGAGTACAAACAAAGCTATTCAAACCTAGCAAGGTTCGAGATCATGAGCATATAAAGTCAGATGGACAAATATAGGGTCATCGTGGACATCATATTGCAAAAAATAGCAAAATCTCAACTTGTAGGGATTATTAGCTATACGCACTCTAAATTAGAAAAATTTATATAAATATGAATCGTAGCATTGGAATCTAGTTTCTAAAATACTAATTTTTGTAAAAAAAGGACAAGTTTAGCTATATTAAACACTTAAAATTATATGACTTAGTTTTTTTTTAAAAACTTATAAGATTGTAGTCCGTTTGCCCGCATTTTGGATGACCAAATCTTGTTATTTTTTTTTTTTTCCTTTGGTGAAACGTTAGATGTAGTTGTATCTATCTTGGGATGGATTTTATTTTGTATTTTTTTAGCAATATTTTTTTTTTTTATGATTTTTTCCGTGAAAGTGGTCTCTGAAAATATTTAGAAAATGGAGCGCTTTCGTTTGCCCGCCATAACTATATAAAAAAATATGAAATCAATTTTTTTTTTTTTAACGTGTATAGAATTTGTCCACGCTTGGGATGGTATAAGTTTTATCATATTTTGATAAGCGAAACAAAAGTTACAGTCTTAAACGTAGACATGAACATTCATGGGAAAAAATGTCTTAAAGACCTATTGTTAGTAAAAATTATAAAATGATATTTATCTTATTCTATTCACTTTAAAAACAATATTTCTATGAAGCTAAGAGTCTCCCCTACGCGATGGCACCATTTTTGTGAAATGTTTTCAGTTTTTTAGCATGGTTCAAGTCTTTGGAAGAGCAGATTTGAGGTTTTTTGACCTTTTACACTTCATAATGACCTTCCATAGCTTTGGTTGGGGAAAAACAAAGATTTTCCGAGCTTAGGTTTGGTAGATAGATCCGCGATCATGGTTTTTTTAAACATAAACCGTGAGCATTTATAAACCATGTGCGGTTTATAAAGCACGCCAGATTGATAAAGCACGCGGTTCATAAACGCATGATCGCGTTTATAAATCATATTTACACACATCCCAATGTTCGAATTACCATGTGATTTTTACTCTCTGACCTTACCGTATGAATTACTATGAAATTCTGTCTTTTTCTACACATTTTTCTTATCACCGGAAGCAAAACATCATGGGAGACAAAAAATGAAGTCAAAAAAGGAAGTCATTAAGTAAAAAAACACCAAACGAATTAGAGGCCAACAAAATTCAAAATGTTGAGTGAATGCGGAAACTTCGTGAATCTAGAAGAGGTTCATCTTCAATCCCAACTATTGTAAGCAATGAAGAACTAGGTAATGTTTCTACTGTCAATGTTGAAGTTGAATTAAATACTCGTGATGAAGAAGTTTTTACTGTCAATGTTGAAGAAGAATTAAATACTCATGATGTAGCAAATGTTGAAATTGAAGGAGAAGATGAAAATGTGAATAAGGAAATTCATGTTGAAACTGTAGACAAGCAAAATTTGACAAAAACACCTCCTAGGATTTTACGTAAGAAACCTAATTTTTTATTGAAATTGATGAAAACATTTTGAAACCAATGTCTAACAAACTTTATGAACGAAAAAATCAGAAGAAAAGCCACTGAAATTTGGGATAATCATTTTGAAATTTTAAATGATTCCCAAAGATGTCAATTGTTGGTTAGTTTGATGAAATTGATTAAAATGAGACCTACATTAAACACCTTAGGATTGACAACATCTAATATACGTGGTCAAACCTCTACAATTGTTGAAAACCTTCATGATGCATATCACACTATTGGTGTCAAGAGATGCACTAGGGATAGTAATATTGTGCGTCGTGTACTTGCTACTAGTGTTGTAAGTGAATCAATAAAAAAACAACGTTTGATTACGCAAACAAGTTGAATGTTGCAAGTTAATCGAAAAACTCTAATGAAAGCAATTGATGGATTGGAATATCCTTCAATCACTAGTATATATATAATGCCGATTTTTGGGCATTTTTTATAAGGACAAAAATAATTTATATATATATAGAATTTGTTTTAAATTTTAAAGATCTAGATTTAAGTTTGAATATATATTTTATTTTAAATTTGTGTATTTTCACTACATTATATCTAGATCTATAGTATATATGGTTTTGATTTGAAACTTAAATTTCTTTGACTAACACTTTTATGTTTAGGTTAGTGGTGCCATCAAAAAGCTTCCAACGTGGAAATTAAGAGAAATTAGTCAAATTTTTTGAGAATTTTGTCTGAAAGCCATTCTATGTGAAAATCAACCATTGTTTGAAAAAGTTGTAAATTTTGAAAAAACATGTTAAATTTTGAAAATGCACTAAATCATAAATTTTCAGAAAGTTGTAAATTTTGAAAATGTTGTAAATTTTGAAAATATGACTCCTCCCAATGTGTTTACAAGTTCCACCAATATCTTCACACGATTTCATTCACCTACTAGGAAATGAGAAGGAAAAAATGAGAGAGGATATTGTAGAGGGTCCATAGCGCAGAGCCGAGGGTGTACGGATTAGACGATTCTCTAGGTGCCACGGAGTTGAGTAGTCACCCGTTGAAGTTGAGCGATATTTTGGTCTCATGGCTCTTAAGGGACTACGCCCAAACAAGTAGCCGAAGAAGCAACGACCTTTCAGTGCACCAAAAACCACCTCCTCTAGCATTCACCTAGCCACCCGGATGTGTCAGCGTAGTCATTTTTTCGGTGCCACCCGACCCCGTTTACAAAATATAGCGTTTGACAACCTTACACTGGCTCCAACTGCACTATTTCACGCGTTTGCAAATAGTAGGACAGCGAGAGCACCGAAATGAGAAGGAAAAAAATGAGAGAGGCTATTGTAGAGGGTCCCTATGTTGAGGTTTTGGAGAACGAGGCCTCTCTAGGTGCCATGGAGTCGAGTAGTCACCCGTCGAAGTTGAACGATATTTTGGTCTCAGGGCTCTTAAGGGACTACGCCTAAACGAAGTAGCCCGAAAGCAATGACCATTTCACGCACCTGAAACACCACCTCCTCTAGCATTCACCTAGCCACCCGGACATTCGGAGCAGTCCGTTTGGTGCCACGACCCACCGTTTGCAAAATATAGCATTTGACAACCTTACACTAGCTCCAACTGCACTATTTCACGCGTTTGCAAACAGTAGGACAGCGAGAGCACCGAAATGAGAAGGAAAAAAATGAGAGAGGCTATTTTAGAGGGTCCATACACCGAGGTGTTAGATCGATCGGGACGAGGCCTCTCTAGGTGCCGGAGTCCGAGTAGTCACCGTTGAAGTTGAGCGATATTTTGGTCTCGGGGCTCTTAAAGGGACTGCCCAAACGAAGTAGCCTGAAAGCAACGATCCCTTTCGCACGCCAAAACACCACCTCCTCTAGCATTCACCTAGCCACCCGGACATGTCGGCGTAGCAATCTGTTTGGTGCCATGACCCACCGTTTGTAAAATATAGTGTTTCGACAATTTAACCGGCTAAATTGCACTATTTGGCACGTTTTGCAAATAGTAGGACAATGAGAGCACCGAAATGAGAAAAAAAATAGAGAGGAATCTTATTTTCTACCTTATCCTTAACACTTGGTTTTGTTATAATATTATGGGATATTTTGTTCTACGGTTTTCTTTTCCTTTCTCTTCTTTTCTCTCTTTCTATGAAGATATTTCTACCTCTTGATTGACTCTTAACCTCGAAACCATAATTATCTTCTCTATCCTTTCTTCTTTCCAAGTCTTCCTCTCTAGCATTCTTACTCTTCTCTCTCTCTCTCTCTCTCTCTCTCTCTCTCTCTTCTTGCACCTCATTAGCTCTATCAACCTTTGAATCACATTTCTGCTAGTTCTTCTTCTTCTTCACCATATATATCAAGTCGATTCATGAGGCCTATCTAATAACCTTCAAGATTACCTTTTCTACATTTTCTTCCTTGTTTCCATCATCTTTTCTATTTTTCACATATGTTCTTGAACTCTCTTATCATTTTTCATGATGAAATTTAAGTCTAGCATCTTATTTCAACTGATACTAACTTTAAATCTAATGTGGCATTTTGTAACCATGACCTCATTCTTTTTACAAGAACCCAAATCATTTTATATGTATATCTTTGTCTCTCTTCAAGACAACCACTTTGTATCAACCTTAGGAAAAAACTTTTAGCTAATCTTCCTTGATCTTTGCAACTATGATACCACATGTTGCGGTTCAAAAAAATTTTAACATATGTAAGATGGTTTCACCATGTTTCCTAAAAACTCAACTCTGTCTTTTTGATCAAGTTCAAATGACTCCTTTTCACTAGTTAACATACTCCAAATTTAATATTATCCCTTATCCTCTATATGGTTTCTTACTGATATTATTTATCTAACTCTAATGTAGATACTATGAGCGTAATCAAAATGATCAACTACCATCATTCAATGCAGCCAAGTTCAATATCCATGATGCATAGGAAAATACAACAATGCCCATGTTGGAAGGTACTTTAGATGATATTCTTCTCGGGGTTTTGGAACTCAAAATACATGAAGCAATCAGCTAAAACAAATGTACAAATACATTTGAAAATAACTTCTAGGTAATGTTAGAGCAATTGAAAGAATGTAGTTTCATGGTATTAGTTTCATATCCATAAGTCTAAGAAGATTCAACTATAATGGCATGTTTTTGATGCACATGAATACATGTACTAAGCTTATGATGCAAATAAAAATAATATAAAGATACACCACATATCATTCAGATTTAACAATATTTTTTAGGATTATTATGAGTTCAAAAAACGCATATGGCTCTAGGAGTTGGAAAATCAAATAGTTAAGTTTCAAGGATTAACTCATATGTACACAAAAGATTCTGACAATGCGGACCCAATTTTGGGTATACCTGTAATATTATCAAGATGATAAATTGATGAATTCCAAATAAACGAGTTTCAAGCACACTTTTCCAAATACAACGGGATGATAAATTGATGAATTCCATTAAATATAAGATTTAGTTCTTAATACTTAAGTTGGTAATAGAGCTAACAATATTGTTTTAGTTTGAAAAATAAAATTCAAAATGCCCATGGTGAAATATACCACAAATAATAATCAGAAAGATACTAGAAAATATATAACTAGAAGTAATACACTAAATCCACCTCAAGATTTAAAGAAAAGACTGAAACACAAGTCTCATAGTGAAATCAAAGTTTTATAGTAAACAAACAAACAAAAACTATATAGCAAAATTGAGATATCCATAGGATGATTCCATATATGGAGGAATCGCCAAAAAATCAAAAAAATAAAAATAATAACCAAAATATGATATATATTAACCAACACACATATATATATATATATATATAAGAATCAAACAAAGTGTGCTCCAGACGCGCACGTCTCTGAAAATATATATGTACATAAGTTCATAATGTATGTATACATCTCGAACTAAGCACGTGTCATAATGTACATATGGGACCACATGCGGTCGCAAAAGGCTATATATAGTACAATGGACTGTGAATCTACTCATGACCACATATGTACATCCAGGTGGACTATAAATCTACTCATGAAACATCTTCCCTCTCTTCACCCTGCTAGAAGTAGCACGTCCACGACCTGGGGATGTAGTGGAGGGAGATGCCACTACGGATTTCATCCGTGTGGTCCTAGGTGTCTCTAAGCATGCCTGCAACCTAACCTGCACATTCATAAACAACAAGTTTTTAACACCCAAAATTTTAAAATACATTCAAAATTTAGAAACTTGTACAATTTAGTTAAAATGCATGTGAAATCTTACCGCAATGTCATGATCCCTATCAATTTGTTGTTGACACGTCGCAGGGACAACAATAGACTCACGAGGGGTAAGCTACATACAAATAATTAATTTTCAAATTAAATATTTCACATATATACCTACAAAATTTGATATTGTAGATTTAAGTTTAATAAGAAATAATGAAGGTCTCCAAAATTTAACAAATTTAAAAAATTGTGTACCTCAGTTAGTGGATCTGCAGATGCTATGGCAGTATCTACAACAGCCTCCACAGTCTGCATATATGGAGGAGTCTCTCTAGCAGTCATAAGCTATACAAAAAACATGTACAAATCAATATTAAAATCTACTTAAGAGCTTAGCACTCCTATCGAAACCTATTGAAAAAAATAATAGTAAAGGAACTCAAAGGTCCCTACACTCTAAACATATCTTTTCACGTTCATCAAGGAAACACCAGATCTATATATAGGTACATGAAACATTTCAAGGTCCACATGTTGAGATTTTAAGAAGGTAAAAAAACTATCAAAGGAAGGAAATTATACAATTCCCGTCCCTACTATACAATCTTATGTGGTACTTTCAAGACATGTAAAACCAATATATGATTACATACATGGCTAGTTATATCAAATGAATTGGCATTTCCTACTAAATAATATATAGGTTGAGTATAAGAAAGTGAAACTCATGTACAGAGGTCCAAAGCATGCAATCCGTGCGTGAACTTCTAGTAATTAGAAACAAAGTGTAAAGAGATTTACTAACCTGCGTAAAACTCATGTGAGGCGTGCCAGTAGCCTCAGTTCCCTGAGCAGATGATGACCCGCTAGGCTCCTGTGTATAAAAGAGAAAAATATTAATACATGTACAACATACACGTGAAACAAATTATAATAATAATCTAGTGCAATTAAATGATTTATTAAAAATGTAAGTTTGTACAACTTGAAACTTACGTTTGAAACATGCCCAGCCGCAGTAGCTAGCATGTCGACACCGGATGTTTCCTTCACCGGCTCTTGCTATTTAAAATAAAATAAAAAATTAGTTTTTTACATGTATGTACATGACGTACAATCAAATATATATATATATATATATATATATATATATATATATATATATATATATATAATATCTCAAACATGTGAATTAAACTATTGTATATATATATATATATTATTTAAATTTATTTAAAATTTACCTGTGAAAGACCAATATCAGTGGCTCCAGTTCCAAAAACACTCCCCAGCATCTCATCTATAGAAAAGAAATCATGTGAACCAGCAAATGATGTCTCACTGCAGTGCATATGGCACCACATGATCCACAGTGGTGTGGTGCACTAGAACTGGCACCTCCACCAACATCACCGGATGCAATCTGGGTGCTATGCTGGGTGAGAGTGTCAGTGAGCTCCCTCAATGCATGCAATGTATCAATCTCCACAACCTCCTTCACTGTAGGAGGGATAACTGAAGGTAGTGGGGGTTTTGGGGCATGGGGGATCCTAGGCTGACCTACGCGTGCACCAGGTCTGCTCTGTGCAGAGCCACCTCCTCGACCAAAAAAGTTAGAAAAGTCAAAATAATTCGGGACCTCATTGAGCACGAACTCACAATATAATTTCTTCAAAAAATAAAGAGGAACCTCATTGTTGTTGCATGGTGGATAATCAAAAACCATCCACCATTGGTCCCAAAAATTGTTTTTGATTCTATCATCATGGCACCAATGGATTGGGAACCGTTTGCAAGTAACTGCAAGGGGGGCATTGGTTCTAGGGTCGGTAAATAATGCACAAATGAGGTCTTTTCCAATTTTTTTGTCTTTGATGGCCGCATGGGATAGTTTATCCACATACCACCACCTACAGTCACTTCTAAAGGTGTTCCATCTATGTATTTGGTTGGTTGCAGACTTGACTTCACCAATCAATGTTTGCAATGTATTGGCTAAAGTCATATGGGATGGATTTGTAGCATGATTTTGTCTTATATTTTGAATTAGGTTCTCAATGACAATTTTATTTTCTTGGATTCTTCCAATGATATTATCTTGCGTTCCTGCTGGCTCAGTGGGGACAGAAGGAGCCATAGGAGGCGGATCTATGTTTGGAGGAGGGTTTTGAGGAATGTTCGGAGGGTTTTGAGGAATGTTCGGTGGGTTTTGAGGAATGTTTTGATGGTTTGCACGATTTTGAGCTTGCCGACCAACTGATAAAACAAGAAAATTGTATACATAAACAAACATTTCAAAAAACCCATGAAAATGCTAAAAAAAAAAACCTAAAATGCAAAAAAATGATTACAATCGGGGACTTACCTCCTCGTCTTGGCGGCATGGTTGAAATATCGCTATCAGAATCCGTGAGCAATATTGAGATGGTATTGAAAGCGCGAGTGAAAAATGTTTAGGAAAAGTCGCGGTTCGAAATGAAAAATGAGGAAAATAACAAGTCGCGGGACTGTTAAATTTTGTCAAGTTTTGAGATGGTTTTATTAGTAAACCGAACCAGGAGTGAAAAGCGATCGCGTTCCTTTATTTAATATTTTGTATCTAGAATAACCAAACTAATACTATAATAAATTTGGCAATCAAAGAGAATATATAATAATAGTTCCCCTTATTAGTTGACTATATTTTCTCTTTTTCAATATTTTTGTTATGAAAATATCAAAACATTTGTTACCCTCCAAAGTAAATATATATAAAAAGTGATAAATATGTAAAGTTTGTAAATTTATTACAATATTGTGACAAAAAACTATATGTATCAAATATTTTAATGTCACAATCAATGTATTATTAATATTCTTTTTGTTTCAAGTTATATCTAGGAATTAATTTCAAACATCACAAGGTAGAGACGAGAGAGCATGGTGGAGCCTGGTGTTGTGGAAACAAAAGGAAAAGAAAACACATGGGCCTCCAAGTTGTTCAAAAAATAGCAGAGACAGGAAGAGAGAATCACTACAACTCAAACCCGAATGGAAATCATTATATATATCTACCCCTAGGATAAATATAGACAATGACACAAAGGAAATATATTAGAGAGGTCCAAAACCTGACACAAAGGAAATATGTCGAGAGAGGTCCAAAAACACAAACAAAGGAAATATGTGGAGAGGTCGAAAACCTAACACAAAGGAAATAAGGAGAGGTCCAAAACCCAACACAAAGGATTTTAGGTTTTGGGTTTTAGAAAACATGAGACATGAAGCATGCAAATTGTAGGGGATGTCCCGATGCTTGGGAGTTCGAAAACCCAAAAACTACCTAGGAAAATCAGGTTTTGAAGTCGGGGAAACAAGTCGGGAAAGCATGGAGCAAAAACATATCGAGCCACCTTCAAAATTTGATGCATATGCAAGTCCAACATCCGAACCTAAAACAAAGGAAATCTTGGCAACACTGGTGGAAGTGGGTTTCGGGAAAACATAAGCATCAAACACATGTTGAGGCACCCTCCAAACCCGATGCAAATGCAAAGAGAACCTCGAACCCTGACAGAAGAAGACCACTGTCACGGGGAGATATTCAAATGGCCATAAATTTTCACAGGGAGCTCGGATTCACGCAAGGTTGGAATTTTCGAGAAAGCTTACAAGTTCTTCAAAAATTCAAAATACAGTTCGCCATTTTTTGGGTTTGCCAGGGTTCTCACCTACCACCATAATGAGATGAATTAAATGCAATCTGGAAGTGGTTGGGGTAGATTTTGAATTCCTCTCTTCTCCCTCTCTTTTTCTTCCTATAAATTGTAAGGAGGGGCTTCTTTCTAAAGGTTGGACATTCTTGTTTTGCCCCTCCCTTCTTCTCTTATCAGCAAGTGGATTTGTGGAGTTCCAAACCTCCCATTCAAACTGTAATACATGTTTGTGCCTCTTGGCCATTGTAATGGACTATATCAATCTTTGGAGCAATAAAAACCAAGTCTGTGGATGATTTCAACCCTCTCTTGTATTCATTGCGTTCAAGTGATCTCTCATTGCAATTTTGGTTACTTGTGCATGTTTATTGTATTGCATTTTTATGGTTTGTGTTTATTGGCAAAACAGTTGTTCATCATTCCTTTGGTGCATCACCTTGGCTAGATTAGGTTTATTTTCTTGCATTTTCTCAACCCTGTCTCCTTGGCAAGTTAGATTAGGTTTTTAGTGAACCCTCTGCAATTTTATGTGTTCATCTGAACAGAGGAATAGGAACCGACCTTCATCCAGAGAGCTTTCTTGATTCATAAGGTCCCACACTTGGGAAAGGTTCCATGTTATGCAATCTCACTGAGAGTCTCAACCCATCGAGTTGCAGACATTCATGGGTGCTGTTATTTTCCATCAACAGAAACAAGACTCACCTTAGCTACAAGTTCTAGATTCAGTGGTGAACAAAGCACAAGGAAGGTTGAGATTTTCCTTGATTGGATATTTTTCCAGGGTTAGGCCAAATATTGATTAGGTAACAATCTGGGTTATAAGGAATTGGAAGCTATTAGGTAAATTAAACATATTTTCCCTATCTCGATAGAATTTTTCTGTTTGAATTCACCATTGAAGAAGATTTAATTCATGTTGTGCGGTGTGTTCCATGGTTCTATGGGAGAAGAACACTCTCCATTGTTATATGGAATATGGGTGCTAAACCTCACAACCCCTCTATGTTTCCAGTTTGGGTTATACTACCATGGATTCCTTGAGTTTTGAGAATTTGATGTGCTAGGTATGATTGCTAAATCGATTGGAAATCTAATTTCTCTGGACCCATCAATTATTCTTTGTGAACAAGATTCACCATGCAGCTAGAATGTGTGTTGATATAAATCTTGGATCCTCTCCCCGATAGACATAAATGTAGTGACTAGAAATGGGGTTTAGAAGCAATAATTCTTATATGAAGACTCTCCGATCTTTTATGGTAATTATAGGAAATTAGGTCATGAGATATCGAGAAGTAATGAAAAACATCCACGAAATATTCTAGATAATCGAAGGAGAACACAAAAATGGAAATGAAGATTAGTTATCCATTTTGGAGTAGTTATCCATTGTGGAACAAGATACTAAAGATTCAAGTACATGCTAAGAAATATTTGTAGAACCAAAGTTTTACATCTACTCGGGATCATCGTCAACCCTAGAGATTATGCAAATATGCCTTCATTGCAAATCCCTATGTTTGAGATATCCCTTGAGACCCTTGTGTTTGTGAAAGAAGATGTGGCACAACAGGTTGAGGATGTGGCAACATTTTTTTAAAAATATGAAGGAAGGAGACTCTACAAACCGTTGTGAGAGGACATTGAATTCAGAAGATAGTCCACCCACTCCTCATCCTAAATGAGATCCTCTACCGTAAATTATTGGCATTTATAAAAAGTATGGCAGATTTGAAAGCTCCGGTAGAAGATTATATCTAATGGGAATGGTCTCTAAATCAAAGTTTGTAAATTATTTAGAAAATGTGGATCCCCTATAACTAATGTTTTTGGAAAGGAGGGAAAAACATTTTCAAAATCATTAGCTACCCTACAATTAATCAGTCTAGTGAATCAATATGGTGGAAAAACAGTTAGAAAACCACTTTGTGGAAAGTCTTTAGGAAAAAACATAACTATTACAGGAAAGGATAATTTCAAGTAGTCCCAAGCTGAATTCGTTTGTGTAAGTCCTCTTATGAAACATGAAAACGGAAAATCAATCTCGGTGATTACTAATTCCTTGGGAAGGTGGAATTCACTTTTGAGGGTGACGATTGATTATCTAAAGTTAAAACAAAAACACCATGAACTGTTCACCATTCTCTCACTACTAGGATTCGTATATCCAATATGAAATTCTAGACGCCCTTTAGGCGTATGTTCGTTACTGATTTGTTTCAGGAATCTTTTTGGTTTTTTTATTGTTTTAGGCCACTCCTAGACTAGTCGTTCCTCCTGTTCTAATTTATTTTCTTAAAATTATCATTCATTTATTTGGATTTGGATTGTATATTAGTATTGTAACAGGTAAGGAACCTTTCGAAAACCCTCTTTTTACCGTAATATAAAAAATTATCTTGGAATTAATGACAAGTATATTGTATGCTCTTCTTAAAGGATTTTTATTTTCCAAGGATATTTTTTATTTAAATTCCTTCTATTGTTATGTCTATTTATATTTTCTAGGATAAGTAATATTACATGAATAATTTAACAATGATATGATTTTTTTATTTTATAAAATTAACCACAATTTATTATAATAATTACATTATTATTTTTTAAATAACTAATTATATAAATAATCAAATTCTCGACCTTTGTTTGAAGGATAGGTAGACATTTACCCTTACGGTAAAGGCATTTTTATTGTCATTTTTATGAACTCAAGGATAACAATTCTATCACTAAAAATATTTGGGTCAAGCAGCCCCACTACTCGATTTTGAACCTCTAGTTCCCATCGTTCAACCCTCTTACTGAATATTTCTCAACCAAACTAGTTTGGATTATATTTTCACATTTTCCCCTTCATTTTTGGTAGCCACATTGTCTTTCTTTCATCGGAAATACTTTGGGTAATATAGTAAATATTGAAACCGAAACTACTTTCTATATCCATATAACCGATTCCCATATCCTTTTCGAATTAGATAGCTCCAAGGAACTTCCCAATAATATCAACCATAAAGTATGGGAAAAAACTTGGACTCAACCCCTTGATTATGAAGGGCTTCCCTTTAGATGTAGATGGTCTTTTTATTTTGCGACATATATCTACGAGACGGTCACCTTGAGGGGTGTAAGCATGATATATCCACTTAGTGGAAAGATGCACTCCCATGTCATACTTTGTGATTATAGAAAAAAATTAAAATATACTTGATTCTAACTCTAATTTGGAGGAATGTGGACGTGACTCTCCTATCGGGAGTGGATTGAATGAAGAATATATGGATAAGGAAAATATTGAAATCATCATACCGATTCACTCTGATGGGAATGCAAATCAAAATTCAGATGTTGGATGGAATACAATGAGTAGAAATAACAAAGAGAAATTTGATATCGATTCTGTAAGATACATTTAAGATCCCATGGGAAGGAGTCCCAAGGATAAGATTGTGGCTTATTTACTTTTGTTTATTTGGTTATGTTTTATTTTGTTCCTCTTTGTAACGCTTATGGAGGCAGCTCCATTTGTTCCTCATTGATAAATCCTTTTATTCTTTGAAAGATGTTGTAATGGGGAAGGATCCCCTTAAACCTCTTTTACCATTAATCAAATAAAAAATTGTCCTCTACATGTCTTAAGAAAAATTGGTAAAAGACAGAAGATATCTTTAACTAGATAATGTTACTTCATAAATTTAAATAACTTTTGAAGAGTAAAATGTGTAAATTCACACAAATTTGTAAGAGAGATATGTCTAAGAAGGATTTTATTATCATTGAACCCATGATGCTCCTTTGGAATCTACAAAAATTGTTAATGGAAGCACAACATACTATATTTAAAGTAGAAAAAAATAAAGTATGTATATATATTTATAATCACATATAATAATATTTCACATATAACAAGCCATGGGTAAAATATAATATGATGAATATGGAACAAATATAGAATTCTATGTATAGAATAATATGACAAAGAAATTGATTGTACTAAGGAGGTAGTGGTGGTGTACCATCCTTAATTTATTTACAAACTTCATACCATGATTGTGTTGCTTTATAGGGGTACATTTCTATAAACTATCCATAGTATATAGGTGGTGTAAATGGTACATATCAATAACCTACATAGAAAATACTCAAAGTAAAGATTATAGGTATTGAACATTGTTATATATTGTGATAGATCTTATTGGAGGTTGTTTTAATGTAACTTGTGGTGATAATTGAAGTTACGCTAAAGTGACTATCAAAGTGACTTTGGATGTGATGGTTAATGTTATCCATGTGATGGAAGAGTATCCTAATTAGACAAAATCTCATTGAATTTGTTAACTTTTATTAAATCATATACTATGAAATAAATAAAAATTTACATAATGTAAAATATAAATTATATGGTTTTCAAATTACTAAAGGAAATTCAATTACGAGAATTAGTAAGGTTTAAATAATAAACACATATACATCAAACATCAATGTAAATGTTCTTTATGAGAATCACAACACCCCTGGATGTTTCTAGATTTCTAGTTTGATAATGGGCATCTAGTGTGATTGCACAACATTGAATTTTTTCCCCAAGTGTGGGACTTGCAAAAATGGGAAAAACTCTCTAGATTAAAGGTTGGTTCCTATTCCTCTATTTAGGTGCATGCATTCATTTTGCAGAGGATATATTCTAAGTCCTATTCTAAATCTTTCCAAGGGACCAAGGTGAAGAAGAAGTTACAGAAATAATGAAATCTAAGCTAATGGAGGTGATGCACCGAGGAATGATGAACTCCCACTCTATTGTTAAACATAGACCATAAAAATAATACAACTCACATGCACAAATAACCAGATTTGTAATGAAAAGATCAGAATGAATGCAATGGAAGTAAGAAAGGGACTGGAAATCACCCACAGGCTTATTTTATTGCTCCAAGAACTTGATACAAGGCATTACAAAGGCCAAAAGGCATAGATCTTGTATTACATATTTAGGGAAAGGTTTGAAAGCTCCACAAATTCACTGCAGAATAGAGAATAAGGGAGATATAGAGTAAAAACATCCAACTATTACAAAGAATGAATCCTTTCCATTTATAGCTGAAGAAAGAGAGAGAAAACATAAGGGGAAGAAAATCTGATCTTTTCCTCAACCACTAGCCATTAATCTCTTTCAAATCAGCCTGCAAAATCATTAAATTGATTCTTCTTTTTTCACTGTATGTTGGAGAAGTAAAAACAGAAAATGGAATAAAAATGATGTCTTCAAAGCAATATGATCTTGCATTCAAGGCGTGAGAATACATTCTAGGGTTTTCCCCATCAAATCGAGTTGATTCTCCATCCTTGGCATGCTGGAGAAGACAACCATGGCGGCTCGAGAAAAAAATGATTTGTTCAAAGCAATCTGATACGCATTGAAAGTGTGAAAGACGTTTTTCACATTTTCTCCATTGAAATCCACAAAAATGATGTTTTTATGCCTTCAATGCATAGAGGGGATCGAGATCTTTCAAAAATTATGATTTCATCCAAATCTGATCTTAGAATCGAAAGATATGCCCTCTACAATTTTTTGGGTGAAAAGGAAAATTTAGGTCAAAAATTAGGTCGGTGGGCCAAAATCTAATATTTTCCCCTTTTTTGAAAATTTGGAAAAATCTCAAAAATCCCCATGGCCCGCAGCTCGATGACATGTGTCACGATTTGATTGGATGGGGATTTAAACCAACATTTTTCTCCTTTTAGCCCGCAAGGGAAAATTTTCCCAAGGCCTTCCACCTAGAGGTGAAATTCCCACCATTGATTTGGACATGTGGCATGCTTTGATTAGTTGCGGATATGCGGCACCATTCTTGTCTTTTATGTTTTTACAACTTTGGATAATTTTCCAAATACCTCCCGAAGCCCGGTCTCCGCTAATGAGTGGACACGTGGCACCTTCCTATTCGCTGATGGGATCGCGGGCTCATTTCTTGCCTTAAACCTTTTTGGCCAAAAGGGAAAAAAAATTAAATTTCCCTTGATCCCCGCCGATGAGTACACATATGGTGCCTTTGTATTGGTCCTTGGTTTGCGTTTCTATTTTTTCCTTTGAGAAATTTTGGCAAAAAAGCCAAAAACTTAAAATCCTTCCGCTACCCGCCACTACGATGACATGTGGCATCCTCTAATTGGTTGCGGGCCTTAAAAAATTATTTTCCTTGTGGGCATTCGGGCCAAAATTTGACCTTAGAGTTTTTCCCAAAAATGGCTAAGTACCAAAAATTCTTTGCGAAGCTTGCTTGACTGCTACTCGGCCACGTGTCACCTTCTAATTCGATACAAAGATGCGGCCGAATGCGCACCCTTTTCTTTTTTAAAAAGACACGGAAAAATTCCTAACTTTCTTCCGCCATGCCAATTTTGTCGATGATGTGTCACTCTCTGATTGGAGCGGAACCTTGACCTTTTTCCTTCCACTTTCCTTTGTCGGATCCGCGGGCCAATTTTTTACTTTAACTTTTTTGCCCAAAAAGCTAAGTGCCAAAATTTTCTCTCCCGGCCCCACTTTGAGTGCCCTTCACTCCTTCGGGCATGCGGGCTAAAATTTGACTTTGAGCATTTTGACAAAATTGCCTAAGTGCTAAAAAAATTCCCATCACTCACCGGTCTCATAGGCTGCCATGTGGCACTTCCTAAATGGCTAGGGGCATAATTTTTCCTTCACGGGCCTAGGGCTAGCAAATGAACTTGAGTTTTTAACCCCAAAAGATCTAAGTGCCAAATTTTCCTCCACATCCCACACAATCCCCAAAAATTCTCCCTTAGGCCCACTGGCCCATTTTGGGAAAATTTTCCTGCAAACTCTGTCGAGCCATAACTCAAAAAATACAAGGAGTTAGGAGGACTTCTTTACCTTTCTGGAAAGGGGAAGAAATTATCTATCTGATGAAGCAATTTATAGAATCTTTTGAGTGTTTAAAATGTGTGAAAATTTAATTTTAATCACAATCAAGGAATGAATGAAGGTAAGTTAGCCAAAAGAAAGCAGGGGCTCATTTTGGATAATAATTTTGGTGACTCGGAGGGTCATCTACCTACTAGATGAATGATCAGTTGGATTTTGAAGCATCAATACACATGGAGTCAAGCCACGATAACAACCTATGATCCGAACCATGAAATTCTGACCTCGGGCCACTTGGAAACCCACAAAACTTGGAGTTAATATTCATGAAAACCATTGAATGCATTGTGTAAGAGCAACAAAAACAACTATGTACAAAATTAGAAATCATACATACCCCAAGTGGGATATCTAGAGTGTGTACAAGCACTTCTTCTATTGAAAACAAACCTACCTACACTACTCTAACCAAGAGCAAAGGGAGCTCAAACAAATCCTGCAACTGGTAGGGAGAAATAACTTCCCTTCCTCAAAAATGGTAGCCATACAACTAATTTGGCACTGAACATGGTGGTTGGATGAGTGAAAAAATAACTACAAGCTGATCTTCCACCCAAATCATCAAGGTGTCAACTGAAAACAAAAATAATACCTCTTTTAGTTGCTCTGCATTTGGACTGAAGAGGCATTGCAGTTGATCCTTGGTACTTTGCATAACATCCTCATGCTTAGAAGCAAACATGACTGGTTGTGGCTCCTCTTTTGGCTCTAATGAAGCAAAATACTTGATTGGGAAAGGTTTGATCCATTTAACATGCCCATAGCTCTAATTTTCCACTCCAAAAATGGAGTCCTCTTGCTAACCTTCTTGGGTGGATGGTGTGTAAGGAATGGTGGAAATTGTTGATAATTTCTGCACTTAAGTAGAAATGGGCAACTCAAAACTTTTTACGATAGACATCATTAGTGAAGTATACCTAAGCTAGGGGAAATTTTCAGATTATGTCGTTATGGCTGATTTTATTTTAAAATATTACATTAAATATATAGTTATGTGTGTTGTTACAAAACGTAAGAAATCACATAGTATCCAATTTCATGACTATCCTCAGCAAAAGAACACAGTCCTAAGGACAGCTATGTTGTCTTGATGAGGACATCCAATTATAGAATAGGTGAAGTGTAAAGTTTTGGAACAAGAAACATTAAATGAAGATTGCAGAAATAAGATTTCATTACTAGATGTTACAGGTTCTCTAAATTCTTTCCTTCATGATTAAGACATTAAATTATATTACCGAGTTGTTTAGTTCATCATACAATCCATACCAAAAGCAGAAATGCAGAAAGAAATATACAACTCATTTATAGAATTCAATGTTTTATTCATAAGGAGTTTTCAAATGTTTCCCACACAAGCTGTGGGATGTAATTGAAAATTAAATTATAGCTACTAAAATAAAAGGTACACATGCATGAAAGAGAAGCTAAAGGAGTATGAGTGAACCCATAATTGCCTTGGAGTTTTCTTTGTTTGATAGAAGCATCTCTACTCCAGACTTTTTCTTCATCTCCATTGTAGAAGCCACTATACCTAAAAAGAAGAAGATATTAAATGTCGATTACTGAGCTGGGGATCAATTCATATTCCTACACTGTCCTAATTTGCGCATATGAATCTCAAATAACAGGAGATATATTCTACTGGAAGATCAAACTACATACATGTGTTATACACTCAGAAAGAAGAGAAAAGAAGAGAAGAATATGGACATAAGAGAGGCCAAAAATCCTAATTATTTTCTAACTATTTTCTTAAGTATGCAGTACAAGTTGTAGCCATGAAGAAATTGATAAGTTTAAGTACATGTTGGAAAGAAGGAAGAATGTAACTCAAAGTTCAATAACTATTTTGCAAATGGAAGAAGTTACAATATAGAGGAGAGACTGGAAGATGGAAACACATGTTTTAGTTGCAATAAAAGAGGAAGAATCAGATTTCAAGAAGCTGAAGTTAAATGGAAAGAAGGGATTACAGCTGAAATAGAATGAGAGAGAAGATTCTGGGAAAATTTTGACAGGGCTTCGCCATGTAAAATGGACATTTACAACTTTTCATCATGTTGTTTTCAACTATTACATGCTTTTAAAAGGATTATGTAAATCAAGAAAGTGATACAGAAAAGTAGAAAATCATTACATGATCAAGATAATATTTATCATGTTCCAGTTTCCAACTACAAATCAGTTTCAATAGAAAAGTGTTACATTTTGTAGTCTGAATAATAAAATACAACTACTATACAGCTGAAAAGGGAAGGAAGAGAAATTTATAAAAAAAAATTGACAGGGCTTTGCCATATAAAATCAACATTTCAAATTTTTCATCATGCATATCAGAGTTGTAATAAAAGGAAATACAATATATAATGTAGAAAAGAAATGGACTGCACTTTCAGTCATCATATTGAAGTACTTGGAGCATTCATTATAGCTTAACAATTGAATAACATGAAATTTGAAGTAATTTTACAAAGTACATCCTTTCTATGAATTTTAGTTTTCAATAAAGGAAGTATGAATTATAGATATGCTGCCATATCAAAGAAGTACAACTATTTATGCAAGGAAATAGATCAAGAAAATATTAACATCAGGTTCATCACAGAAATTCAAGACTCGATCTGGTTACAATGGATTAAGCATGAAGGAACAAAAGCTCCATTGAAAGCAAATATTCAGAGTAAAATGCATCTTAGAACATCTCTAAGTTACAAGAAAGGTACAGTCTATTTTCTTTCAGCAGATCTAGTCATTAGACAAAGGATGAAATAGGAAGTATAAATTACAGTTAGAAATTTACACAGATAGAGCTCCATGGCATCAACTGAACCAAATACTGGTACCATAAAAGAATGAATATCTCTAAAATGATAAACAGTGAAGCCAAGTTCTAGTGTTCAAATGGATCTGAGATTTTTCACTCAGTCAAACAGTCAATAGAAACTTACAGAGAATGAAAAACTCATAATTCATCAAACACAGTATCATATTTTGAAGTCAATATTAACTCTACAGGAATGAGTTACAAAACTTATTACTCAGAGATCAATGGAAGCGTTTATCAAGGTCTCAGAATTCTGCAAGCCCACCAATGGTAAAGAAGGGATTTTCGGTTAAATACGGAGAGCATAGCTAATATTTCCACAATATTCTCAACAAATACAAAGGGAATGACATTTTTCTTAAGGAAAAAGAAACTCATATAGAGAGGAGGTAGAGGTAAATAATCAGAGAAGAAGAAAACTACTTTATGGCCGATACAGGAAAATGAAGTAAATACAAAGCCCTCTACAAAGTGAGATAAGAATACCCAAATTAAAAATCCTCTGGAGGATATCATCAATCAAAATACAAGCAGAGTAAAGTTTTGGATCTCAGAAAATATCAGGCAGAGATCAATAACAAACTCACCAACATGAAAGGATAAGTATCAAGCTCAAATACAAAGACTCAAAACTCAAGATACATAGATCTATAAGTCATGAATGTAGATTGAAGCCCCAAAATGAGCTTCAAGGATGCAACATAAAAGAACAATGATCCATTTCTTAAGGAAACCCAAAAGGTAGTATTCAAAATATGCTACAAGAACTACAAGTCAGAAATGACGGCCATAATCTCTTTGATAGAAAACATGAATACCCAAATCAAAAAATGTTCAGATCTGGAATGAAAGGAAAAATATGCACAAATGAGAAAATATAATTACCCAGGTTAAAAGTTCCCTGAAAATATGATACTTTTCAATCAAATGATTAATACCCATTTTGGGTTATTACAAAAGAGCAAGGAAAATTAGTTTCTTACCTTCAAAGTGGTGGCCATGGTAAAGTGGTGATTAAAAACTCAACCCCAGCATCTAAAACTTCAATAGATCAATGTTAAATAATGGAGACTCTATTGAAGAAATCAGAGGCTTATGTACAAATGCTAGAGCAATCTCCATGAATAACCATAGTCATGGAACAAAAAATAAAGAAAGGGTCGAGCATGCTCAAAACCCTCAAGTCGAGCCTCAACAGAATGCAAAGCTTCATGCTAAAAAAAAATAAATTTAGAGAGCTCGAATTCATAAAAAATGGAACCCAAATCTTCATGATGGTGCCTTTCACTACCTGAACCTCTCAGATCTCAAAAGGTTTTAAAAAATCACAAAAGGATCACGCGTACACTCGTAAGCTCACCATAGAACTAGAAGTCCTCAGAGAAAGCTCAAGTAATCATGGCCACTAGAGAATTTTTGACATAGCTCCGCTAGCTCGCAGAGAGCTCGAAATGATTATGCAGAAATGACTAGGTTTCCAACGTTTTACAAATCTAACTCTCAAGTTAATCAAACCCAACCAGGGTCATATCAGGTACCAACGTGGCAGCATCAGAAAAACCCTAATTAGGGCTGAGTTAAAAGGAAGCCACCGACATAACAAAGGGGTGAGTCATCATGGCGGAGGGGGACCTTGTCCCATTAAAATAAAATCATTGTCATTGACCTATTTAAGGTCTAGAAACATATCAAGTGCCGATAAGATAGTGATAAAAAACATTATGTTATGCATGATTTTTCAAACACCGACAATACTATAACATGTGCATCAATAATCGAATAATGATCAATATATGCCAAGGTCAATACAAAAAAATTAGACCTATAGTCATCATGTGTTATTCGAAACCCAAAATCCAACAAGAAAATTACAATGCAATGTAATCAAAAGGTGGCAAAGACTTGGAAGGGCTTGTTTATTAGTTAGGGTGGCGACCCTTTTATTATTTTTAAGTCTAAAAAGATGGCCAAACTTGGTAAAGTGAAGGTGGTCCCCACTAGAAGGAGTTAGAGTTGATTTACAGAGTGTCACTTATGTGACCATTTAGAAGGAGATGTCAATATCAACATGTGCACATGGATAATGGTCCCCACATTGGATGTTTATCTTGCAAATATTACAAATATTTGAATTATTTACTCACAGGTAGAGAATTGATTTGTTGCATGCTTCACAAGAAGACAGAATAGAGAAGGGACAAGTTGCATGCCATGGAGAGAGACTTGCCTAGCAAGCAATCTTATTTTTGGCAAATTATTCACCCAGCCTTATTAAAAATAGAACAGTCAACTTCAGTTGACTGAGATGTAATCAAAGGCTATTAATGCCTCTTGCACTAGTTTGTATTATTTTATCCCTTTATTTATTATTAAATAAAGGATAAAATTAGGATGCATGGGCAAGTACATGACCTTAGGCTATTTTTAGGAAGGGTGGGAAAATTTTATTTTGATGTATATTGTGTGCCTTTGCACAACACAAAGGAGGAATTTTTTGGATACGAGGAGTACTAAAGCATTCTTCAGTTTTGCCTTCTGAGTGTGAAGTAATTTCTTTCCTTATGAATTATTTTCATCTTGTGTATTTTTTGTTAGTCTTGTGAATGCAAATTCCCTAATCAATCATCTTACCCTGTTGTGATATCAGTATATTCAACTTAATTTTTAATGTGCGAGTTAACTTATTAATACTATTGTGATATTTTCCCTTAGTACCATCACGTTTTGCATTTAAATAATCTGCAGAAAACTTTTGGCTCATGTATTAAGAAATCCTTCGCATATCAATTTTGCATACACTAGTCAAATCCGTCATATAAGTTTTCTCTATCATCTAAGTTTATTTATTTTGTAGCTTTCTTACCCTTTCCCAAGAGAATCAATTTAGGATACATCAAAAAAGGAACCGGCCTTGATACCGAGACTCACCTCAAAATAGGTATACCCATAGACTTGAGGTGTTTCCATCAGTATCTACAAAAGAGAGAGACCAATATTGCAGGCTTAGAAAACCTACTACCATCTCTCTACTGAGGTTCACTTTTGAGAGATAACAGAAATCTCTTGCTCTTTCTCTTCCTCTTCTAATGAAGAACATGGAAGATTCAAATCTCCCAATCTTTATTCCAAAAAAACTTGCTATAAAATGCAGGCTGCTGCAATTGAATGTTCTCCTTCACGACAACAGGTTCACAAGTTTTAAAGGTGGATGATGAAGGAGAAAGTGATAAAAACTCAACCGGTTCCTCTCCATCAAAACAGTCCTCCAAATTAGACAAATACATTGTCTCATTGTTGTCCTGTTGCAAGTGCTCAACCTCTTCCATGGTGTTCTCTTGATCAACAACTTGTTTTCCATGTTTTCCTTCATCTTCCAACATGAAGTTTGAAATATCAAATGCCCTTTCAACACTAGAATTCAAGAGAGATGAGGTGAGAGGAAGAACTAAAGGTTCTTCTATGGCCTATTTGGTGCTCAAAGCTTCTGGATCTGCATTTTTCTCCTCCACAACTAGAAAGCACTCCTCTTATTTTGGATTTGGAGCATCTTCTCCTTCCTCTCTTGCTTTAAGACTATCTTGCTCTGAATGACCTCATCTTCTAGTATGAATTTTGACAAATCAAACTCTTCACTCTATTGCTCTAGAGGACTAGTTGGGATTGCAAGATCTCTTTTAGAGCTTTCCTCCATCATGGATTCATTAACCAAATCAGGCCCTTCGAATGAAAGTAATAAATAGCCAATGATGCCCTCTTCTTATACCTTGCTACGAACTCGATTTGATTTTTCCATTTACTCCTCTTGATAGGACTTGGGAACTGATTGTTCTTTCTCTTCCATGATTGATTGTGCAACTTGAATTGGATCAGCATTTCCTTTAAGTAGAGTGCCAACATGGACACTACATTCGAGAAAAATGGTGATTGATCTTCTTCCTTTTCTTGTTCTTCTTTTACGTAAAAAAATCAGTCCTAACCACCATTGAATCTTCATCCTTGGCCTCCTCTGTAGGCTTCACCAGCAAAGGAATTTTCTCAATTCCATACCTAAGAGCCAAGCTCACTAAACTTTTGATCATTTCTTCTTCTGCTGGCTTTTCTTCTTGTTGTCCTTGACTGATTTTTTGGTTTTTTTCTTCTTCCCCACATGGAATTGGGAAGACAAGAGGAGAAATAGGTTGGAGTTCAACCAATTGTGCATTTGTTTGTGGTGGTGGAGGAGGTATAACTTCTTGTTTCTTTGGAGGGGAAGGTATTTCCTTTTCTCTTGTGGAGGGGATTTGGATTTGGAAGAGAAGAGGGAAGAAAATATGAGATAAGATGGAAGACTAGGGGATGGGGAATGGTTTTCACAACTGGAGCAGCATTGGCTGGGCTTACAACTTGATACTACTGAAATGATGAAGTTTGAGATGGAGAAAAAGAAGGACAAGGAGTTTTGAATGACTTACCCATTGACAAGGTTGATTCATACTTTGCTCATATGTCTTAATTCCCTCAATCCACTTTGCAAGCTGAGGTAGTGTTGCAACTATGAATTCCATCTTTTCTTAAGGGCTGTGATGTCTTGGAAAAGGGCCAACCCATGGACAAGGTGCCCTGCAACCAATTCTAAAAGCCTTCATTTGTGCTTGAACTGGATTGCACCATGTTTTCCTCCATTTTTTGGATCTTCTCCAACAAATCTGCACTTTCCATTTGACTGTTGTTATTGCATGCGTACTCTTGCTCTTTATATGTTTCATAACCAAAATGATTGTGATATTGCTCATATGGGTATGCATATTGGTTTTAAATTTTCTCAAAATGCTGATTTGAAGGAGTTGCAAAACATATTGGAGGTGGATTTTGTTGTTGTAAATGTGAATTCCATGATAGAAATGAAGTCATGATTGCACAAATTCATGGAATGGAAAAGAATGAAAGAGATGGAAAGAAGAATGGATGAAAGTGAATGAGAGAAAGGTTTGCAACTTTAGAGATAGGTTGTACAATGCAGATGCGAGTTGCAGATGTGTTTTTGAATGTACCTCCAAAGGTTGAATCTTACCAAGAACACATCAATCTTGATAAAATAAAGTGAAGACCTCTTAGGTCCAACCGGGTATGCTAAAACAATTAGTGCGAGAATCACAACACCCCTAGATGTTTCTTAGATTTCTAGTTTGATAATGGGCATCCAGTGTGATTGCAAAACATTGAATTTTTTCCCCAAGTGTGGGACTTGCAAAATGGTAAAAACTCTCGAGATTAAAGGTTGGTTCCTATTCCTCTGTTCAGGTGCATGCATTCATTTTGTAGAGGATATATTGTAAGTCTAATTTTAAATATTTCCAAGGGACCAAGGTGAAGAAGAAGTTGTAGAAATAATGAAATCTAAGCTAATGGAGGTGATGCACCAAGGAATGATGAACTCCCACTCTGCTGTTAAACACAGACCATAAAAATAATACAACTCACATGCACAAATAACCAGATTTGTAATGAAAAGATCAGAATGAATGCAATGGAAGTAAGAAAGGGTTGGAAATCAACCATACACTTATTTTATTGGTCCAAGAAATTGATACAAGGCATTACAAAGGAGAAAAGGCATAGATCTTGTATTCTGATTTAGGGAAATGTTTGAAAGCTCCACAAATTCATTGTAGAACAGAGAATAAGGGAGATACAGAGAAAAAATGTCTAATCGTTACAAATAATAAATGCTTTCCATTTATAGCCGAAGCAAGAGAGAAAAAAAAGGGAAGTAAATCTGATCTTTTCCTCAACCACCAGCCATTAATCTCTTTCAAATTGGCCTACAAAATCATTAAATTGATTCTTCTTTTTTCACTTGTGTGCTGGAGAAGAAAAAATGGAAAATAGAATAAAAATGATGTCTTTGAAGCAATCTGATCTTGCATTCAAGGCGTGAGAAGACATTCTAGGGTTTTCCCCCATCAAATCAAGTTGATTCTCCATCCTTGGCGTGTTGGAGAAGACAACCATGGTAGCTCGAGCAAAAAAATGACTTGTTCAAAGCAATCTGATATGCATTGAAAGTGTGAAAGACGTTTTTCACATTTTCTCCATTGAAATCCACAAAAATGATGTTTTTATGCCTTCAATGCATAGAGGGGATTGAGATATTTCCAAAAAATCTGATTTTGTCCAAATTTGATCTTGGAATCGAAGATATCCCCTTTGTGATTTTATGGGCGAGATAAGACAAATTTAGGTCAAACATCGGAGTCGATGGACAAAGTCTTATATTTTCCCCTTTCTTTCAAATCTATAAAAACTCTCAAAAACTCCCCATTGACTCGGCGACACGTGTCACGCTTTGATTGGATGGGTGTGACTAACATTTTTCTCCTTTTAGCTCGATGAGGAAAAAATTTTCTAAGGCCTTCCATTTTGTGAAATCCCCGCCGCTGATGTGGACATGTGGCACACTCTAATTAGTTGCAGAAATGTGGCCCCATTCTTGCCTTTTGTGTTTTTACAACTTTAGAAAATTTTCCAAATTCCTCCTAATGCCTCTGTCTCTGTTGATAAGTGGACACGTGGCACCTTCCTATTGCTTTGATGGGATCGTGAACTCATTTCTTGCCTTAAAATTTTTGGCAAAAGGGAGAAAAACTTAAATTTCACCCGACCCCTGCCGATGAGTAGAAACGTGGCACCTTTTGATTGGTTTGTGGGTTTGTGTTTCTATTTTTTCCTTTGAGAAATTCGGCAAAAATCCAAAAATTTAAAAATCCTTCCATTACCCACCCCTCCGATAACACATGGCGTCCTATGATTGGCTGCAGTCCTTAAAATTTTTCTTTTCCTTACGGCATTCAGGCTGAAATTTGACCTTAGAGTTTTTCCCAAAAATAGCTAAGTGCCAAAAACTTCTCCATGGTCCTACTTGTGTGCTGCTCGTCAGCCACATGTCACCTTCGATTCGATGTGGGGATGCTTTGTCGAATTCACACCTTAATTTGTTTGGGCAAAAATTCCTATCTTTCTTTGAGCATTGCTTGAACTTCCCACGCCAACTTCTACCGATGATGTGTCACTCTCGGATTAAAGTGGAACCTTGACCTTTTTCTTTCCACTTTCTGTGTCGGATCCGTGGGCTGATTTTTACTTTAACTTTTTGCGAAAAAGCTAAGTGTCAAAGTTTTCTCACTCGGCCTCGCGAGTGTGCTTCACTCCTTCTTGGGCCTACGGGATAAAACTTGACTTTGAGCATTTTGACAACAAATTCCTAAGTGCTAAAATGTTTCCCATCACTCCACAGATCCGCTTAGGCCTGCCACGTGGTGCTTCCTGATTGGCTGGGGGCACAAATATTTCCTTCATTGCGCCCACAGGTGGAAAATGAACTTGAGTTTTTAACCCCCAAAAGGGCTAAATGCTAAATTTTCCTCCGCATCCCCACCAATCCGCCAAATATCCTTAGTTAAAATTATCCCTTAGGCCATTGACCCATTTTGGTAAAATTTTCACTCCAAACTCCTTTGAGCCATAACTCAAAAAAATACTGAGGACTTAGGAGGAATTCTTTACCTTTCTAGAAAGGGGAAGAAATTATCTATTTGTTGAATCCATTTCTAGAATCTTTTGAGTGCTTGAAATGTGTGACAATTTAATTTTAATCACAAGCAAGGAAAGAATGAAGGAAACTTAGCCAAAATAAATAGGGGCTCATTTTGGATAATAGTAACCATTGGTTTCCTCAATATTGTTGGTTTTTAATCCATTCATGTTATATTTAATCAAAATATATTAACTATAATTCCTAATTTCTATGTCTTCCACAATGACATTAAGAGATAATATTGTCCCTTTTATTTAATATTATTTTTCATTGGTACACTTTATAAATTGACTATTACGAGACAAAAAGACAAAAACACCCTTAGGAGCATTTATTCACCCAAAAATATTTCTAAGTGCATAAGGGATTCCATCAATGTAGATATCTGATCATGCATATGTCAAGTTTTCACTTTGAAATTTATAACATTATTATATTCCATTTGTATTAGATAGCAACACATGTCATATCTTGACATAGTGACTTTCAAGCTTTCCACATAACTCCAATCTACAAACATGTACATTGGGCTCTAGAAAGGTAATATTGGTAGATGAGACCAACATTTAGTGGTAAAACCAATATTAATTGTTGTTAAAGTGAATAAATTAAGACTTGGATTAGGTATATTAGAGCGGCGTATCATTTAGCTCCACTTCAAAAATGGAAATTCTTCATCAAGTGTGGTAAGTTGTTTATCAATAGGTAAATTCACATAATGTAACCAATTGGGAATATAATATTGATATTTCTTGATGCTTTAGCGAAGTTCCAATAAATAATTGGACTCTTCTTGATAAGGTCTAATCTTATTTTCCCCTTTTTACACTATATTAGCCACAACTATTGACAACCTTTTATTTCTTTGTGCACAATTGATACTTATTTCAACCTTTTCCTTTTAAACATTTTCCTAAAATTTCCTTTCCAAATCAATACCCTATTTTTCATTCCTATAATTTCCATAATATCTACATATCGGTGTGTAGACAATTATGGGTGTGTAAAGATAAAATTCAATTTTTACAAGATGAAATATCAAAACAATCATTATAATTTAATTATTTTACGAATATTATCTAAATCCAAATACTAAGAATAAAAATACTATAATATCAATATTTTGTAAAAAGTTACAAAATTTTTTATTTTAATTTTTCTTTAATTTTCCCTATTCTACCGAAATTTTCTTATTTTTCTTCAATTTTCCATATTTGTAATTTTTGCATGAATATGGAATTATTAAAAAGATTTCTCAAGTATTATACTTGAATAGTGTACGAACATCATGGAGAATGGAATATTATAAGTCGATGTACATTTAAATTCCTAATACATATGTACATGTAGAATATGGTAGCATTTAGAAGGAGTAAGGAGTTATTGAAAAAATGACTAAAAAACTGCAATGAAGTGAATTTTTGTCAAATGTATTATTTAAAAATGTAGGTTATAACATTTTATATTTCCATTAAAAGATAATTCAAAATTTATTGGTTGAAAATATAAATAAATCTATTATCTCAATATTGGGAGAGAATTATATTGTATTCCATCTCTTATATGCTTGAATAGCTCTATTTGTCCTCTTAATGATAATCATGTTGCTAGAAGAGTGAGATATAAGTATAATGATTACATGAATTTTGTGTGTTGCAAATAAAATCATAATTGCATACTTCAAACCACCCTCTCTCTATCACGTCGTGAATTTAATATTGAGATTATATTTGTAATTTTGTGATTGAGTGAATTTGTATAAATGTGTGTTATTAAATATAATTGTAACACAATAACATTCAGAAATAGGTTAGAAAAATCCATTAGAAAACATATGTAAGTCTATTTTTTCAACTATTACGATTATAACTATTATAAAATAAATATATGTGAAATATGGAATCATCCAAAGGGAACATGAAATATTTATACGAATTAATAAAATATTTTCAAAGTGAACATGTACAATGGTTATAATATATTCACAAAGTGTTTATAAATGGATCTTTTTAAAATAATTTAATTTATTAAGAATTCTAAAACATAGCTTGACAATATAAACTTTTATTGTGTATTTTTTCCTTTAACCATATAATCTGAGTACATGATGTATACAAATATTTCAATGTTTATGAAATTTTTTTATTTCTTTACACCCAAACTGAATCATTTTGTATGCATGGTTGACCCTCTTAGTCATCATGGAGTCTATCTCGGGAATCTTGGAAATTCGTAATCTAAAATAAGATTAAACTATTGATGGTCATGTGGGTGTGTTTTCTTTGAGGATTTTTAAATGGTGGTATGAGAGGAAAAGAACAAGTTGGTATTAATTATCTTCCCTCTCGCAATTGATTGTATCCTCATATTTTTCCCTTGAGAACAACAATAGTGTAATATAATTTTTTTGGTAATCCTATAGAGGTTTTCAATATTTAAGGGTGTATTTCATACCATCATTTGAAAACATATTTCAATAAATTTCTTTTATTTATTAGTAATGGAGTATGTCCCTCTTTATGCACATTCTTCTTAAAAATTATTATTTTTGTTTCCCTAAATAAATCATTCTATATTCTCAAACATATATATTTAAGTAATGTGAAAATATCATAAGTGTTATTGAGTTTTGTATTTTAGCATTAACGGAATTTTCATCTTGGCTGACCTTGTTCTCACTCTAAGTGTATATAGATTTTTAGGATAACCTATAATTAATATTAATCATGACATGGGGTGATCATGGTTTTCTTTGACAAAGTATCACATACAAGAGTAGTACAAACAACCATATTTCACCTTGCAAAATCTACTTGTGAAAAACATGAAAAAGGAACCCACAATTATAATTCATGCAACATAATGTCTTAATTAGTATTTAATATTTTTTGAATAATTAGATAGATAAATTTTACCATAAATGAAGATAATGTAAATTTTTTTCGAAAACATCCCATGTAAATATAATGGATAACATCTGAGTTCATGGTAAATCATAATAAATTTTCAAAAAATTCTAACCTTTTCACAAGTTTGAAAATCTTTTTGTGTCAAGTTAGTCTCCACAAAACAAAAATGCATATATTTCAAGCCCATGTGAAAATGGGAGTTTCAATTTAGGGTGTGGACATATATTGAAGTATAATGTAGTTTTTTGTTGTTTTTTATTATAGTTGGTTACATACACAAACCAAAAATTATTTGAAAATTTGACTCTAATATGTGTTGATGTTTCATGGAATGCATTTGTTTAGTTTATTTCATTGACAAGATGAATAAAGGAAATGTGGTCCCATAGAATAAATTTTTCAACATTTTTACTGAGTCATTGAAATAAAACAAAAACCTTACTTTTACTTGATCTAAATTATTTACAAATAAATAAATAAATATTCAAACTTATCTTTCTTTTTAAGAATGAAAATGGTAGGTGTAGTGAAAATGGCATACACTTGGGATTAAATAATAAATGTTGGCTCACGCGATCAAAAGTAATGTGATGCATATGTCGTGAAAAGGTTTATCAAAAATTACATTGTATTTGTGGAACTATTATTTTGACATATTTGTGTTAGATATACCTTCGACAAAGAAAACCTAAGTACAAAACAACCAAAAATCAAGCATAATTTGGCGTTTTTAACTCTAAAGTCTGTAATAATGTATGTATTAAATAAACCAAGTTGGAAATATAATAATCAAATATTTTGTTGTCTTTCATTTATAAAGAAATAAATGTAATATATATAATAAAGATTGAATTATTTTTAACTTTGTAATGTTTTAATTATAAAACAAAAATAAATTTTGATAATCACAATAGTAATGTTAAATGATATTTAATACATATTTCTCTATTAAATATCAATAATTATGTTTATCTTTACTTATACATTTAATATATAAAACTATTAAAACATAACAATTTTTACATTTAAATTAAACCATTTTATTATTATTTTCTTTTCAAAAATCTAATATAAACTTAATAAATCACTAGGAAAATGTAACACACAGAAATAAAAATTGATCATTGATACTTCTAATTTTTTTTTAATTATAATACTATTTGTCACCTCCTTATTTTCATCATTTAAAGTTATGATTTACTTCCTATTGCAATGTATTTCGTACATTCACCTTTGGTAGATTCCATTAATTCAAGATACCATTATTTGTATAAGACAAAAAAATCAACCTGATATTAAATTTGGATGACCAGAATTCCCACAAAAAAAAATATGGCCAGTTAGAATTAAATGTGGATGACCGTAACCCCCACAAGAATAATTTCAAGTTGATTTTTATCGCTACCTTAATTGTCTCTTTCAATAATTCCAATTTGGTTCTTTTCTGCCTGTCCATAATGAGATTAATAAATACACACCCACAAAATAATTCCTCTCAACCTGACATTCTGTCAGATATCAGTCAAAATCAGACATGTTCGGTGCCTGCCCCGTAAAAATTATTCCAATTTTGGTTTTTGTGGCTGTCCATAATGCGATTGATGCATAATTGTCTAATAGAATGACTATGCAACGAAGAGATTCTCCACCTGTGGCTGACCCGCTCTGCACGGTTAAACATATTCCCCCTATACAAAAATCTGATAACGAGCCAAAGCTAGGCATCTCAAACGGGCCTTATGGATTCCACCACGATGGCGATCCATCCATATTCACTGGTCTTTAATGCTTTAACGCTTGGAGGATTATCCACATGGTTCATTCTGTTGATATTATCCAAGTTGAGGAGACAATATCGTAATAGTATTTTTACTTTCTACTCCACTATGAAAGCCATGCATATTGTTTTCGTCATGCCATTTGCTTCTTACTTAATGTTAGGATAAAGGAAAGTTGAAACGCAGAATGACATATTTATTGTCATCTTATGTGTTCCTTATATCTCTAATCTTCTTTTCATCTCCTCCGAGGTCCTAGAATCCCTCAAACAAAAGTGAAAAATGTTACCCTTGAAGAAACATGAAGGAAACGAAAATCAATAGTTTCTTACTTTTGAGTCCTTGATTTTTAATCTTTTCCATGTATTCGTGATGAAACTCGTAAAGATATGCCTTTTCTCATTGTTGACTATCAAGAAGATGTGAAGGCCTCTTGGTGTTTTGATTTATCTACTAGTGAGATTCTATTTCAAAGAGATGTTTAGGTTGATGAACAATTCTCCTCCTACGAACCTATGTCTTCTTTCATAGCTTCATCGATTTCTCATGTACTTGTGTCTTCTCCCTCCTTCAACATATTTTATGTGATATTATGGAAATGAAAGCTCCCAAATCGTTAGAACACCTCCAAATATTCCTTGATACATAAAAACTACATTGTAGGAGGTAAGAGGTTTTTTGTGTGGTCACAATGATACATATACAACTAAATATCAGTTAACAAATATTACTGTTATTGATCACACTCTTTACAATTATAGACATACCTTGAAAAATAAAATAGGAATACAATAATAGAACACAAATATACACAAGGAGTATAGTTCATTGATGACAAACCACACTTTCTATTTATTCCCACCATTGATAAGTAGTTCAATACATAAGTGGATTTATCAACATTAATATCTTAGAAATAGTTTAGTTGATAATTATAAAAGACAACTTATTTTTTAGTGGTGAAATAATTCGTTTTCGGTTTAGATTATTGACTGTCATTAATAGTTACAGAGTTAAGCTCCTCCATCTTGGGTATGGGGAGGGTCTCATTATTGAATGTAAACTACTTAAAATTGTGGACTAACCATTAGTTTGGGGATCACACATGAATACTAGACTAAACATGTGGCAAAGTGTTTGTACTATGTACAAGGGAGGAAGTTGCTTGAGAACAGATACAAAGGAGTAAGAGAAATATGAAGAGAGGGTTAATGATGTGAGTACACTTAATGAATTCACATAAATTAACTAGAGTAGGTCACATTCAATTAGAATAACACAACAATGTTTGCATACAACATGACTAATAAACAAGAGACACAAAGTTTTACATATCCATTAATCAAGGACAAAAAGTTCCCTCTTGGTTGTATAAGATCACAATGCTTGTAAATTGTAGATTAGAGAGGACAAAGGAACATAGAAAAGGAGATGGAGGAAATGTAGCTTTTAATCCTTGATGTAGTAGTGAAATCCTACAACTTAAAACAATCAACAATTGCCAACCTTTTGGATTGGAGAAGCCATTGAAATCTATAGATTTATAATGTGACTTTTCATCTTCCCCCACATTACCTTTCACATTCTTGTCACTTGTGATTTTTCATCTCCTTGAGTTAATAAATTAAATTAGGAACAAATAATTTATTTGAGATACACTCAAGTTAAAAAGCTTGAAAATTACATTGAGAGAGAGATTCATTAATCAAATTTATAAGAATTAATTGGGATTTTTTGTGAGCTCGAGCGATATGGATAAAGGGTTCCCTAACCCTAGAGACAATAATGGCGGCTCTGCTCCATTCTTTGGCCTTGGATGAAATGAAAAGACATCTTGAGGCGTGGTTGGATATGAG
Organism: Taxus wallichiana var. yunnanensis; assembly: GCA_018340775.1. NCBI lineage: Eukaryota > Viridiplantae > Streptophyta > Pinopsida > Cupressales > Taxaceae > Taxus > Taxus wallichiana. Next base: position 714,129,945 of record CM031240.1, on the reverse strand, counting down.
CTCGGGCGACCCTGCTCCAGCAACATTGATCAAGCCCACATTCACCAGGAGTATGGCGGCGACGCATCCGGCATTGCGAGGTGTTTTGGGAGGTGATATTTCTTGTGGTGTTGATGGCTATGTGGGGAGGAACATCCAGATCCCTTCCTTGGGTTTTCCTTCTAAAGCTGAAAGTTACAACATCCGCTACTTTTTCTCGTGTTCTGTTGCATTCAGCGGGGTTTTTGAAGAAAGGTTGTGGATTTTCAAATGGATCCTCTCTAAAGGCAAGTACATCAGTAGGAGATGTTAGTCTCTCCCTCTCTATCTAGGATTTTACCTTCTAGTGGTAAAGACATTTTTGGAGGTTGCGAGTTTGGGGATTATGGGTTTGGTGAAAACCAATCAAAATTTTCATTGAAATGGCTAAATCCTCAACTCACCCACCTCCAAAGGCCATGCCACATGCAAAATATTCCCCCTTTGTATTTTTGGACCGATTGTTCTAAAATCGATGCTTATTTCAAGGAAAAGGGAATTATCTGCAGATTCAACAAAATTTTCCTGGCCTGCCTGCACTCCATGACTAGATCTCTTCATCTTGGAAGCCATTAATGGATGGTAAAGTGGATATTTACCCTTTAACTAGAGGTTTTTTCATTATTGTCTTTGATATTACCTCTGATAGAGATTTAATTTTTGATAGATTGTGGGATTTTCAATCCCACTTTCTACTCATGAAGCCATGGTTTCCCCTTTTAATCCAGTCACTGAAACTTTCCAAATCAGACATGTTTGGATTCGTTTGCCATATCTTCCTCTGCATTTTTGGGATGAGAAATGTTTAATCTCCATTGGGGACACTCTGGGTAAAACCCTGGCTATTGACACAAAAACGACCTTGTATGAGTATACTATGTATGCTCGCATTTTAGTTGACATGAACACTTCAATGGATTTTCCTACTTCTATTGATCTTATGGTTGAGGATAGAATATGGACTCAAAACTTAGACTATGAAGGTTTCCCCTTCAGATGCAGAACCTACTTTTCACTTGGACACTTAGCTGTGGATTGCAAGTATGGGAAGAAACATGCAAGTAGACACACTTCTTGGTGGAAGAATGTTGATCCAAGTCTTTTGGTTATTGATAGTCACTCAGATTCTCAGTATGAAGATGGATCTGCGAATGAGGATGTTGTGGTTTTAGTTGATGAGGTGGTTATCCCTTCATCTACCCTAGTAGAGAAGGCTCCAACCCATTTCTCCGAGGTTGGGACTTTATCCCTTCCTCTTGGTTATCAGGAGGAAAACAATAATATTGAAATTTGCATTCCGGTTCACACAATTGAAAATGTAAATCTGAACTCTAGTGTTGGTTGGTATCTTTGTGAGCGAAGGAAGAAAGGGAATAATGAATCCCTTAAGATGCATCTTAGATCCCATGGGAAGGGTTCCCAAGGATGAGCTCTTTCTTCTTCTTTTTTTCTATTGTTTAGTCTTTATTCTTGTTTAGGTTGTGTTGTTTTTATAATTTATGTGCCTTTGGTAGAGGGGAAATTCATTGTTCCTCATTTATATATCTTTTGTCTCCTTTAATGTATGGGGAAGTGTCCCCTTAACCCTATTTTACCCATAGTAAAAAAAACTAAAGCTTGAAAATTACCTATTATTGGAAAGAATTAGGAAAATTATGATAAAATATTAGCATCGGTTGATCCATCTTGGTTGGTGGAGAAGTGAAGTAAAATTTGAACATTTTATAGTGCCCACTCCTCTTCGACATTGTTTCATCTTGATATTGATACTATTAGACTTATATTGGACATGTTTATTATGATACATTGATCGAGTAGATGATAGATTTCACTTATATTTCGACTATTGACATTATGAGGTTTATCTTTTATTATGATGCACTAGATAGTGGTGTTAGACAACTAGATATATGTTGATTTTCATGATGTTGATGTTATACTCACATGTTATGTTTTGGGATGTTTTCATTACAATTATAATCTCATGGGTGTTAAGGTTAGATTGTAATATATTGATGGATAATAGTATTGCTAATGTCGAATGATGAATATTGATCTTGTATGTATATTTTCTTGATGTTGTTAATACATCTAAAAGGCCGAAGAGAGGTATATTTTGTGTGGAGGACCTTGATCACATACATCGAAGGGGATAGGGAACCAACCACGAGAAGGATGTCGGGTGTTTAACATCGATGCCAAGTTTGAAAAATTCGTAATGTTTTTAGTGTGGTGTTTTGCATGTTTAGTTGGAGGTCTCCCATGTGGTGATGACTTCACATATGTGGCCATGGGGTGAATTGTGTCTCTTTCTTTAATTTTTGTATGTGCCTTATTTATGTTTTGTGTATTTAAAATTTGGAAATTTTGTCACTTTATTAGTATGTGGTAACTGTGTGTTAATTAAGCTTAACCCTTCTTATTTGTAGTTAACAAAATTAAGGATTTGACAAATAGTTGTATTTTTTTCAAGTTATGGGTGGCGGACTTTGGGGAAGAAATTTTCCCAAGGGATAGTCCGCGGGCCTAGGGAGGAAAATTTTCCCATGTGTGGGCCGGCGGAGTGGGGAAGAACTTGGCGCATTTTCCCTCCTTGGGTGCAAAAGTGAGATAGCCTCTGCGTGCCCGAAATCTGAAGTGGGAGAAATGTGTCGAGGCATGATTGGTCGGGAGGAGGAGCGGCCAAGGCCAGGTAGAGTAAGGGATCAATTTGATCCACACCTACACCGATGCCAAAATACCACATGTCGCACTCTCGATTGGTATGGGGAAAAGTGGACATGCAGAGTTAACTATGAATTTTGGATCTTAGGGTTAAAAGTGCAAGGGTAAAAACTTGTGCTGCCTCCATCGATTGCAAAATATGCCACATGTCACAAACCCAATGGTCGTGGGTCCCAGCGTGTGAGCACTCAAATATTTTATGATTTCAAAAGGAAAACATTTAAATGTTAAAAACAATTCCACACCTCCGTGAGCCTAAGGCTTTCACGTGTAATCAAATGATTGAGCATGAGCGCGCAGTGGAAAAGAGAAGTTAGCATTTTTGCCAAAGCAAAAAATCAAAAGTTTTAAACTAAAATTTTTCTCCACTCCTTCCATCGTCGCCGGTGTAAAGCCATGTGTCACCCAATTATTGGATGCGGACTACGGGGTAGTGGAAAAACTTAAGGCATTTATCCAAAATGGGAAAAAGGGTTACAAAGCACGTGCGGGCCCGCGCGTCTGTGAAAGGGATAAGTCAAGGAAAGGTGAGGATGCGGGGCCGTGGAGACAAAAGGGAAAATTTCCACACTGAGGAAAATAATGTTAAGTTTCCAAAACTCTTCCGTGTATCCGTCGAGCCACGTGTCAGCATGTGATTGGCCGCGGGTTAGCGGGGATGCGGGGAAAAATGGGAAATTTTCCACAAAGTCCAATTTCTCAAAAAAGAAAGGGTCCACCCCTCCATTGTGCCACGTGGCAGTGCAGATTGGATGCGGGATGGTGGGGCCTCGGAAATTTTAGGAAATTTTTCAAAGTCAAAAATCGAATTTCTTAACAATTAGAATTTTTTTTTTGAAGACCAAATTGAAGTAAAACTTCAAATGGCCATAAATTTTGATAGAGAGCTCAGATTTGGGAAAACGAGGACTTTTTGGAAATCTCTCGATGCCATCTTTACATAGGTAAAACTAATTTTGTATTTTGATTAATTTTAAGGGTTAAAGTTTGAGAAAATGATCTGCGGTTTTGAGAACAAAGCTGGTAATTTCTAACTTATAATATTTATCTGTTCCAATTTGATCTTCTCCTTTCTCAACATGTCAAAATACATGGAGGTATCAATTTGGAAGGTTTAGGGATAGTTTAAAAGTGTGAATTTTATAGGATTGATTTGTATTTTGAGATTTCAAGTTTTACATACAGAACAAAGCTTGCAGTTTAACTTTACTTGATTTGGGAGATTTATTAAAATTTCTTAAGTGTTTTAACTTGGTTTGGGAACGTTTTTATCTCATTAATCCCAGTTAAATTTTTGAATTTTCCTCTTATCTAATGCAGGGATGTTTTGATCATTTGATAAAGAAATATTGTTAGTATACGGGGAGGTAAATTTTTTTATATATTTCCAAACACAAAGATTTAACTCTCTTTTAACATGCAATAAAAAATTGAATACATTCATTTCTAGTCTTAAGGGATTTTATTTTCTTTAATCAAACATTAAAATAAGAATCTAATTTCAGTTCTTTTCTTATCAGATATTTCATATAAGGCAGAATTTACACAATTTCTTCTCACGTGTTTCTCCTTTCAACATTCCAAATAGAGATTTCATATTGCATGTAAAACACACATTTCCAATGGAAGAGATATCATATAAAAAATTTAATTAACTTCCATTACTTAAATTGAATTTCTTACAACTTCTTTTCCAAGTATTTACAAAGTAAAACATACAAGTACGTATCATTCCTTTCATATTTCTTTCCAAAACAGAGAATAACTCTTTTACATTTCAATTTCAATCTTTCATTATCAATACAAGTATCTTCCCAAATCAAATAACATATAGATCATCCACTTCAAGTGGGAAAGGTTACAATGAATTTTATATCACAAGGGACTATCAAACTATCCATTTTCTTTCTCTAGAACAACAACATGCTAGTTTTATTCATCTTCCAATTGATCACAACAAGAATAGGGGGAAAGGAAATGCTCTCCACCCAACCAAGACATCCAATGAGAAGGGAGAATCCATCCTTCCTAATTGGCCCTCGAGCCCCAACCATAATGAAATAAGAGATGTGAAACAACTCATGGCAACAATGGATTCTACTAACACACATGTAAAATTTTCTTATTGAAAACATAGTTCAAGAAGAATGTAAATCAAAACTACATTAAATACATGAAAAAAAAAAGCTGAGGCTTCATCAAGTATGCCAAAAGAGCAAGGAACTATGGGGAAGTTGTTTATGCCTCCCAATGGGAAATGGGAATCCACCTGAACAACCCGCCAAAATAATTCAACTCACACATCCTTATTCCCCCAAAATTCATCCTTATGCCACCCCAAAGTTTCTCCCTTATGCCCCCAAGAGTAATAAATGCAAGCTATTTATTTTCCATTGTGGATCCCAATCCCAAACTCCCTCCAAAATAAAACTGATGCCATTGGCATTCCCTTATGCCCCCACATGAAATCCCCATAGCCTTCTCTACACCATTTCCTAGGAAGTCTACCCAACTATCCAACAAACTCATAAAAACATTCACCATTTCATACATGCATATAAGAGAAGGAAGCATTTTAAAAGGGTCAATTTCCTACCTCTCTATAATGGATTTTTTCCTAGAAGCAACAAGCTTTCCAATGCCAAAATACAGTCAAACATTAGAAACAAACAAGCATGCAATGGTCTCCAATCTCCTTCCACAAGCAAGAACTCCAAATAGCAAGATATTCTCCCCAAGAGAAATATGCAAAAGCTCAACAACCCAAAACAAAGCAAGAAGTTTGAATTTCAAAGGAGATGGAAGAGAAGAGGATGATGTGGATCCATGTGGGATGCCACATAATACTTCCTCAATGCCCAAACAAAAGTCAACATCATTCTCCAATGCACAATAAATAAAAATGACAAATTTACTTACACACTCCAAAACAAACCCATACCCCAAAAGGACTGAATTTAAGACATGTAAGAGAAGTGTAATTCAAAAATACAATTAGTCATTTCAAAATGCATTAAAAAGGTCTAAAATCAACCCCAGAACCATAGATATGGTTTGGTGAATAATTTTAAGACACAAGCCTCCAAATATAGCCTCCAAGGACACATTCGAATTTCCAAGAGGATGAAGTGTTTCATACTCCAAAATATGACTTACATTCCCTTACATATCACTTGCATATTCTTACACATTACTTACACATTACATTTAAGAGCTAACAAATCCATTAATAACATTCATATGACATATTTGATTTATTCATTTTGATAATGTTTATTCACAATATTAAAACAACATATGATAACTAATGAAAGGGGTAAAGCATCACAAAATAAACACATGCAAACTTTAATAAAAATAAGCAAGCATTAATAAATGCATACAACCCCTTGGTCACATTTTAAACGTGTTTACCTCCCATGGGAATTCCTAACAAAACAAACACATAAACAAATACAGTTGCCATGGTGACCTTGTTGAATTCATCTAGAATTCTAATATGGTTGGTCTCCAATCCCCCGACATTGTTGTGATATTTTAACCTGCAAAACACAAATACCTCTTGGCCTTTTGGCCATATCAGAACATCCAAAATGATATAAATAAAATCTCAAATCATCTAGATATCTGAATCACAACAACATCAAGCAATCAACATTATCATTTTCAATTTAATTAACAACTATATCATCATCCAATAATTTCCATACTAGATCTACTCACAATATCCAATATCACATGTCCGAACAACATCCATAATATATCCATGTCAAACAGTATATCATCATCCACATATAAAAATGTCTCTAATAATCATCATGCATCATAACTGAATCAAGATCAACAAAATCCATGGTCTAACATATAACATCCTACTGAATAAAAACCATAATAATGTTCATAATATGATCAACAATATTAAGATCAGTATCTAAAAGTGTCAAAGGGAAGTGGGAAGTATCTAAAATGATCTGCAGGTTTTTCTAGAACAAAACTGGTAATTTCTAACTTACAAATCTTTTTGTTCCAATTTGATCTTCTTCTTTCTCAACATGTCAAATAGACATGGAGGTATCCATTAGGAAGGTTTAGGGATAGTTTGCAAGTGTGAATTTTATAGAATTGATTTGTATTTCGAGATTTCAAGTTTTACACAACAAAAAGCCTGCAGTTTGCCTTTGCTTGATTTGGGAGATTTATTAAAATTTCTTATGTGTTTTAACTTTGTTTGGGAATGTTTTTATCTCATTAATCCCAGTTGAATTTGTGAATTTTCTTCTTATCTAATGTAGGGATGTTTCGATCACTTGATACAAAAAATTTCCAGTATACTGAGGAGGTATAGAATTTAATATATTTCCAAAGACAAAGATTTAAGTATCTCCTTTACCATGCACTAAAACATTGAATCCATTCCTTGCTAGTCTTAAGGGATTTTTTTTTTTCTTCAATCAGACAATAAAACAAGAATCCAATTTCAGTTCTTTCCTTAATTAGATATTTCATATAAGGCAGAATGTACACATTTTCTTCTCATATGTTTCTCCTTTCAACATTCCAAATAAAGATTTCATATTGCATGTAAAACACAAATTTCCAATGGAAGAGATATCATATGATAAAGTTAATTAACTTCTATTAATTCAATTGAATTTCTTATAACTTATTTTCCAAGTGTTTGCAAAGTAAAACATATAAGTACATATCATTCCTTTCATATTTCTTTCCAAAATAGAGAATAACTCTTTTACATTGCAATTTCAAACTGTCATTATCAATACAAGTATCTTCCAAAATCAAATAACATATAGATCATCCACTTCAAGTGGGAAAGGTTACAATGAATTTTATATCACAAGGGACTATCAAACTGTCCATTTTCTTTCTCTATAACAGCAACATGCTGGTTTTTTCATCTTCCAATTGATCACAACAAGAATAGGGGGAAAGGCAACACTCTCCACCCAACCAAGACATCCAAGGAGAAGGGAGATGCCATCCTTCCTCATTGGCCCCCAAGACACAACCATAATGAAAAAGAGATGTGAAATAACTCATGGCAATAATGGCTTCCAAAAACACACATGCAACATTTTCATATTAAAAACACCATTCAAGAAGAATGTAGTTCACAACTACATTAAATACATACAAACAAAACTGAGGCTTCATCAAGCAAGCCAAAAGAGCAAGGAACTATGGGGAAGCTGCTTATGCCTCCCAATGGGAAATGGGAATCCACCTGAACAACCCGCCAAAATAATTTACCTCACACATTCTTATGCCCCCCAAAATTCCTCCTTATGCCCCCAAAGTTTCTCCCTTATCGCCCCCAAGAGTAAAAATGTAAGCTATTTATTTTTTATTATGGATCCCAATCCAAAATTCCCTCCATAATAAAAATGATGCCATTGGCATTCCCCGATGCATCCCCACATAAAATCCCCATAGCCTTCTCCTACACCATTTCCTAGGCAGTCTACCCAACCAGCCAACAAACACATAAAAACATTCACCATTTCATACATGCATACAAGAGAAAGAAGCATTTTAAAAGAGTTAAGTTCCTACCTCTCCATAATGGAGTTTTTCCAAGAACAAAAAGCTTTCCAATTCCAAAATACAGTCCAAGATCAGCAACAAAAAGCATGCAATGGTCTCCAATCTCCTTCCACAAGCAAGAACTCCAAATAGCAAGATATTCTCCCCAAGAGAAATATGCAAAAGCTCAACAACCCAAAACAAAGCAAGAAGTTTGAATTTCAAAGGAGAGGGAAGAGAAGAGGATGATGTGGATCCATGTGGGATGCCACATCATACTTCCTCAACGCCCAAACAAAATTCAACATCATTCTCCAATGCACAATAAATAAAAATGACAAATTTACTTACACACTCCAAAACAAACCCATACCCCAAAAGGATTGAATTTAAAACATGTAAGAGAAGTGCAATTAAAACTTACAATTAGTCATTTCAAAATGCATTAAAAGGTCTAAAATGAACCCCAAACCATATGTATGGTTGGTCAATAATTGTAAGATGTGTGGGACAAGTTTATCTTGTCCCAAAAGCCTCAATTATAGCCTCCAAGGACAAATTCGAATTTCCAAGAGGATTTAGTGTTTCATACTCCAAATCTAACTTACATTCCCTTACATATCACTTACACATTATTACACATTACATTTAAGATCTAACAACTCCATTAATAACATTCATATGACATATTTAATTTATTCATTTTGAGAATGTTTATTCACAATATTAAAACAACATATGATAACTAATGAAAGGGTAAAGCATCACAAAATAAACACATGCAAACATTAATAAAAAAGAACCACATTAATAAATACATACAACCCCTTGGTCACATTTTAAAGGTGATTCCCCAATTGGAATCCTTAACAAAACAAACACACAAACAAATATAGTTTCCGTGGTGACCTTGTTGAATTCATCTAGAATTACAATATGGTTAGTCTCCCATCCCCGACATTGTTGTGATATTTTAACCTGTAAAACACAAATACCTCTTCAGCCTCTTGGCCATACCAAAACATTCAAAATGATATAAATAAAATCTTAAATCATCTAGATATCTCGAATCACAACAACATCAAGCAATCAACATTATATCATTTTCAATTTAATTAACAACTATATCATCATCCAATAATTTCCATACTAGATCTACTCACAATATCCAATAGCACATGTCTGAACAACATCCATAATATATCCATGTCAAACAAGTATATCATCATCCACATATAAAAATTTCTATAAGAATCATCATCCATCATAACTAAATCAAGATCAAAAAAATCGATTGTCTAACATCTAACATCCTATTAAATAAAAACCATAATAATATCCATAATATGATCAATAATATTAAGATTAGTATCTAAAAGTGTCAAATTGAAGTGGGCACTACATCCCCTCCACTTAGACACAACTTACTCCTAAAGTAACTTGAACAAATGTTGAAACTACACTCGTAACATGGTGGCATCCTCCCAGTGGCTACGGTCCGTCGTATCTATCCCACTACACCCGTGCCTAATCAATCTCTCTACCTCGAAGGCCAGGGTCGTGTGATCTATGATACAAGCGGGCTCCACCATCACTTGCCCCCGATCCTGCACTGCAAAGAGGTCCAATCCAGCAGATGAGAAGGATCCACAATGTATCTCCTAAGAACAAAAACATGAAACATGTCATGTACGTGAGAAAAGCTGGGTGGCAATGTTGAGGCAAGTAAGCCAAAGGGCTGATATGCTCCAAGATCTCAAAAGGACCAAAGAATCGAGGAGATAACTTAGAACATATTCCATAATGGATAGGGCTCTTATGTGTCCTGACACGAAGGAACACCTTCATGCCCACATCAAAATTACGTTCGATCTATGCTTTGATCAGCGTACTTATTCTACTGTCATGTGCCTCCCGGTCTCTGCTCGATCATTACTACTTGTTGTTGCATGTCCATCAAAATGGCTTGTCCAAGAGATACCCTATCCTCCAACTGTCCCGGCTAAGGGGTGCCTCGCACTCTCCACCATACAAAGCCTGAAAGGGAGCCATGCCTATAAAACTCAAAACACTATTATTGTAGGAAAAATACACGAAATACAATGTGTACTCATCCCATCTTACCTAATGATCCATCACGTACATCCTGAGCATGTCCTCCAAAATCTGATTTATCCTTTTGGTACATCCAGTGTCTTAGGGTGATAAGTTGTGCTGAAATTAATCCTCGTCCTGAGGGCATGCTGCATGGTAGTCCGAGAAATGGGAAGTGTAAAAAGGATCATGGTCACTGAAATAATCTTCCCAGAATCCCATACAACCTGGCAATCTCATCCAAATAGACACGTGCCACTACACTAGCTATATAAGTGGTCTTCACCGAGAGAAATGTGAGCCAATTTTGTCAATTTATCAACCGTGACCGAGGATGGCGTCGTGGTGATATCTCGACATCGGGAGCCAACTATAAATTCCATGGAAATGGTATCCCACTTCCACTCTGGTATAGCATGAGGAAAGAGAAGGCCAGTTGGATGTTGATGCTCGACCTTCACTTTCTAGCACTCTAAACAGCATGACACAAACTAAGCCACGTCCCTGTGAAGTCCTCTCTAGTGGTACAAATTTCTCAAGGTAGCATGCATCTTCTTCACCCCGAGGATGGGCTGAATAGGGTGCATGATGTGCCTCTGTCAAGATGTCTTGCCTCAAGCCTCCATATCTGGGAACATAAATCTGACCTCTGTGCCTGAGAAGACCATCTACCTCTAGTGAGAAACCATCACAATTCCTCTCGGGGTCTCTCGGGACTCGATCTCTTCTTGAACTACAATGTAGAAGTTGTTACGATGAAGCTGCTTGAAGAATCCTACTCCACAAATCTATGCCCTTGAAGTGGCCATACTCACATGCATTCGTCTACTAAGAGCATCTGCAACCACATTCTCCTTCCCCTTCACATGTTCTATCTCCATGTAATACTCACAAAGAAACTCCATCCGATGTCATTGTGAGAGTTTAGATTGGGTGCATGTGAAGAGGTGGCGATGAGTCAGTGACTGTCTTGAGTGTGAATATCTCGACCAAGAAGAAAGTGCCTCCATCCTACCAAGGCGTGCACAACCCTCGCAAGCTCAAGATCATGATGCGGGTAATTAAGCTCATAATATTTGAGTTTACAAGACTCAAAGGCCACTACACTTCCTCTTACATCAAGTAAACATCCAAGGCCTACCAACAAAGCATCCATGCATACAAAGAACTTACCTTGTGGATCCGGTACTAGAAGAATGGGTGTTGAAGTGAGACATTACTTCGAGTGTCCCGAAGGCCTACTCAAGCCTATCTCGACCAAACAAACTTCTTCCCTTTCCGCTGAAGGGAAGTGATGGGGTGTGCAATTTGAGAGAAGTCCTGAACAAATCTCATGTAGTAACCTACTAATCCCATAAAGCCACATACCTCTGTCACGATGTAGCGGGGTTTGGTCAATCCAAAATGTCTCTAATCTTAGAAGGATCGACTACGATACCTTCCCTAGAGATGATATGAACAAAGTATTGTACCTATGACTGAAAGAAAGCACACTTCACCAAGTTCCCGTAAAGTTGCTGCTCACGAAGACACTGAAGAACTTGGCGAAGGTGCCCCTCGTGCTCCTCACATGTACGTGAGTAAATCAAGATGTCATCAAGGAAAATGAGCATGAAGTGATCTAAAAGGTCCTAAATACCCCATTCATCAAACTCATAAACACTATGGGGGCATTCATCAAACCAAAAGGCACCATTGTGAACTCATAGTGCCCATACCTCGTACGAAAAGTAGTCTTATGAATGTCTACCTCCGTAATCCTCAACTGATGATGGTATGACTTAAAATCAATCTAGAGAACACCATGGATCACTTCATCGATCAAACAATTCATCAATACGTGGAAGGGGATAATGATTCTTGATTGTTACCTTATTCGATTGGAGGTAATCTATACACAACCGAAAGGATCCATCGTTATTCTTCACAAAAATCACTTTGGTGCACCCCAAGGGGATATACTAGGATGGATAAGGCCTTTCCCAGAAGACCCTCCAGTGTAACTTGAGCTCACGGAGCTCGGGTTGGTCATCCGCTAAGGTTCTTGTGAGATAGACTCATCTCCCTAACAAGATCTATATTAAAATCAATCTCATGTGGGGGTGGCATCCTTGTAGCTCCCCTAGAAAGACATTTGTAAAATCTCTCAAAATCGGATGATCATCTAGCGATGGTCCACTAGACCCATCCTCTAACTTGTCATTGAAATTAATAGCATACATTTGACAACCCCGTCACACACACCACTTAAGCTACATAATGGAGATGGTGCGAATGGAAATGGGTCTCCTTACCCACTCGAAATATATGACTCCACTCCAAGATCATCTCAGTACAAGCTATAGTCTAGTGATAACAATCCATCTTGGCCCTATGTGCGAGATAACCAATTCATACCTAAGATGACTCCATACAAGCCCAAAGGAAGGATACAAAGATCTTTCCTCCCAAAGCCATCTCAACGTCTGAACAATTACCCCGCCTAAGCGCCACCAGCGTGCATCACTCTAATAAAGGAGGTACAATAAAAGAATAAAAAGAACCAAAGTTAAACAATATCGAGGTAGGAATACCCCTAATGCTACCTATAGTCTCAATAATCGTGCTTTCTACGGTGCTCGGTGAGTAGTTCTCAACCACTACATAAATCATGTGGCTATGTCCCATATAACCAACTATTAGCTCGAGATCGGTGCCTTACCCTTGTTAGGGTTTTGAGGTCGATCTCTCTAAAATGCCTAGAAACTCCACATCCAAAGCAACTGCTTGATCCTCTCCAAGGAGTAGCACCTCTAGTACATGCTCTAGAAGTAGATGTTGTGGATCCTAAAGATCCAGCTATGGTCTATTGTGGCCTCTACTAGCGAGCTCCCACCGTCGAGCTCCAGGTCCACCTTATGTCCCGATGGGACCCCTAGGAGGAGGCCCCATACTCTGACCTCTTTATGCATCAACTCTCTGTGGAGGTCTATAAGGTGGGCGAGACTACTTCGCTTGGGTCTAAAGGATGATTGTGAAGAATTTTGACCACCATGAGGAGCGAAGATGACCCTAGATCTATTGTTGCTCCGCATCTATGTATGCAGCTCCCGACTCGATCTCTAGCCTGGTGGGTCTTCCCCCGAGTATCCTCTGCTATGTAGGCCTTCTCAATGGCCTCTTCTAAAGTCTATGGGCAGTGGATCGAACCGCACCTCCAATGTCTAGATTTAGGCCCTAGATGAACCTATGGATCCACACCTACTCATCTTGCATGTACTCAACATACTGAAGTAGATCCAAAACCTACTCTCATTCTCTACCACTGAAAGGGATGCATGTCGAAGGTCATGAAACTCATCTATCCTCTACTTGTATGAACCTCCGTGACAAATATATGCTCTTGAATATCTCCTCAAAGAACTTTTCAGGTGATTGTCTCATAATCTACAAGGAGCTTTTTCTCCTTTGTCTTCCACCATAGTCTTGCTCCATCCCTCGATAAATGGATCGCACACGAGCTTTCGTGTTGCTAGAACAGGATAAAGCTTCAAGCAACCGCTCAAGCTCACTAGCTGAGCCACCTCCTAAAATCCCCCTAGGTCACCCGAGTAATGTGATGGTTGACACTTTAGGATCTCCCGATCTCGATCTCTGTTTGTGTTACGACGGCCTTTAGGACACTTTCCATGCTCGTCCTTGAGCCTAGGGATCGTGACCTCTTTCGTGTCACGAAACTCGGTCACCCTATCCCCTCGAGAGGTGAGTCTGCTCTAGCTAACTCTCCATGAAATTTCTCTCCTCCATGCTCCACACCGAGTGGAGGGGGTGCATGTCCATCAATGGAAGTGACTCTATCATGTCTCCAGCAACATGCCCTCAAGTCGATCCTCTACGTAATGTAACATTAACATCCTAAAAGGTCTGCAAGATTTGTGGTAGGATGGCCGCTATAGCATGATCCAGAGGTGGTATATCTAAGTCTATGTTGAAAGAATCCTCATCTTGTCTGCGCCTCCTGCACAGAACAAAACGAGAGTTAGTTCATTATTTTAAGTCTTCTTCAGTTTCTTATGTTTCTTATGATATACAACTTTCAAATAGTTTTTCTTTCTAGATTAAAAGTTGTTCTAGTTTTAAAGTTCATGTCTCAAGTATTCTAGTGTGCCCAATTATCCAAGCTTTTGAAGCAACGATCTGATACCAAGTGTCATGCCCATTAAAATATCCACTTGAGACCCAAGAACAACCTAGGATTAGTTAGGAAAATTATGGAATTTTTTTTTTTTTAAGAGTGTCAACAACTAGGTTACAAGGAAACAATTAGCACAACAAGATTTAAGACCAACTATAAAGAATGATTTATAGAATTTCCTCTTACATCTATTATTAACAAAACACAAGGTCAAAACAAGGGGTTAGATTAACCACTTAGGTCGGAGGGTAATTTCTCACTCAACCACTCTCTAACTGGATTAAAGGGTTCAACCTGATTTTTCACAAAATTAAGATATTAAAACTTCCCTAAATCATTCCCATTGGATAGGAAATTTTCTCACCTTTCCAATGATATAAAGAAGTCCTCCTAACTCCTTATATTTTTCAAGTTATGGGCTGACAGACTTTGGGAACAAATTTTCCCAAGGGATAGCCCATAGGCCTAGGGAGGAAAATTTTCCCCATGTGCAGGCCAGCGGAGCGGAAAGAACTTGGCGCATTTTCCTCCTTGGGCACAAAGTGTGATCAGCCTCCAAGTGCCCGAGAGTTCAAAGGGGGAGACACGTGTCGAGGCCTGGTGGTCATGAGGAGCGGCAGGCGTGACGGAGCAGATTAAGACATCAAGTCTTTTGGTCGCAAAGCGCTAAGGGATCGATTTGATCCATGCCTATGCGACACCAGAATGCCATGTGTCACACTCACGATTGGTACGGGGAAAAATGGAAATGTGGAGTTAACTACAAATTTTGGATCTTAGGGTTAAAAGTGAAAGGATAAAAAATTGCGTGCACCTTCACCAATTAAAAAATATGCCACGTGTCACAACCCCATTGGTCGCGGGTCCACGGGCCATCGGAGCACTCAAAGAATTTACGATTTCAAAAGGTAAAAATTTCAAAGTTAAAAACAATTCCGTACCTCCGCCAAGCCCAAGGCTGCCACATGTCATCAAATAATTAGACGCGGGTGATAGGGCGGTGGGGAAAAGTTAGAATTTTCACCAAAGCTAAAAATCAAAAGTTTCAAAGTCCGCTCCTTCCGTCAATCAACACAAGGTGAAGCCACGTGTCACCCAATGATTGGATGCGGGTGACGGGGTGGCAGAAAAACTTAAGGCATTTAGACAAAATGGGATAAAAGGGTTACAAAGCACGCACGGGCCTATGCATCCATGAAAGGGATAAGTCCAAGGCAAGGCGGGGATGTGGGGTCATGGAGACAAAAGGAAATTTTCCAAAAAGAAAAATAATGTTAAGTTTCCAAAATTCTCCCACGCATCCGTCGAGCCCCGTGTCACGTGAGTGATTGGCCACAGATTAGTGGGGATGCGGGGAAAAATAGGCAATTTTCCCCAAAGTCCAATTTCTCAAAAAGTTAAGTTTCAAAAAGGGTTTGCCCCTCATTTGTGCCACGTCATGATGCAGATTGGATGCGGGATGGCGGGGGCCACGAAATTATTTTTAAATTTTAAATTTTTTCCTTTTAAAATTGTACAATATTTGAGTGCTCGATGGCCCATGGACACTGCGACTAGTGGGGTTGTGACACATGGTGTAATTTGCGGTAAAGCAGAGGCGCACGCAAGTTTTTACCCTTACACTTTCAACCCTAAGATCCCCCAATTCGTAGTTAACTCTACATGTTTATTTTTTCTCATGCCCAATCAAAAGCGACATGTGGCATTCTACGGCATTAGCTTAGGCATGGATCAACTCAATCCCTTAGTGCTTTGTGACCAAAAGACTTGATGTCTTAATCCACCTCCGTTCCGCCGCATTGCTCCTCGACCAATCGACCTTGATACGTGTCTCCCCCTTTGTGATCTTGGGTGCACAAAGGATGATAATGCTTTTGCACCCAAGGAGGGAAATGTGCCAAGTTCTTCCCCACTCTGCCAGCCCGTGCATGGGGAAAATTTTCCTCCCTAGGCCCGTGGACTATCCCTTGGGAAAATTTCTTCCTAAAGTCTGTTGGCCCATAACTTGAAAAATATAAGGAGTTAGGAGGACTTCTTTATATCATTGGAAAGGTGAGAAAATTTCCTATCCAATGAAAATAATTTAGGGAGTCTTGAATTTGATAATTTTTAAAAATCAGTTTGAAAACTTTAAGCCGATTAGAGAGTGGTTGAGTGAGAATTTACTCTCCTGACCTATGTGGTTAATCTAACCCCTTGTTTTGACCTTGTGTTTTTTAATAATAGATGTAAGAGGAAATTATATAAATCATTATTTATAGTTGGTCTTAAATCTTGTTGTGCTAACTATTGCCTTGTAACCTAGTTGTTGACACTCTTAAACAAAAAAATTATTCCATAATTTTCCTAACTAATCCTAGTTTGTTCTTGGGTCTCAAGTGGTTGTTTTAAGTGGGCATGACACAAATAGTTATGATGAGATTTGGTGGTCCTTCTTGTAAGTAAAATTTAAGTTGATTTGTGAGTGATTTATTCCACCCCAACTTCAAAATTCGGATTTTGACTTGGGGACATTTTTTTGGAGGATTGTGGGACAAGCAAGGCTTGTCCCATGGATCTTAAATTTACCCAACAACCCTACCTAAGGGTTGGGAAGCTTATTTTTGAAATTTTTATATAAATTTGAGTGTAAAATAGAGAAAATTATTGCACTTTCCTTCTACCTCAATTTATTGTGTCCTTAGAAAGCATGGTGTGCAAGTTTGTAAGCCATGTTGGTTGTCATAGTCTTTGCAAAGTGTATTGATTTTCTTGGATTTAGTGAGTTGAATTTATTTTGGGGATGGAGGAATGATGAAGTGGAATCCTACATGGATCCACCTCATCATCCTCAAATCCAATTTCTATTTATTGGTGATTTTGGTTGGAATGTGGGTTACTTGTTATTTTCTCTTCTTGGGCACTTTTGGAATTAGAGTTTTGTTGGAGTGATTTTGGAAATTGTTTGGATTGGAATTGAAGATACTTGTGTAATTTCCTTGGAGATTTATGGAGAGGTAGGATATAGACCTTTGTATTATGTTATTTTTATTGTTTGTATGCAATTTTGTGCTTATTAAAATTATTTTTGTCTTGTGAAGGTGTTTGTGTGTTGGTTGGGTAGTAGGCCTTAGTTTAGTGTGGGAGAAGTGCTTATGGGACCATTGGGGAAAAGGAAGTTTTGTGAGGCATGAATTTTGTGGGAGTGTGAATGGGAGTCTTTGTTTTATGCTTGCAAGGAGAGATAAGTATTTTGTGTGGATTATTTTGTTCACTTGGAGGTTTAGGGTAAGACGCCAACTTGATTTAGAGGCTTAAGGACATGGTTTCCCATAGCAATTTCTCTATTTGGTTTGACTCTCAAACGTTTTTATTGTTGTGAATTTGTAAACTTGTTAGATATGTTATCTTGGTTGAGTTGAATGTCTTTTATGTATGTCTTTTGTGAACCCTATTTGTTGATAGTTGTCATTTTTGCTCAATAGCCCTCATGGTTCTTTGGTTTGGGGCTTAGGAGCCATTAAGGGGATGGATTATCCTCTTAATGGATTTAATTTTTGGTGGAGAGTGTTTCCTACCCCTATTCCTTTTTTTCTGATCCTGTTGGGAGGTTTTAATAAATTAAGAGTTGGAGCTACCATTTTCATGAAGACATGCATATTGAAAACTTGTAAATTGGCCTTGTGGAAAGCCCTTTTGGTTGTATATTATTCAAACTTATACTTCCCACTTGAGTTGATGATTGTAAGTTGTAATCTTGGGAGAAATGTTTTGTTATACTTGGAAATCAATTGATCTTGTGAACTCTCTTTAAGAGTGCTTGTTTAAGAGACTTATATTTTCAAATGTGTTAGTTTTGTGAAAAAAATTATCAAGTTTTACCTTGTCTTGGTGAAAGGAAGATTTGAATATAGTTGAAATGGATATGCATTCCTTTTAATTCAATTAGTTTCATTGTTTCTCAAATGTGATATACTTTCATTTTTAAAAATATTGTAAAGTTTGATAGGTTTCATTTTAAAAGAAATAAATATCTTGTTGGTTTGCATTTTGTTGATTTACATTTGGTTTGCTATTTTTTTCCTTGTAAGAAAGTACGTTGAATTGTTTTAACTATAAATGTATTACTAAACTAGTTAAAAGAAATAGTAGTTAAAACTATAAGATTGAATGAAATAATTTTCTTTTACTATCACTTTGTTTCATAAGTTGTGTAAGAAAACTTACAATTAGCCTAACTTAACATTAGGTGAATTTAACAAAACAAAAGTATATATAAATCCACATTTATACTTAAATGCAATTGTGGTTAAGTTAGTTTTATAGACTTATTTTGCAAATCTTCCCTATACATATTAATCTAATATTGACTTCTTTTAACCCAAAAGGGGATTTAAATAAGTTAGACTATCTTAGTATTAGTAATATATTAATATTATAACTATATTAATATTATAATAATTTAATAATAATGATGGATTGAAATATTAATAATAATAAATATATATTTATTATTATTATTATTTATTAGTATTATTATTAATTATTATTATCATTAATATTAAATATTATTATTAATATTAATAAACATGGATATTAATAAAAGTTTTTTAAACAATTAAAAAAAAGTTGCATATTTTATAGTTAAGTGGCCGTGGGCTGTATTCATTTTGGTTGAAGGTTGGGGTGGGGAGGGCTCGGCGGCCCCCCCACCGCATTGGTATATGGGATGGTGGGTGGGGTCGGTGACTCCTCCCCCTTTCATTCAATAAAATTTGCAAAGTGAGCCCCACCAACCACCCAAAATTCTTTTAAAACAAAAAAATCTGCACTAAGTATAATCGTGATCTGTGTTGCCTTTGGGCTGTGGCCATATATTGTTTTGGCATTTTTTTAAAAAATCTATATATAATAACTTATATATAAGTATATTTTGGGTTATTTATTGATTTTATATATTTGATATAAATATATTTATACATACATACATACATATATATATACATACATATATATATATATATATACATACATATATATATACATACATTTACACATATATCTACAGATACATACATACATACATTTATACATATATCTACAGATACTGAGAAAAGTATGTATATATATATATGTATATATATATATATATATATATATATATATATATATATATATATATATATAAAAACATATTATTTTTAAATTACTTACAACTATATATAAATATATTTGAATTGAGAAAATAAAAATATTTTATTATTGAGAAATCCAGATTTTATAATCAAAATGAAAATACCCAAATGCCCAAGAAGGAAAATGCATGGAAACAACTTGTTATCAAAATGGAAATTACAAAAAAACCTTAAATAGGGAATATTAGAAATAGAAAAATAAATAAAATAGGATGGGGTTTGGTAGTGAATATCCATCCCAAGCTTTCCCTTCTCGTCCATGAATTCCTCCTCTTCCATCTTTCCTTAACCTATAAAACCAAAAAAATGAATTAAATGAGAAAAAGAGATGAATAAAATCCTTCCTTAGAGATTTTAGGGTTGGTTTGGAATTTCCCCATCCAATAGCCCAAACATTCTCCAACAAAATTTAGGTGGGGTTGGTGAGATGATCATTTGATTACATGGGTCCTATTTTGAATGGGGCCACTTGTGTGGTTTGTAAGTAAATAAAATTTTAGTATTTCCATTTTGATTTATTTCTTTGTAACTTCAAAATTAATCAGGCCATGACCTAGGAAATTTAAATAAAATCTCTTACTTAATAGTGTATACCCCTTTTATTTTGGAAAATTAAATTAATATCATTTTGTAAATGGAAGGGTTATTTTAGACTTGGACTTTAATTTTAATTTTGCATGACCTTAGGAACCACTTTATTAAATTAATTTAGGATTATTTGAATGAAATATTATAAAATGAACCACAAATTAGATCAATTATTTTATTTAGTATTAATATTTGAGTAATTTTGTATGATTTGTTTGAAACCAAGTGTTACTATTATCATCGCTTTCGTTTCCTTTAACAGAAAACTTTATTCCATAATTTTTATATTATAACATTTGTTTGAATTTGGGTTTAATTTGCAAATTTTATGTGCGTTACACTTAAGTATCAAATCCATGGGTTCAATTCTCGGACCATGGGTACACTTGGAAAACATGAGACATAAACAACTAAACCTAACACAAATCGGAACCTAGAACATGCAACTTTGTATGATATTTTGTTAAATGTAGGAAACTTAGAAAACTTAAATAAAAAATTAGATGATGATAAACTAACACTCGACTTGGTCTATGTAAGAGGCACAGACTAGATGATGGGTTCCTACAAGTGGATCTAGACCTACCACCCCGAGATCATGCAGTAACAACTATTTTTCCGCAGATATTTTAGACATTATAGGTTGCTTAATGCCGCTATATGCAGAGGGTCTTTAGGAGGGCGAACGAGCAACGGGACAGAGAGCCATCAGTAGAGGCTCATGCACCTTCACATCACAGTGTTCGGAGATAGGGAAGAGAACTCCCACATGGAGTCGGTTAAGCATGAGTCACCTCTTAGGAGCACAAAATTAGAGCTACGAGGCATAGAGATTGGTATAAGAGACCAGGTAGAGAGTTGATCATGTAGAGAGACCTAGAGGCTGATAGTAGATGGTAGTCTATCACATTAGAGAGATATTAAAGTTACACCCGCCTTATTATCTTGGAGACACACTCACATTTCAGGTCGAGGCATGGTTAGTTAGCTTGATCATCCGCTTCAATGTATGCCCTTGTTCTAGCAACATGACAGCTCATGTTTCCATCCATCTTCTTAGAGACGGAGCTGGAGTTTGGTGGAGGGCGAGAGTAGAAGCTCCATGTAGATTAAAATTCAGTCACCTAGGAGCTCTTCGAGGACCATCCCGAGGAGCTAATATATTTCCAGGAGGTTCATTCAACAGCGGATCGATGAGTTCCATGATCTGTGACAGGCCTCCATGACGATAATAGAGTATGAGGGATGGTTTCTGGATCTACTTCAATATGTAGACTACATGTAGGAAGAGAAGGTTAGAGTTCATAGGTTCATATGTGGCCCGAACTTGGACTTGCTTAGGAAGTGTGTATTCATTTCCCACAGACACTTTCTAGAGGCCATGGAGAAGGCCTATATTTTAGAGGAAACTAGGGGGAAGAATCAATAGGCTCGTGAGAGAGTGAGGAGGCACATTCAACGATTACATGTATAGTAGGTTAAGGGATTATCTCCTCCTCATCATGGTAGAAACACTTTAGTACAATCTTCCTTGAGCCTCCTCCACCTCCTTAGGAGCAACAACAAGAGACTCGACCTTCCTTTTGGTGTCACAAAGCACCATGATTCTCAAAGAGGGTGCAAGTATGGGACCTCTAGCTAAGGGGACCAACAAAACACATGTTCCACCTAAAGTGCGATGTGGTCAAGTAGTAATACGGCCACCACAAAGCACCCACAGAGCTCTATAGCGAGGTCATTAGGTCCTTCAAAGACATACTACTAGGCCACATGGAGGACTATTTACACAATGGAGAGGATCATGTACTTGTTATTGATGTGGTGTACATGGACGTCATTGCCCTCAAAACACTCGTTAATCGGGGTAAGGCACCTATTTATGAGCCTATTGTTGGTGGCATGGCTAGGAGCCACATGATATATGCAGCGGTTGAGAAATGCTAGCAAGAGCACCCGAGAACACGATGATAAAGACCACAAGTAGCATTGTTATTATTTCTATCCCTATTTATTTAATTCACACTCATCATATGCTTTCATTTCTCCATCATTAGTATAGCGTTGTAGGATGGTGGCAGTTAGGAAGAGCCTTAGTTGGGATGTTGAGATGGATTTTGGAGCCAATATCTTTGTAGACTCCTTAGTCAAGGAGTGCATAGTGGACCTAGGACCCTTTACCACTACTTTGGATATTCATATCCTTCCCTTGGGTTCGTATGGAGTTATCTTGGGCATGGATTGGTTGTCTACATACAAAGCTAGAGTTGATTGTTAGAGTAAGAATATATTATGTGTAGAAGATTTCATAGTAGAGTCGGTGATTATTGGAGTCGGGAGACCCATCTCTATTTGCACTATTTCCTATGCGTACCTTAAGGTGTGTGCGTGACAAGGTTACTAGTTGTGTGCTATTACTGTTAGTGATAGGTCAGAGAATGAGGCTAATAAATCTTCACTTGATAATCACCCAATTTTTTAAGAGTTTTCAGATGTGTTTCCTAGTGAGCATTCAAGGATGCCTCCCCACGTGAGATATACTTCCATAGTGACTTGGTTAAAAAGAGTGAAACCTATCTCATGTACTAAATGAAGGATGACCTCACTGAAGCTATGTGAGCTCAAGTTACAACTTGAGGTCCTTCTTGAGAAAGGCCTAATCCATCCCAATGTATCAACTTGGTGATATTTGTAAATAAGAAGGACAGATCCTTGCAGTTATGTGTGGACTATTGTCAATTAAACAAAGTAACAATAAGGAATCGTTACACCCTTCCTCGTATAGATGATTTGTTTGATCAGTTGAAGTTGTGCAGTGTTTTCTAACATTAATCTTAAGTCCAAATACCATAAGTTGAGGATTGCTGAGGAAAATGTTCATAGAATAAATTTCAATACAAGATATGGACATTACGAGTTTACGGTTGTGTCATTCGATCGACAAATTCCCATATAGTGTTCATGAGTTTGATGAACAAGGTGTTCATGACATTTTTAGGCCATTTTTTCCTCATGTTCCTTGATGACATTTTTATCTACTCATGTATGCATGATGAGCATGAGAGCACCTTCGTCAGGTTCTCATTTGCTTCGTGTGAAGAAGCTTTATGGGAACCTAGAGAAGTGTGCATTATTTTATTTAGAGGTGAAGTATTTGGGTCACATAATTTCGGGAAAGGTATTGCAATTAATCCTTCTAAGATTAGGGCCATTATGGATTGGCCAACACCTACCAAGTGTGACCGAGGAGGTGCGTAGTATCATGGGGTTTACGAGGATACTATAGGATATTTTCAGACTTCTCTCAAGTTACGCACCCCATAACTTTGTTTCAATGGAAAGGAAAGAAGTTTGTCTGCTGAGATAAATGTCAAAGTAGGCATTTAGGACATCAAGGAATTCCTTACATCTACACCTATTCTTGTAGTGTCGGATCCTCAGGGTGAGTTCTTCGTATGCACATATGATTCTTTGATAGGGTTAGGAAGTGTGTTGATGTAGGAGGGCCATGTTATATCTTTTGAGTCTCGCAAACTCAAGGATTGTGAGCTCGATTATCTAACTCATGACCTTAATCTTGTAGCAGTTGTGCATGCCTTAGTTCGATGGATACATTTACTTCTTGGACCAAAATTTATAATCAGGACTGATCACTTGAGTCTTTGCCACCTTTTCACATATCCCAATCTTAATGCTCGTCATTGGCATGGGATGAATTTTCTTTATGATTACGACATGGAGATAGAGCATGTGAAGGGGAAGGATAAATTGGTTTCAAATGCCCGAGTAGATGGAGAAATGTGACTATGGATACCTTAGTGAGTATAGATGTGCGAAATACGATTTTATAGTAGCTTTCTCGCGACAACTTCTACGTTGCATCTAGATCAAAGATTAAGTCTCAAAGACCCCTTGAGGGAAGTTTGATAGATTCTCATTAGAGGTAGATGGTCTCCTTAGACACATATGTCAGATTTATGTTCCTAGAGATGGACGCTTGAGACAGGATATTTTCGTGAGAGGCTCATTGTACACCTTATTCAGCCCATCTAGGGGTGAAGAAAATACATGCCACTTTGAGACAACTTTACCAGTTGAGAGGTCTTGAGAGATGTAGCTCGGTTTGTCACGTTGTTTATAGTGTTAAAGAGTGAATGCCGATCATCAACATCCAGTGGCCTTCTCCACCCACAGCCATACCGGAGTTGAAATGGAACACCATTTCCATGGATGTCATCGTAGGGCTACCGACATCAAGATACCACAATGATGCCATAATGGTCACGATAGATAAATTGGCGAAAGTGGCTCATTTTTATTTGGTGAGGACCACCTATATATCTAGTGCAGTAAGCGTGAGTATATCTTGATGAGATTGTTAGACTATGCAAGGTATTTCACTAAAGATTATTTGCAACAGTGATCCCTAGTACACTTCTCACTTGGACTATCATGCATTAGGTTTTTGGGATGAGTATCAACTTCAACACAACTTAGCTCCCGAGAGACATATGGATAGATAGAGTTGGTAAATCAGATCTTAGAGTATATATTGCCGATGTATGTCATGAACCGTCAGTCTAGGTAGGAAGAGTACTTGTATTTGTTAGAGTTTTTCCACAAAACCAATTTTCAGAGTTTGATTGGCATGGATCCTTTTCGGTCATTGTATGGTAGAAAGTGTAGGAATCCATTGAGTTTGGATAGATTGGAGGATAGGGTTTCTCTTGGACAAACATTAGTATAGGATATGGAGCAGTGGGTTATCTCTATTTGATAAGATAAAGGCTACAGGAGGCTTGGGATAGAGAAAATAAATATGCATATCATATGAGTCCTATCTATTATGGAAAAGGTTCTAAGTTAGCTCCTAGATTTGTGGCTCCCTTTGAGATCTTTGAGCATATCGGTCCTTTGGCCTATCATCGAGCATTTCCACCCAACTGTCTCGTGCACAATGTATTTCATGTATATGTACTTATGATTTATATTATAGATCCCTCTCATGTTTTTGATTGGATCACATTGCACATGTAGGAGTAGGGCAGTTGTATGTGGATCATATGTGCATCATAGAGTTCAGGACCTTGGGCCTTTGAGGCCATGAGAATGACTAGGTGCGGGTCCACTAGGATATGTACGATGAGACTGCAGCCACATGGGAGGATTCCACTATTTTGTGAGCCCATTTTCCTCATCTATTCAAGTGACTTCAAGGAGGAATTCAAGTCTAAGGGGAGTGGGATATAGTGCCCACTCTTCTTCGACATTTTTTCATCTTGATATTGATACTATTGGACTGATATTCAGACATTTTGATTATGATACATTGATCAATAGATGATAGATTTCACTGATATTTGGACTATTGACATTATGATGTTTATGTTTTATTATAATGCACTAAATAGTGATGTTAGACAGTTCAATATATGTTGATTTTCATGATGTGGATTTTATACTTACACATTATGTTTTGGGATGTTTTGAGTAGAATTATAATCTCATGGGTGATATGGTTAGATTCTGATATATTGATGGATAATAGTATTACTAATATCGAATGATGATTATTGATCTTGTATGCATATTGTCTCGATGTTATTAATACGGCCAAAATGCTAGAGAGGTATTTTGTTGTGTGCAGGACCTTGATCACATACATCGAAGGGGATAGGGAACCAACCACAAAAGGATGTTGGGTTTTGAGCAATGAGAAAAAAATGTGACAACTTGTGTAATGTTGTTTTCTTGTGGTGTTTTGCATGTTTAGTTGGAGGTCTCCCATGGGGGCGTTACTTCAAATATGTGGCCATGGGGTGAATTGTGTCCCTTTATTTAATTTTTTTATGTGCCTTATTCATGTTTAGTGTATTTAAAATTTGGAAATTTTTCACTTTATTAGCATGTTATAAATGTGTGTTAATTAAGCTTAACCCTTCTTATTTTTAGTTAACCGAATTAAGGATGTGACAAATAGTTATGATGAGATACGGTGGTCCTTTTTGTAAGTAATTTTTTTTTTTAATTTGTCAAGTGCTTTACTCCACCCCAACTTCAAAATTAGGATTTTGAGTTGGGGGTATTTTTTTGAAGCTTGTGTGACAAGCAAGACTTGTCCCATCCTTTTTAAATTTATCCAACAACACTACCTATGGGTTGGGAGTCTTATTTTTACTTGTTTATCCATCTTTGAGTGTAAAAGAAAGAAAATTATTGCACTTTCCTTCTATCTCAATTTATTGTGTCCTTTGAAAGCATGGTGAGCAAGTTAATGAGCCATGTGGGTTGTCATAGTCCTTGCAAGTGCATTTATTTTCTTGGTCTTGGGGTGTTGAGTTGAGTGTGGGGATGGAGGAATGATAAAGTGACATCCTACATGAGCCACCTCATCATCCTCACATCCCATGTCTATTTATTGGTGATTTTGGTTGGAATGGGGTTACTTGTTCTTTTCTCTTCTTGTGCACTTTTGGAATTGGATTTTTGTTGGAGTGCTTTTGGAATTTATTTGTCTTGGAATTCAAGAGACTTGTAAAATTTTCTTGGAGATTGATGGAGAGGTAGGCTCTCCACCTTTGTATTGTGCTATTTTCCTTGTTTTATGTAATGTTGTGCTTGTTAAAATTGTTTTTGTCTTGTGAAGGTGTTTATGTGTTGGTTGGGTAGTAGGCCTTAGTTGGGTGTGGGAGAAGGGATTATGGGACCATCAGGAAGGGAAATGAGTGTTTTTTGAGGAACGAATTTGGTGGGAGTGTGAATGATATTCTTACCTATGGGGAGTGAAATGGAAATCATGGTTTTGTTGCATGCTTGCAAGGGAGTGATAAGGATTTTTGTAGATTATTTTGTGCACTTGGAGGATTAAGGTAATACTCCCACTTGACTTGGGAGGCATAAGAAGGTGGTTTCCCATAGTCTTTTATCTATTTGGTGTGACCTCAAACCTTTTTATTTTTGTGAATTTGTAAACTTGTTGCATATGTTATCTTGGTTGTGTTTAATGTTTTGTATGTATGTTTGTTGTGAAGCCACTTTGTTGAAATTTGTCATTGTTGCTCAATATTCCTCATGGTTCTTTTGTTGGGGCTCGGGGGCATTAAGGGTATTGATTTTCCTCTTAATGGATTTGAGGTTGGGTGAAGAGTGTTTCCTAATCACCCTTCCTTGTTTTTTGATCCCATTAGAAAGTTTGAAGAAAGCGAGAGTTGGAGCTACCATTTTGATGAAAACATGTAGAATTGAAAACTTGTAAATTGGCCTTGTGGAAAGCCCTTTTGTTATATATTATTAAAATTTATACTTCCCACTTGAGTTGATGATTCTAAGTTGTAAATCTTGGGAGAAATTTGTATTTATACTTGAAATCCATTGATCTTGTGAACTCTCTCTAAGAGTGCTCGTTTAAGATACTTATAGTTTTAAATGTGTTAGTTTTGTGAAAACAAGTTATCCATTTTACCTTGTCTTGGTTGATGGAATATTCGAATATAGTTGAAATGGATATGCATCCTTTTAACTCAAGTAGCTTCATTGTTTCTCAAATATGATATACTTTCATTTCTAAAAATCTTGTAAAGTTTGATAGGCTTCATTTTAAAAGAAATAAGTATCTTGTTGGTTTGCATTTGCTTTGTGAGATGGAATGGCTATTTTTTTTCCTTAAAAGAAAGTAAGTTGAAGCATTTTAACTATAAATGTATTACTAAACTAGTTGAAGGAAATAATAGTTAAAACTATAAGATTGAATGAAAGTATTTTCTTTTAGTATCAATTTCTTTCATACGTTGTGTAATAAAATTTACAATTAGCCTAACTTAAAATTATGTGAATTTAACAAAACAAAAGTATATATAAATCAACATTTATACTTAATGCAATTGTGGTTAACTTAGTTTAATAGACTTATTTTGCAAATCTTCCTATACAAATTAATCTAGTATTGACATCTTTAAACCCAAAAGGGATTTAAATAAGTTAGACTATATTAGTATTAGTAATATATTAATATCATAAATATATTAATATTTTAATATTTTAATAATAATGATGGATTTAAATATTAATAATAGTAAATATATATTTATTATTATTATTATTATCATAATTAGTATTAAATATTATTAGTAATATTAATAACTATGGATATTAATTAAAAAATATTAATTTTTAAAAAAAGAAAATTGGTATGTTACGGTTAAGCGTCCGTGAGCCCGTATTATGCTTTGTTTGAGGTTTGGGGTGGGGGAACGATCGCCGACCCCAACCCCTCCCCATTGCTATATGGGATGGGGGTTCGGGTTGGCGAGCCCTCCCACCTTTGCATTGAATAAACTCTGCAGTGGGGGCTGAGCCCCACCAACCACAAAATCCTTTTAAACTTAAAAAAAAAAAATCATGCGCTAAGTATAATCTGCAGTCTGTGTTGCCTTTGGCCGCGGCATTATATTATTTTGGAATTTATTGTTTTATATATATATATATATATATATATTGTATATATATATATATATATATATATATACACACACACAAGTATGCAGATATATATGTACAAATGTATATGTGTGTGTATAAATATTTTATATTTGAAAGTACTTACAACTATATATACATATATTTAAAATGAGAAAAGAAAAGTATTTTATTATTGAGAAAACTAGATTTTAAAATCAAAAGGAAAATACCCAAATGCCCAAGAAGGGAAAATGCATGGAAACAACTTGATATCAAAATATAAATTACAAAAAAACCCTTGAATAGGGTAGATTGGAAATAGAAAAATAAATAAAATAGGATGGAGTTGGGTTGTGAATATCCATCCCAAGCTTTCCCTTCTCATCCATGGCTTCCTCCTCTTCCATCTTCCCTTAACCTACAAAACAAAAAAAAAAGAATGAAATGAGAAAAAGAGATAAATAAAATCCTTCCTTAGAGATTTTCGGGTTTTTTTGGAATTTTCACATCCAATGGCCCAAACTGTCTCCTACAAATGTTAGGTGGGGGTTGGTGAGATGATGATTTGATCACATGGGTCTTATTTTGAATGTGGCCATTTGTGTGGTTTTTGCAAGTAAATTAAATTTTATTATTTCCTTCTTGATATATTTCTTTGCAACCTCAAAATTAATTAGGCCATGACCTAGGGAACTTTGAATAAACTCTCTTCCTTAATAGTTTAGACCCCTTTTATTTTGGAAAATTAAATTAATAGCATTGTTTAAATAGAAGGGTTATTTTAAACTTGGAATTTAATTTTAATTTTGCATGACCTTAGGAATAATTGTATTAAATTAGTTTAGGATTATTTGAGTGAAATACTTTAAAACAAACCACATATTAAATAAATTATTTTATTTAATATTATTATGTAAGTAATTTTGTGATGACCGTTTGAAACCAAGGGTTAATATTATCATCGATTTTGTTTCCTTTAACAAAATAAAATTATTCCATAATTTTTCTATTTTATCCTTTCTTTGACTTTGGGTTTTTGTGAAAGTTTTGTGGGTGTTACAGGTTCCTTTTACGTCTTAAAAGCCAACTTAAGTATATCTTTGATTTTTGGGTGAGGCAATTAATAATAGCACAAACAAAATAGTGGATTAGTCTTTTTTGTTCCATGGCGGGCCAAATTAGAAACATTTACCATTTATCAGCTTTGGAATATATTCAAATAACTAAGGGATTGAGGAATAATTCCCTCATTTCCTCACGGATCCGACATATTTGGCTTATCATTTTTCCTTTGCGTTGAGATGAATATGGGTTTCAGAGGAACTTCGGAACAAATATACTATGGAACCTCGATCGCTTATTGTGGGTAATAAGGGAACCTAAGGAACCTAAGAACATTAATTCCATTGGTACCAAAAATTTTCCCTTTCACCAATTTACTACTAATTTTTGCCAAGGGGTCCGATAAGGTAGGTGGTTAGAGAACTTGTTGAACGTAGGAATTGTTCCCAATGTGCCAATAAAATGATATTTTTTGACTTCTTAGCCTATTTCGTTAGGAATATTATATTGTTTACATTGGTTAATGTTTTAATGTAATATATATTATCATGGAGATAATATATATGGGTGAATAAATAAAATGTAATATTATTAAATATGAGAAAACATATCTCATATTAATAATATAGGTTTTATATAATAGTTGTGAGTTTGTTGTATAAACAACTCACATTGGTATTTTTAGGATTAGTTGAGTGTGTTGAGATAACTAAGGGATGTTAGAGAGATATTAGGAGATGGGGTTGAGATTATTTAGGGATTGAAGATCATGTTTGACTCCACCATTGTAGGGGTTAATTGATCTATATATGTAACTCATCAATCATGAATAAAATGTCTCGAATGAAATACAATATATTTGGTTTTATTATTTTACTGTGCAATGTTTAATTTTTTTATTGATTAAATCATGCACATTTTTTAGATTTGGTATCAGAGCAGTGTTACAATCTTGTGGATGTGCATTTGTGGCTTTGGATTCAATAATTCCCGTGTAAAGATCAGGTCATAAGTTCATTTTTACGATCTGGGTCTCTGCGATTTTTAATGGGTTTCAAGATTTATATTGTAGTAGACTACTGTTAAAATTTCAGCCGAACCCACATCACGGTTTAGGAGAAAACGTGAAAGATATTCTGACGTCTGAAGTAATTTCTGGAATTTGAGACCACAATTCAGATGAATGTTGCATAATCCTTGCATAGTGATATTTTACATTAGCTTTGTTTCTCACAGAAATGGAGCATTACTCAGGAGTATTTAATTGCATATTTGATATCAGTATGAAGATAGCGTAAATTTTCTCGATGGAGGCTGGAGGCAACGGAGGCAGGAGGACAACCAGCGTCCTCTACTTGCACCCATGGCGACGGGGCCGCATAATGAGTTTGTGGCATATTTTCAGTTGTGTGTTTGATTCCATTATTGTTTGTAATAAGAACAGATGTCACATTCCTGTTCAGAATTGTATTTCCTTTTTTATAACCTCCTGATGTAAATATGTGATAGTAGACAGATAAAAGCACAAGAAAAAGCAGCGTCATGTTTTTCTTGAAGAGGATGAACAGAGGTTCATGAGCAGGGGCTCGTACCTAGGACAGAGGTCCGTTATTGTCGAACAGGGGTTCGTATTTGTTGAACAGAGGTTCAACGTACCAAGATCATGAGCATGCAGAGGCAGGCAGGCTGTAGAAGACGTGTGAATGTTTTTTCTCTACCTTGTTCACATTAGGGGAGTGTTTAATAGGAAGTAATAATGTAAACAATAGGGGAGTGAATGTTAGGAATATTATATTGTTTACATTGGTTAATGTTTTAATGTAATATATATTATCATGGAGATAATATATATGGGTGAATAAATAAAATGTAATATTATTAAATATGAGAAAACATATCTCATATTAATAATATAGGTTTTATATAATAGTTGTGAGTTTGTTGTATAAACAACTCACATTGGTATTTTTAGGATTAGTTGAGTGTGTTGAGATAACTAAGGGATGTTAGAGAGATATTAGGAGATGGGGTTGAGATTATTTAGGGATTGAAGATCATGTTTGAGTCCACCATTGTCAGAGGGGTTAATTGATCTATATATGTAACTCATCAATCATGAATAATATGTCTCAATGAAATACAATATATTTGGTTTTATTATTTTACCGTGCAATGTTTAATTTTTTTATTGATTAAATCATGCACATTTTAGAATTTCTGTCAAGGTGGTAAAGTAGGGAATAAGTGGAATAGAGGAATAGTTGCACTTGTTCCTAAGAAGATGTATTTTTCATTGAAAACCATTAATTTTCTAAAAATGGTTAATGCCTTGATAGTGTGGACAAACAAGAGGAGAACAAGTACCCAAACAGAATATTTTTCCCATTGCTTCAAATTTTTTAAAGTTTTACCAATGAACTAGTTAAACCACAACTCTATGTGATCATTGAACTACTTGAGAATAATAATAGAGAAGTATTTCATTCAAAAGCAGATAAATTATAGTAATATGAGTATCTCCTTTCTAATATCCGTGATCATTGATCCTTAAAATCTTGTTCATGAGGAGTTTTCATCACTATAATACCCACTTCTTTCCTTGTTGCTGAAATAACAACATATGTGTCATGACATGGCTTGGGAGAATCATGTACTTCAAAATATTTTTCAAGAGAGTCTGGGATTTTGTAGCTATAGAAACTTGGGATGACATGAAAGACTCTAAACTTTTGTGAAAAAAAAGTGATGTTGCCATTATGTATAGGATTTCAATATATTTTTGATGCCCGCATATTTATCTCTCAAATCCTCATGGAGCTCCTTCAATCATTCATATAACTTCATATTTTCACCATTCAAGTATGGAATTACCAATACCTAATGATCCTATTTGATATGTTTGATTCTTGAGATCAATTATATCCATAGATATTCCTTAATTTACCTTGGAAAACATAATTTATATTTTTCACAACTTCTATATGGTTTCGGTTTACTCTTTCAACTTCCAAAGGGTATCCATACCTTGCAAAATGGCTAAAATTGTCGTTTCAAGGCCTCTTAGATAGTCATTTTCCCCTGAATCACAGTGAATTTGCAAAAAAAAGTAGGTAAACATTCCTACACATGTAACACAATAAAAAATATTGTTAGCATGTTTCTATAATCTAGAACTAGGATGAAAATATGGATATTATGGCAATAGGAAAAGTTTACAATTCTAGCAAGAGGAAAGGATTTCAAATGGAATCTTACTTGTCATGGCCAAAGTATTCAATTTGACATACATGAAATTTTACAGACAAAATTTCCAAAGGTTTTTCTTTATTTTCAAGGGAATTGAATACATTGATATTCTATAGATGGATATGTAGAGTTTATTCCTTTATGATGACATTTAATAGGATATTTATCTAGATAAACCACCTCATTAAATTAATTATTTGATCTATTAATCTCTTTATGGCCATAAACAATCCCTTTGTGCTTGTATTGAAAAATGGGGGATTTTGTATGTTTTCATTATGATCCGATTGTCCAATATACATAGTAAATTCATGTTGCAAATATAATTCTTTACTTTTATGTTGATGATCTTATCATCACAAAGATATCTCTCTCATTGAATTATGGTCCAAAAGATGCAACAATTTGAAACGTTTTATTTGAGTCTATGTTACTAAATCCTAGATGAATAGGTCATCATATTAGATATGGGCATTAACATCTCCCAACAAGACTATGCTCTCGACTTATTTTTGAGGTTCAACATGATCCACTATAAATATTCTCTAATATCAATCCAATAAAGTGCTACTCTTAATAATTAATGTTCTTCACATCTTATTGATGTTAATTCATATCATGAAATAGTGGGTAGTCTTCCTAATGTCACCCACATTCAAACTAATTTTGATGTTTACATATAAGTATTATATTTCATTTTTCGTAGAATCATTGAGAAGGTACTACAAAACATAAAATACATTCTTTGAATATGTTTGGGGAAAACTGAATATAGCATTGCATCAAGTGGGTTTCACTAATATTCACCTATATCTAGAATTAACATGTCTAAATGTTCTTGTGGATGGAAAATAAACATATGAAGTAATAGTCAAATTAATTTTCTATACATGAAATTTCATATAATAATTAACTTTCGTGGGCTTATAAATAGGATTCTCTAGTTACCATTCAAGAAATATTTTATATGCTTGTTCTAGTTTTGTAAAGTCTATTTTTGTTAATCCTTAAATAAAGCTAATTTTTTAAAAATATCTTTAAAATACAATGTCAAAAACTCCATAAAATTAATAGCTGAGCACCAAAAAAACCAAAAGCTTGAATTTTAATGAAGATATTATGATAACAAGTAATAAAATAAGCTTACAAAAGTTGGCCATAGTAACACTTTCATGAATATTTTTCAGTCTATACTAAACAAATGTGTTATTTCACATTCTCAAACAATGTTTCTTAAAACTATTTATCTCCTCATTCTCTCACATCCATTTGGGCAACTTTGAAAGGAAACCCTATGAAAAACAATTGTAAGATACGTTTTATTTAAATATTTTATAAAATTCAATTATTGCTTACCATACTGGCTTAGGATATCATTACTTACATGGAAAAACAATGCATACATATTGGAGAGGAAGATATTTTTGTTTATTAAGTCATAAATTTTTATGACTGGGGTCCTACCCAGGAAAAAAAGGCCAAACGTCTGGATATAACAATGAGGAATCAAGTGTACCAACAAAAACAAGCAGAACTGCTGCAACAACAGAACACAACAAAGGACCAAAGAATCATTTTATCTTTGACTTCCTATGGCGGATGATATTCCATTCATCTTCCTCGGGTGTATCCTTGATTTTCTCCAACAACATAAAGGTCATTGTATTTAGGGCCCTCCAAAACTTTGAGGATTTTAAGTGACTTGGGATCGAAGGAAAGGGACCCAAACCACCATTGGACCGCGCTTTGGGTACAAAAGGTGCATAAAAATTCAATACAGCTTCTGGTTTTTCTTTCAATAAGAACTCTTCTTCACATTTTAATCTTAGTTCTTCAAAAGACACTTCACGATCAAATTTCTTAACAAATTTTCTAAAAAAGCATCATTCTCTATAGGGGACAATTATTTAGAGAAATAGAACAGTATACTGGTATGCGCCAGAGACGTGAATTCTTCCACATAATGGTGCCCAGAAATAGGGAATTAAAATATGTCATTGATTGCCGTTCTGAACGAGACAGGGGCAGGTGAGCCATCAAAGAACCTGTAATCACCCATCCTGATTTGGCCAAAGGATAGGTGTGAATCCTAAACTCCAGATCCATTGAATCCCTCCAACGCAGGCTACCTGCACCCAGATCTATCCACTAGATCTTTAAACGGTTGATCCACACGGGAAACAACAAATGTCTCTAGAAAACATTTTACCATATCGGACTCAGGACATGGGGAAGAAAGCTCCACGTCATCAGACCCTGAACATTAAAATTGAGTATAACATTTTTAGTAGGGACGATTGGCGTTTTCTTACGCGCCCAGGCCATTGGAGCCGCACATCCATCAGAACCATGTCCAGCAGAAGAACATTTAACACAAAAATATTGGAATCTTCATAGACAAGATTTTGTACCCAAACCCCATTTTAAAAGTTGATCATGATCGAGTCTGGGAATTTAATTGTAAGGAAACTGATGCGAAAATTGACATACAACAATCTGAAAGAATCTTTGGTGTTTGTATCCACAGCTACTAGAGTTGCAAGTGCATAGGAAATTTCGTGAATCAGCTTAGGATCCCAAAACTCAAGTGGAAAGGCTGGTAGTCTCACCCAAAAATGGAAATAGCTTGGAGGCGGACAGCCAGGAAGACCAGGGACCCATTTTCTTATATTCAAAATAGTTTTTCCAAAAACCCAAGGGCCTTCCTCAAGGATCTTGATGAAATCTTCTTCAAGAAAAAAGTTAAAGAGAAAAGACTCTTGATCCTTTGCAACAATGTCCAGATTTCCTGTTGGATGCCATTTTCTTTGATCCCAACTTCTCCCAGTATCTATATTTGGCCTATAACCAACAATATACAGCATAAACGTACCTCTGAGTAATGAGCTCTTCAGGAATTGCAATATAGAGACTATCCTCATCCCAAGAAGGTATTGGCAGGGGAGACTGGAGAGCAAACCACATATTTCAATCTCCATGCATAAAGAATTTGTTTGTCCATGAGAATTCCTTTCCTGGTAATGGGAGTGAAAGTGGACTAGATTCAGGTCCTAGGATATGTTATCGTCCTTCGAAATTTGAAACCCAGCTTCCCATGCGTCTTGTCCCAGCTCCATCAAACAACTTTTCAACAATATATTCAAAGACTTGTTCAAATGTAATAAATTTTAAAACTTTAGACTTATCATTATATAAAATCCTTTTTATCCTTATATGTTGTTCAATGATCAAAGAACAACATTATAAGATAAGCTCCTAAAGATAAGCATTACTTTTACTCAATGCATATTATTTACATAAAAATAAATGAAAAGTCAAATAATTTTTTACTTAACATTCTTTTTACGTTGCAAAACATTTGGTTGTTTGAGCTTCTTCTCTTTCTTTTTAAAAATGAAAATGGTAGGCGCGGTGAAAACGACATACACTTGGGATTAAATAGTAAATGTTGGGACACGAGGTCAAAAGTAATGTGATGTATATGCACCGAAAAGGTTTATAACAAATTACATTGCATAAGTGGAACTATTATTGTGACATCTTTGTGTCGAGATATCACTTGATAAAAAAATCTAAGCACAAATCGACTAGAAAAAAACCAAGTTGAAAATGTAATAATTAAATATTTTGTTTTCTTTCATTTACAAAGAAAATAAATGTACAATGTATAATAAAAGTCTTTTCAACTTTATAATGTTTTAATTATAAAATAAAAATAAAAGTTGATAATCGGGATAATGTTGTTAGATGATATTCAATACATATTTCTCTATTAAATACCAATATTTATATATATCTTTACTTATACACTTAATGTATAAAACCATTAAAATATGACAATTTATACATTTATATACAACCAATTTATTATTTTTTTCTTTTAAAAAGTCTAATATAAACATAATTAATCATTAAGAAAACATAACACACGAAAATAAAAATTGATCATTAATGCTTACTAAAATTATTTTAAAATTATAATCACCCTCCTTGTTTTAAACATTTCAAGCTATGACTTACTTCCTATGACAATGTACTTCCTACTTTCACCTATCATCGATTAGTAAATTCAAGTTCTTGTTATCACGAATCACATCACCCCGATGTTGATCAAGTGCATATACTTGAACTCACGGTGTGATTGGATAACATGGGTACTATCTCCAAGTTGTGGGACTTGCTACTTGAGATAGACCTCAGAGAAAGCCGGTTCTTGCTCCTAAACTACGCCACAATCTACTCTAATGCAAGGGAAACTAACTATTCAAATCCAGATTTCCAAGGGACCAGGGGAGAGAGAGTGCATAAAATGAAATCCTACACTAAAGCGGTGATACACCAAAAAAAGAGGGTGTGAGAGTAGTCTCCAAATGCATGAAATATAGAAGCAAAGTACACAGAAAAGAGGTGATGACAGTTCTTCATAATCTAGCAAAATGCATTCACAACAATATTCCAAGCATACACAATGATAATGGATCCTCGCCAAGAACATAATAATAGGAACAATATTCTTGTAGAAAGATTAAAGGGGCAAGAATAATGCAATAAAACACAGCGAGGGAAGATACATCCACAAACTGATATTTTATTGCTTCATGATATACACAGTTCAACCTATTACAAGATAAGGGCACGGATCACCATGCAAGGAGTCCAATACAGGGCTGCGCAGCACATTGGCTTCACAAAGAAATTTTGACAAAGCTTTGCTATCTGAAAACTCCCCCTTACAATGAGCCCAACACTCCAATTTATAGAAAAAATGAGAAGAGAAAGAGAAGGGAAAAATGAAAATCTCGAAATCTGTCCTTCAACCACTTGTAAGAGGCATTAAATAGAGTAAAATGATTATATATTACTTGTAAAAGGCTCCCCATACTATCCCAGGTGCTGCAGCAGAGAAAGAATGATGACCATGCCTCTTAATTGCACTCCCAACCACCAAATGAAACACTGTTATGAACCCAGCCACATTTTCTAAAAAATCTCAATCAATTTCTCATCAAATCTAGAATTTCTTGATTGCTGTGCATTGAGATTGGAACCACGATTCCAACGGTACCAATTTTGTGTGATTTCGTTGAGAAATGCAAAAGTTATGGCCTTAGTCGAGCGGATGACTATTTGGGTCTTGCGGAGCGTTTTCTGTCATTTCGACGGAATGAGCATTAAACCGACTGGAGGCGTTTTCGTGCTTGTTCTAGAAAGTCCAATTTTATGAAAATCGGAGCTTGGAGTCAAAAGTTATGGCCGTTTGAAGTTTCGGGTCAAACGTTGACTTTTCTTCTTTGATGTCGGCCATTTCGCTTTACGCTGCGCCCCGCGTACCTTTGTCCCGGATGTCCCAAACGAAAATATCCCGCTCGCCGATTTGGGCTTCCTTGTTCTGTTTGAGGTGAAGACACGTGGCGAGATTCCATTTGTTGGCGGCTCTTTCACTTTCCGTCCCACGCGTACTTTTTCGCCCAATCTGTCTCCGGGACGAAAGTCCCCTGTTTGCCGAATCGGCGGTTCACGTCCTCGCGCACTTTTGGCCGGATGTCCCAAACTCTGTTTGGGACAAATATCTCGAACCGCCCAATATGGACTTTCTTTTGGCTTTTCGCCGGTTCAGCGTCCCCGCGCATACCTACGGCCCTGATGTCCCAAACCGCGCGACAACAAAACTTGGCGATTTTTTCCACTTTCTCGCGGTTCAGCCTTTCGTGTCCCACGCGTACTTTTCTCCGGCTGCTCCAATCAGCACGTGGATCGCCTGGCATTTTCAGCCTGATTCGCGCTCCGACGTCCCAAGCTGTCCCAATCTTTGGGCCGCGGGATTAGGACTTAGCCGATTTTCTTCATTTTTTTCGGCCCCAATCTTGGTTTTTGCAATTTTTACCTTTTCTAACTCATTGGGTTTTCTTCTTGGATGGGAAAGTTAGAAAAGAAGCGAGGGGCCCTAAAAAACACGATTTTGGGCCTTAAATCAATTTATTTGCTTGGGACTAAAGAATTTGATGCATGTTATCAAAATTAGCTTGAGGGGTGAATTTTAGATAACAGTTACCATTATTAAGACATAAGAAATCAACCCGATATTAAATTTGTATGACCATTAGCCCCACAAGAAAAATGTGGCCACTTAGAATAAAATGTGGATGATCATAACCCCCACAAAAATAATTTCAAGTCAATTTTTATCACCACCTTTATTGTCTCTTTCAATAATTCCAATTTGGTTCTTTCTCGCATCGTCCGTAATGAGATCAATAAATACAAACCAACACTGATAATTCCCTCAACCTCACATTTCGTCCGATATCGGTCAAAATCGGACATGTTCGATGCCCGCCCGTAACAATAATTCCAATTTTGGTATTTTGTGGCTGTCCATAATGCGATTGATGCATAATTGTCTCATAGAATGACTATCGCAACCAAAGATTCTCCACCGTGTCCGACCCGCTCTGCACAGCTATACATATTCCCCCTCTACAAAAATCTAAAAATGAGCCAAAGCTGCGCATCTCAAACGGCTTTATGGAGTCCACCATGATGGCGATTTGTAACGCCGCTAAATGACGACGCCACGCTCACGATAAAGGCTAACGATTTACGCCATACGACAACCAAACAACCCGAATATCGACAATTTTTTTTTTTTTAATTTTAAAAGGTTGTGCCGTATACTGAGCTTGAGTTACAAATAACGACACAAAGCTTCGAGGTAAGAGATATTTGAATCTATCTCAGTCGACGTTCCACAGAGATAAGTAGGGTCGTCATACGAGTCAATTTGTCTAATGTCTGGAAAAAAAAAAAAACGTGATAACAATATGTCTGAAAGGTAACCCAAGAGGATGATATAGTTTATTTTGAATTGAATACATTAACCACTTCGATTTTTATTCTTACTTTATTATTCGGTCATATTACGTTATTTCAAAATTTAATACATTTTAATATATATATATATATTTATTTATATTTACATACGTATATATATATATACATATTTATATAGGAAGACACCCATTTCGGTATGTACTTGATACCGATCTGTTTTATTGCATTGTATATTGTTAATATACTTAGATATACATACTACCATACTTATCTCTAGTGTGTCTAAGAAAGTTTAACTACCTATCACTGCTATTGTTTATATATAGCGCTAAACCTAAATTGAAATTTCTTTTATACAAAGAAGTAAGAGTCGACTTGGGAAAACTTTTCAACATAACTATAAATGTTATGGTTGGACGGTGGGTGTCAACCACCACCTGTCCACCATTATGACTTCTTCCTAGCGTGCAAGAAAACTACCCTGGCGCCACTTCCCATTATTCATTTAGATCTTGGAAATCTTGCTTTGTTCAGTCGACCAAACACTTTTCCAATGTCCTGGCAGCGCGGGTAAGGGTGTGGGAGGTAATGGATGAAGGCACAGGTCGGAATAACGGAGAAGAAGCTGGTACGTACGCCCAGGCCGCGTGGAAACAGGTGAGCGCGGGGAGAACAGGTCGCCAGGATGTCAAGCGAGCAGGCTGTTCAACTATGTTGTTATCTGTTCAGTATCGAATGCATTCTCAAATTGGTTACGCCCTCAGATCGATTCAAGGGACAGTGCAAGAGGGGGGGTGCAGGGTGAGCATGGTTAATAGAAGAGCATTAGATATGTCTAGGCGATCGATAAAGACTCCAAGCAAACTATATTTTATGCCTTGGAGATATACATATAGATCGGTCTGTGTTGCTGTATTTTCTTATTTGATAATTATTTGATATGCTTACGTTTATAAATCATTTCCATATTATATTCTTGACCAAACACGACCTGAGTTCTTTGCATTTTGTGGGTTTGTGTGATTTATTCTTCTAGCAACATTATGTTTGGTAATTCATAAATTAATAGTAGACGACCTAGGGTTTATGAGACTGCTCCATATGATGGTCTGTTGAAGGTTTGATTTCCATCAAATCATTGTCCTCTGCAACAAAGCACGGTGGTGGACAGTGAAAGGCGTACAGAAAGAAACAGAATCGATTGGGGACAGTGAGAAAGTCACCCGGGGAGGAAATCTCACAGAGGTGGATCGGTTTCATGCTAGAATATACAGGGGCGTAATATGCTTTATTACTATAAGCATGGAGACTACGTAGGTTTAGGTATATATATTTTGTTGACATTATTGCTTGAATGTAGTTTATCTGCATACATGTTAGTGGTAGTATGCTGAGATGTATTTAGATAACAAAATAATAATTAATGGTACATTAATATCATTATAATTTATTATTACTAAATTTATTAGTTTTAGTATTACTTAAATATCAATTATATTGAAGGTATTAGTTTCCTAATAGGTGAGAGATGGGTAAGAACTAACTGAGCTTAGAATTTTGTGTTAAAACCTCTTTCTTCATATTGCAATAGGGGTATTTGTATGAAATATCAAGCGGGTTCAATCTCCTTTTATAATTTGCAAATATATTGACAATGATTTCATAAATGAGAAACATAATGGAGCTAGAGCCTTGATGATTTCATGGTTATATTGGAGGCAATTTAAAACTTAAGTCCTTTCTTCAATAGTACAAGAAGGGGAAATATACTAACATTCCACCTTTCAATACATCTCCTTTTAAACAACAAAATGAGATCTAACATGCATATTCTTTTGTAATTTCTTTCCAACATTTCACAAGAATTCAACAACATTTCCAATGAATTTTTAGAGTAAGAAATACTATCATTTCAATGTAACTTTTCCTTCAAATCTTTTACAACATGTCCTACTTCATGTGGAAAACATATTTACAATAATGGAAGCTAGAGAAAACAAGGCAATATTACATTTCTTTCTCCACTCAAGGTGGGTAATTACATGATATTTTAACATTGTCAACAACAAGGTTCTTGTGCTCCAAAGTGTTCTTCATCCATGCTCCATGTTCCAAGTATTTCAAATCACAACCAATATAGGGGAGAGGCAACACTCTCCTCCCAACCAAATCTCAATAGAGAAGAGAAGCAATCTCCTCCATTGACCCCACGAACCCCAAACACAACACAATGAAGGGTGGTCTTCAACTCAAGGCAACAATACTTGCTTCCACAATACAATTTCTTCACAACATTCAAAGTAAAAAGAGGAAACAACAAGGAAACACAAATAACACAATACTTTGCACAACAAGGCTTTCATCCAAGCCAACAATAGAAGGAACTATGGGAATGTTTTCCTTATGCCTCCCAATTGAGATGAGATGCCCATCAAAACCCTCCACAATAAAACACAAGCCCCTATGACTCTTATGCCTCCCTCAAGTACCCCTTTTTCCTCCCATACTCTTATGCCTCCCTTCTCTTATGACTCCCTCAAAGACAAGGTAGAATGTAAACATTCTTACCCAAGATGGGCATCCCTCTCAAACTCCCTCCACAAAATCCTAATCTACTCTTATGCCTCCCTCATGAGTATTCCCATAGACCTCTCCTATACTACACAATAAGCATTCTATCCATTTTCACAATACACCAAAGTAAACATGCATTTTTCACAATTTTAGCATAGAAGCAACAATAATATGAAAGCAAAACAAAGGAGAGGGTCTCCTACCTCTCCATTGGAGAAGCCTAAACCAAGAAATTTGTCCAAGATCCTTCCCAAATCAATCCAAGCATGCAAGTCCAAGCACTCCCCCTTTTTTTTTCTCTATCTCCCAATTCTTCTCTCTCCCAAAAATAACAAAAGAGAACTCTTCCACCAAAACAAAAAAAACAAAACTCCAACCCCCTCCACAATGGAGGAAATTTCCATAAATAGACAAGAGGAAGAGTGAGGGTGATGTGGCTCCTTGTAGGATGCCACATCACACATCCTCAAGACCACCTCCCCTTAGTCAACTCAAATCCCAAAACACCATAAATGGGTGGTTGGGTTGAATGACATCTTTAATCCAAATCCATCCCTTCCCCATGTGTCCTAAGACACAATTAAATGCAAAAGAAGACAAGTGCACTCCAAAGTCATATTTCCCTTCCCAAAACAATAAATAATCCCCTTTTTGGATTCCCAACCCATAGATATGGTTGGTAAGGGGTTTTGGGAAGTGTGGGACAAGTTTAACTTGTCCCACAAGTCCCCCAAAATTTCCCTCAATCTCAAATTCGAGATTCAAAGAACATGGAGTGGTCAA
Organism: Taxus wallichiana var. yunnanensis; assembly: GCA_018340775.1. NCBI lineage: Eukaryota > Viridiplantae > Streptophyta > Pinopsida > Cupressales > Taxaceae > Taxus > Taxus wallichiana. The sequence continues at coordinate 714,086,682 of CM031240.1, read as the reverse complement.
CACTCAAAACCAAGCATTCAATACATGAGGAAACACAAGGCTCAAGGAGCCAACCAACAAAATTAATTACACCCACTTGACTTCCCTCCAAAACTTAAAAATTAAAACAAGATATTACATTAATCTAAACACACTTAGCAAAGTACTTTTTAAAAAAGAAACATCACAAATAAAATCACCTACTAAAGTAAGTTAAAACAAGTAATTAAAATTCTTACCCCCTTGGTCACATTAGAAAATTTCCCCCTCATGGAAATTTTCTTAACACATAAAAGAATAAAGGTAACACAATACAATTTACTAGTTGCCTTGACGACCAAATGTTGTAACCACCCGACATCCTGTTGTGTTTGGTTCCCAATCCCCCTCATGGTTGTGATCATGTTGTGCTTCCTGCAAAATGCAAAATACCTCCTTCGGCCTTGCGGCCATGTCAAAATATCCAAAATAATCATATGCATGAAATTTATTAACATCTATACGTAATTCAATTATCCATTATTCTAGGTCTAAATCACAACTTAATTATGCATTTCATCATTATCCAAAATTATAGTAATGTACATTCAACAACTACATTCTACTCATTATGGAGAAGAAATCCAATGTTAGAACACACGCAATATATCCATAAGAAAATAATATCGGTATCGATAGTACGTCCATGAGTCGGTGTAGATCATACCGAAAACAAAATCCAACCATAATCCAAATGCATCTAGTCACAAAACATCATACTAATCAACATAAGTATAAGCCATGTCCATATCTAAAATCTGCATAACTCAAAATGATAATCAACTAAGTGTCGTAGGGAAGTGGGCATTACACAATCCATCCATATTCACCGGTCTTTAATGCTTTAACGCTTGGAGGATTATCCACATGGTTCATTCTCGCTAATATTATCCAAATTGAGGAGACAATATCGTTATGTTATTTTTACTTTCTACTCCTCTATGAATGTCATGCACATTGTTTTCGTCATGGCATTTGCTTCTTACTTAATGTTAGGATAAAGGATTGTTGAAATGCAGAATGAAATATTTAATGTCATCTTCTATGTTCCTTATATCTCTAATAATCTTATTTTAATCTTCTTGAAGGCCTAGAATCCCTCAAACAATAGTAGAAAATGTTACTCTTGAAGAAACATGAAGCAAACGAAAATAAATTATTTCTTACTTTTGAGTCCTTGATTTTCAATATTTTCCATGTATTAATGATGAAACTCGTAATGATTTTCCTTTTCTCGTTGTTGGCTATTACGAAGATATGAAGGTCTATAGATTGTTTGATCTATCTACCTCGAGATTCTATTTTAAATAGATGTTTAGGTTGATGAGCAAGTCTCCTCAGTATTCTCTCAAATATTCATCAATTTCTCATGTATTCCTGTCTTTCTCCCTCCTTCAACATGATGTACATGATATTATGGAAGGGTAAGATCCCAAGTCGTTACAACATCTCCAAATACTCCTTGATACATAAAAACTACATTGTACGAGGTAAGAGGTTTTATGTGGTCACAATGATACATATACAACTAAATATCAATTAACAAATGTTAGTTTTATTGATCATGCTCTTTACAATTAGACATCTACCTTGAAAAATAAATAGGAATATAGTAACATAACACAAATATCAACAAGGAGTATAGTTCATTGATGACAAACCACACTTTGGATTTATTCCCACCTTTGATAAGTAATTTAATGCGTAAGTGGATTTATCAACCTTAGTATTTTAGAAAATGTTTAGTTGATAATTACAAAAGACAAATTGTTTTCTACAGTGAAATAAATTTGTTGCGGTGTAGATTATTGATTTTCGTCAATAGTCACAGAGTTAAGCTCCTCCATATTGGTTATGGGGAGGGTCCTATTATTGAATGTAAACTACTTAAAATTGTGGTGTGGCCCTTAGTATGGAGATCACACATGAATACGACAATAAACCTATGGCAAATTGTTTGTTTTATGTACAAAGGAGGAAGTTGCTTTGAAAAGAGATAAAGAGTAGGAGGAGAAATAGGAAGATAGGGTTAATGTTGTGAGTAGACTTAAATAATTACTTAATTTAATTAGAGTAGGTCCACATTCAATTAGAATAACACAACAATACAAGAAATCAAAAAGACTAATAAACAAGAGATGCAAAGTTTATCATATCTATTAATGAAGGACAAAAGTTTCTCTTCTTGGTTGTATAAGATCACAATGCTTGCAAAAATTTTAGATTAGAAATGATAGAGGAGCATAGACAAGGAGATAGAAAATTTAGGTTTTAATCTTTGATGTAGTAGTGGAATCCAACAACTTAAAACAATAAAAAAATTCCAACATTTTGGAATTGAGAAGCCATTGGAATTTATAGATTTAGAATGTGACTTTTCATCTTCCCTCAACATGACCTTTCACATTCCTTTCACTTGTGATCTTTCATCTCCTTGTGTTATTACATTCAATTAGGAAAAACTAATTTTTTGACTAACACTCAAGTTAGAAATCTTGAAAATGACATTTGTTTGGCGAGAATTGGGAAAATTATGAGAAAATATTCAAATCAGTTGATCTAACTTGGTTGGTGGAGAAGTGAAGTAAAATTGGAACATTCCTTGTACACCTTCAAAAGTTGACTTAACCATTTACTTGAATTACATGTGGGGCAAAGTTAATCGGACCACAAAAAAATAGTGGAATATTTTCATTTGTTCCATGGCAAGCCAACTTAGAAACTTCATTTACAGTTATCGATTTGGAAGATATTCAAATAAATGAGGGAATGGAGGAGAAATTCACTAAGTTCCTCATGGAGCCAACATATTTGAATTATTATTTTTCCTTTACATTGAGATGAATCAGGGTTTTAGAGGAACGTGGTCAAAAATAAACTATGAAACTTGGATCGCTGATTATGGGTAGTTAGGGAACCTATGGAACCTAACAACATTAATTCCATTGGTGCAAAAATTTTCCCCTTTCACTAATTTACTTCTACTTTTTGGAAAGGGATCCAATAAGGATGGGTAGTTAGAGAACTAGTTAAACGTAGGAACTATTCCCAATGTGCCAATAAAACACTATTTTTCTTACTTCTTATCCTATTTCGGTCAAGGTTGTAAAGTGGGAAACAAGTTAATAGAGGAATAGCTCCACATGTTACTCGGAAGATAGATTTTTCCCTTAAAACCCCTAATTTTAAAAAAATGGTTAACTCCTTGATCATGTGGACCAATAAGAGGAGAACAAGTACCCAAAGATGATATTTTACACATAGATTTACAATTTTCAAATCTCTACTGATGAACTACTTAAACCATAACTCTATGTGATTATTGGACTACTTGAGAAGAAGAATATAGAATTATTTCATCCTCAAATAGGTAAGTTGTAGTAATCTTGACTATCTCCTTTCTAATATTTGCAACCATTGATCCTTTAAATATAAGTCATGAGGAGTCCTGATCACTATGATACCCACTTGCCCTATTGATGAAATAACAAGATATGTTTCATGACATGGCTTAGGAGAATCATTTACTTTAAAATCTTATTGAAGAGTGTTTGAGATTTTGTAGCTACAAAAACTTGAGTTGACATGAAAGATTTTAAAGTATTGAGTACAAATTTATTATACCATTATGTATATGATTTAAATAATTTTTCAATTACCACTTTTTAGCTCCCAAATACTACTCTAAATCCTAGAATCATCCATACAACTTCATCTTTCACCATTCAAGTATGGAATTTCTATAAGCACCTAAGATGACCCTATTTGACATGTTTTATTCTTCAGATCATTTTCTCCATATATATTCACTAATATACCATGGAAAACATCATGTATCTCTTGGAAAACTTCCATATGGTTTACGTCTACACTTTCAGCTTCCGGAGGGTATCCATACATTGTGAAATGTCCAAATGGCCCTTTCAAGGATTCCGAGATACTCATTCTTCCTTGAATCATAGTGACTTTGTAAATAACTTTAGTTAAACATCCGTACACATGAAATACAATTAAAAATATTGTTAGAACATTTCTATAATACAAAATGAGGATAAAACTATGGGTATGATATCAAGAGGAAAATTTTACAATCCTAGCAATAAGAAATGCTTTCAAATTGGTTCTTTGTTGTCATGGAAAAAATATTGAGTTTCACATACATGAAATTTTGCATGACAACATTTCAAGAGGTCTTTCTTTATTTTAAAGGGAATTAAATGCTTTGAAAATCTCTTACCAACAAGTAGAGATGAACTGTATTTTTTCCTATTATTACTTATTTCTTCTTCTAATAGGTAAATTCTCTAGATGGATATGTAGATTTTTTTCCTTTCGATGATATTTAATAGTATATTTATCTAGAGAAACCACATAATTACATTAATTATTTGATCAATTCATCCCTTTATAGTAATAAACAAACCCCTTTGTGTTTGCATTGAAAATGGGGATTTGTTTATGTTGTCATGTTGATCCCGTTGTTCTATATACATAGTAAATTCAATTTGAAAATATAATTCTTGTCTTTTATGTTGTTGATATCATCATCATAAAGAGATACCTCTCATTTAATTATGTACATTATGTTCCAAAATATGTAACAATTTTAAATGTTTTATTGAAGTCCACGTTACTAATTCCTGGTGAATAGGTCACACTATTAGATATGGACATTAACATGTATTATAAAAATTAATAAACTGGACTTATTTTTTAGGTTCAACATGATCCACTATAAACATTATCTAATATCTATCCAATGAATTATTACTCTTACTCAATCTTCTTCACCACTAATTGATGTTAATTGATTTAACAAAATGTTTGGTAGTCTTCCTAATTTCACCCACGTTCAAACTAATCTTGATCTTTAAATGGAGCAATTATATTTCATTTTTCATAGAATCGTTGAATAGGTATTAAAAACTTAAAATTACATTCTTTTAATATGTTTGGGAACAAATCAATATAGCATTGTATCAAGTGGTTTCATAAATCTCGACGTTTAAATAATATTTACCTATATCTAGAATTAGCATGTCTAAATGTTCTTGTGGATTCCTAATAATCATATGAAGTAATATTCATTAATTTTCTATACATGAAATTTCTTATAATAAGTGTTATCAGAAAATTGCAATTACACCCTTGAATGGATTTCAATTTGAATGGAGAATTCAGTGTAATTTGTGTAACATGGTACTATCTCAAAGTTGTGGGACTTGCTTTACTTGGGATAGACCTCCGAGAATGTGGGTTCTTATTCCTCTATTCAGGTGCATGCATTCAGATTGCAGAGGTTTCTAATCCTAAAACCTATTCTAATTTTCCAAGGAGACAAAGTTAAGAAAATGTAGGAAAATAAAACCTAGACTAATAGAGGTGATGCACCAAGGAATGAAGAACATCTACTCTGCCAAAAGACATAGACCAGAAGATACAATATAATCACCATGCACAAATAACCAGAAATGTAATGAAAGATCAAAAAGGTAGCAATGAAGAAAAGAAAGGGTTAAAAATCATCCACAAACTAGTATTATTGCTCCAAAGGTTCAACACGATGCATTACATTGGCCAAGAGGATGAATTTCACATTACAAAGCTACTTGGAGGCTTGAAATTCCACAACTTCACTTACAAACAAAAGAAGTAGGGAGAGACAGAGAAAAAATGTCCAACATTAAAAATGATCTGAGCTCTTACATTTATAGACCAAGCAAAGAGAAGAGAAAAATAAGGGACGGAAAATCAGATTTAAAATCTCAACCACCAGCAATCAAACCCTGCAAATCCACCCACAAACTGTCAAATCGGTTCTCCATGATACTCTATATGTTGGAGAAGGAAGAATGGTGGATAGATCAATATATGATCATTTAGACCAATCAGATTGCACATTAATCACGAGGAAGATGTTTTTCAACATTTCACCCAAGAAATTAGATATTGATCGAGTTCCTTAGGATGTTTATGTGAAAATCATATATCGAGTCATTTCTTCATGATGTTTACGTGATGGAGAAGAGAAAACTTGCGCTTTTCGCCAAAAGTTTTCCAAATTGCCAAAATTATCTCTGCCTCCCCAAAGTCCGCACTTGGAAATTTTGGAAAAATTTCCTTTGTAGACCCAAGAATCGCTTATTTGGGAAAAATTCCTCTTTGGACTCACAAGTCCACATTTAAAAAAAAATCTCCCCAAGGCCCTCCAAAACTTGGAAATTTTTTTAGAAAACCTTTCCCGGCTCGCACGGCCACAGCAGAAACTTGGAAATTTGGGCAAAATACCTTCCCTACTACTCTGGCCCAGTAACTTTCAAAATATGAGGAGTTAGAAGGAATTATTCACCTTTCTAGAAAGGGGAGGAAATTTCCTATCTGTTGGAGCTGCTTTTAGGATTCCGTAAGTATTTGAAATATTTAAAAAAATTGAAATTGAAGCATTAAGGAGGAAAAAATGGCATAGTGAATCAAAACTAAGAAGGGGCTTATTTTGGATAACAATTTGGTGACTTGCTGTGGGAATCTTCCAAATAGATGAAAGATCGGTGGCCTTGAATCCTCCATTGGCATGGAGTCATCTTGATAAAAAAATCTGATCTGTTGGAGTGTAATGGAATCATCCAAACCCACTCCAAAGTAGATACTCTACTGATTTAATTCTTTCGAGCTTCAGTCTCATCTATGGCCAATATGAACCGTAAACGAGAATGCACCGTAAATAATAGAGCATGTGCACTAGTACTTAGGGAAATAAAACCTAACTTACAACAAAATAATGTGCATACGCACTTGGAGGAATTAGAAATCCTAGATTAATATATACAGGGGTGAGAAATTCTCCTTTTAGTAGCAACGTTTGAGATGGATTCCATTGACTGGAATCAGTAATTGCTACCATCTAACTTAGTACAATTTGGAAAAGTGTTTCTACCTTTGCATTCCGTTATCATGTATGGGCCACTCCATATGGCATAAAATTTGGAATGCTTTCCTGGTTTTGCATGATCAACATCCCATTTTAGTACTAGGTCTCCAACTTGGAAAGTCCTGGGTTTAGCCTTTCACAAAGCTTCTTGATCGATTGCTTGGTCCTTCTCCATGGTCTGCAATGCATGTATTCTTGTTTCTTCTACATCCATTATCTCTACATATCTGATTTCCATGGGCTCGAATTCAGCTAGTTCCATTTGTTTCATGAGTTCTACTGCGTACAACTCAAGTGAAATGGGTAGAGCTGTTTCCTTCCCATATACAAGCTTAAATGGAGAGTTTCTATAGACTTTGTTTGGTGTGATCCTATCAGCCCATATAAGCAGATTCAATCTTTGTATGTCATGTAATTTGGTTTTCATCTAGATTCCTCCGATAATACTCGGTAAGTTCTTATTTGTGGAATTTTCTTGGCCATTACCCTAAGGGTAATAGTTTGATGAAGTGCTAAAGTAGATTCCATTTTTGATAGCCCCATCTCAGTGATCTTGGTATAAAGAAATACCAATGCATTTTTTCGATATGATAGTAACGGGGTTCAAAACCTAGTTACTTATCCCTTCATAAAAATCCATGATATTGGATTCATTTTCCTCCTTGAGTGCACGCTTCAATCGACTTGGTGAAATAGTCGGTGGTGTAAGTATCCATTTGTGGCCTTTTCTTGAATTAAGGTTGATCACTCCAATGAAGTCTTACCCCCATTTCATGAATGGTTTTCTACTTAAATTGGGTGAAGGGGCAGGGCTGCCAACCTTTCTTTCCCTATGAAGAATGCACACTTTTTTATTTTCTTGACCCATAAGTAGCAATCCTTGAACATTGAGGCCAAAAGTAACCAACCTTCATGATATTGAGAGCTGTTATTCAAGGAGAAAAGTGGCCTCCTACTTTCCGTCATCAAACTCATGTAGTAGCCTCTCAACTTGACATGTTCTAATGCATCTCAATAGAACACCATTGATTTCCGTCTTGAACAAGACACCATCAATAAGAACATACGAAATGGCTTTCAATCTTAAGTGTATCCTCTTTTATTTTCTCATCTCGAGGGATCAAACCTATTTGGAAAGTAATGCACTAGATCTTGATTCCCACATGGAATGGGTGCATCATTAGCTGGTTGTTCTTGATCATCTTGCGGCAGGACAACCTCTTCTTCACTTTTTGGATCATTTTGTTGTTTGGAAGCAAGCTGCTCACACAACCCTTGGCCACGAACCAGCTTGGTCACCTTGATCTCAATGTCATATTCCATCACACGGGTGATCCATCCTACTCTCTTCTCATTCAAGTCCTTGTTCAGGAGGGGAAGTTTTTGACACCAACATGAGACACTAACAGCTTGGATTTTATCGCTTGAGACAAAGTGCTTGAACTTATTTAGAATTCTAATAACAACAAGGACATGATTTTCAATAAAAGAATACCTCACCTCATAATCTTCTAGTCTCAGGATCGAATAATTCAATGGGTTGTTCTGAACGTTCTCTATTCAGTTGCACTAGAATGGAAGAGATTATGTCTAATACCCCAAAGGAATACAACATAAAGTACTTTGAGAAGTTTGGGTTGATGAGAGTTGGAGCTTGTGATATTTCTTGTTTGATGGCCTCAAAACTCTCTTTTCCTTCTGTTGTCCATTTGAATTCAAGATTCTTCTTCAACATCACTAGCAAAGGCTTCACAAGAGTGAAAAAATTAGGTACAAACTTGCATGAACAAAGTTTATCCTCCCCAAAGAACTTTGGAGAGATTTCTTGTGTTGTGGCAATGGAAGTATTCTAATGGCTTCAACTCTTTTAGGATCAATTGTCAACCCTTCTCTAGAGACAATGTGGCCCATCAATTTTCCCTCATGTTCTAGGAATACACATTTATCTCGGATTCAAAGACACTCTAAACCTTTTACATCTCTAAAACACTTGGCTGAGGTGAAAGAGGTGGTCTTCTTCATTATTCGAGAAGACTGTGATGTCATCTAGGTATACTAGAAATATTTTGTTGATCAATCATTTGAATGCCATGTCCATAGCTCGCTGAAAAGTTGCTCCAGCATTTGACAGTCCAAATGGCATCTTCTTATAGGCATATGTACCCCATTTAGTGGTGAATGCAGTCTTGAATTAGTCCTCTTCTTTCACCATTATCTGGTTGTAGCCTTAGTAGCCATCTAACAATGAAAACCTCTCAGAACCAGCTACAACTTGCAAGATTTGTTCCATTGAAGGAAGTGGGTAGTGATCCTTGAGTGATGCTCTGTTTAGATCCCTGAAGTCCACACACAACCTGATTTCTCCATTTCTCTTCCTTACAGGCACCAAGTTTGCAACCCAACTTGAATGTTTGATAGGAAAGATGATGCTAGCCTCAATCAGCTTGTTCAATTCCTTCCTCATGAGAGGCTCAATGTGAGGATTCACTGGCCTTTTCTTTTGTCTGAAGGGCTTGGACTCAGGATTTAACTCAATAGTATGCTCAGCCAATTTTGGGTTGAAACCCCTTAAATCCTTATAGGTCCATGCAAACACATTTGGGAATTCTTGACAGAGTTAAACCAGTTTAGCTTTCTCTTGTGGGGTACTTACCTTCCCAATTTGCAATGTTTTTCCCTCACCTATTGAAATGAGCTCTGAATCTATGCCCCTTACTTGAATGTGTTCTTTCTCCCTCCTGAACTGGTCATTTCAGTTGAAGATGGATTCCAAAGTGACAAGAACCTTTAGAAATTTGTTGGTTCTCAGCTGCACCACTTGGTCACCATACTGTTGTTCCAATTTGTCTTGGTTCTTTGAGGAGAACTCAGCTTCTTCTTGAAGGAAATTGACAATTTTCTGATCACTCTCAAAGACTTGCCAACTTGTATTGTTGTCTAGAACAGCTGGCCTTACAACCACCTTGATGTGGGGCTGAGACTTATCACTCCTTATGCTTTCCGCAACATCAAATGCCGCCCCAATTGTTGCCAGTATTTATGCAGCTTCATTATTCTTCCTTGGGATGGAATTGATGCTGAAAGCTCCAAAATATTCAATGAGATCCCATACCCAATTCTTATAGTTCTTCAAAGAGATCATTCTAGCAGCATCTTTTCCTCGACATGGTTCACAATCATCTCGCTATCTCCAAAGACTTATAAGTTATTAAGCCCTTTCTTTCTTTCCCAATGTAGTCCATGAATCAAGGCTTCATACTCGGATGTGTTTTATGAGCATACAAACTGAAAGTTAAAAGATGATTAATATTTTATGCCTTTAGGTGAAATAATCATATCTCCTCCTCCAAAGACCTTTTCTACTTCTTGAACCATCAAATAATAGCTTTCATACCTCATTATCATCTTTGTGGTTTGGCTTGTTGATGCTAGGGAGAGGTTGATTTTCTTCATGCAAGCAATAGACTCCTAACTCAGATTCTTCCATTTCCTTGTAAGGGTCAAAATCATGTATCTTTCTTTCCCATTCATCAAGAGTCAAGTCTGGAATGCTTCCAACCTTGGTATCAGCTTCATGGATGCTTGGATGATCCTCTTCATCAAATGCTGAACAATTTACATTGATTGGGCTCGGTGTATGAGGCTCAATATGAAAATTGGTAATGGGCTCAGATATAATTGTAGCCTTAGTTCCATACCTCGTTTTGAACAACATGTGTGACCAATCAGTAGACAAATAGCCTCCAATTTTGGTAGTGAAGTCTCTTGACAAGCACAATGAAAAAAATGGTGGCAAGTCTATGACTGATATGTCTTGTAAGACAATCACATTTGGACATGCATGCAATGTGATTCTTAAATCCTTGATTTTTGAAAGCTCATGACACCGATTTCCCATCCAATTACACTCCACACCTTTTAAATGAAATCATAATGAAGACCCAGTGATAACCTATTTGCTTTGGTATCACAAAGTTACTTTCTCCGTAATCAATCATGCAATTGTGCACCAATTTATCTCCAATTATAAATGAGATATATAATGGTGGGGCTTCACATTCTTACCTTGTTGTCCTCCATGATTTTCTCAAGGTGAGCTCTATTGGTAATCACATTTTCTTGTTGATGGGGTGTTGCCTTGATGCTGACCAATTTTCCATAGCAGCTTATAACAGATCTCTTTGGCTCCCGGGATAGCCAATGAATCCCACATTGAGATGTTCACATTTTTTTCTTCATCTTCTCAATGATTTTGAAATTATATGAACCATCCTTTTGTTTCCCTTTTCTTTGCACGAGGTTTCTCTTACATGGGGATGTCACAACTGGCACTTGAGCTGGTCTAGGAGGTGGCTTGGGCTAACCCTACATATTTGGAGTTGTACTTTTATTGCTAACACTTTGTGGAGTAAGAGAGGGGTGTGGATCACATGGATTTTATGTTTTTTCCTCTCCAATACCCCTTTTCTTGGACCTTGTATTGGCAGCTACACATTGAGGTGTTTGATTCATACGACAAAAATATTCAATCACGCCTGACCACAGTGTGGTCTCATTTAGAGGTGCCACTTGGCTGAGAAGGTCCCTCTTCCGATTCCCTTCTCGGTTTCCCTCTTGTTCCACACCCATTTTTCTCAACATTAGGGCTTGATATTCATCATCATTGAACCACATTGAATGGTCTTGAGGTTGATTGCATGGGAAACACCAGTCATATTCTTGAGCTATGTTATTCTGTAATGGTACCAATGCTCTAGATGTCAATACAACATTAGGATTCATGGGAGAAATTTGGAATGGTCTATAAGTAGGATTCCTAACTTGGTTTTTGATTTACAGTTTGAAAGGGTGGCCTATTAGGCTGATATGGAGGTCTATTGTGTTGGGTTTGAGGCTGATATGGTCTAAAATTTTGAGCTTGCTGCCTCTTAATTGTCACCATCTCATTACCTAAATTTTGCAGTTGCTTCATTACTTGTTGAAGCTGATTTGAGGTGCTAGAAGATGAGGTGGAGGCTTCAGTGTTGCTTTGATTCCTTGGAGTAGGAATGGGAGCTAATGTGGGTGTTTGACTAGTTCTTGGGCTTCCTAATTCTAGATATAGAGGCATAGGTGGCCTAGGTGCAAGTTTACCAGCCTAAATTAAAAAAAATTCAGCTCTAATGGAAATGTTATAGGTTGTTGGTAAAGTTAGACCTCCCATAGATTGAATCATTATAGAAATATCATAATTTAAAGCCTTAAGGAAATATAGGAAAGCACCTTAATGTTGTTGGTCTCATAGCCAATGGAATCCTATCCCATTTCCTCTAGAATCTAAAGTTGAAATCATCAACTACTCACTAGGATCCATCCTTATAGTTGTCAATAGTTCCAACAAAGACAGATTATCCCCTTTTTCTCCAAATTGATTGTGAAGGGATGTGCACAGATGGTTCCAAGTCTCGAATATAGCCTATTGTTAGAATTCGAACCATTAAAGATTTACCTTTCAAGGAGGATGCTAGCGACTTGATACCAACATCCATTTCAGTAATCTCATGAATTGTCACAGACATTCACAATGTCTTAGACGTTTTCACTAGGAGCATTTTGGTTTCTCCTAGTGAAATATGGGATGCTCTTCAATGCTGCAACTGGAACTTGATTTTGTGCATTGAGAGCAAGTGGGATGCTTCCAGTGAAGTTGACATATGGATTGGGTTATGGATATACCATCCTGATTGGCCTAAGAACCCTTGTTGATTGAATGAAAGGTCTATCAAGTGGAGGTGTTGACAAAGTTCTATTCGGTGGATATGGAATCCTTTGGATACTATTTCCTGTTCTTTCTCTATCCGGGGACAAGTGCGCAGATAGAAAAGAAATCCCTCTTCTCTTATCCTTGACCTTGTCTAGATTATTCTCATCAATCTACCAAGCTTAGGCTACTGAAACCAGTGGATTCTACCTTTTGGAGTCACTAGATGTGCAATTTCAAAGCTCCTTATAAGATAAAAAATTACAACAAGTGCACATCAATCTTGTTACAATAAAAGTGAAGACCTCTTGCTCCCACTGGGTGTGCTAGAATTGTTATCACAAAATTACAACACCCCTAAATGGATTCAAATTTCAATGGCTACTATCCTGAAGTTGTGCAACTTATTACTCGGGATAGACCTCCAGAGAAATCTGGTTCTTATTCCTCTGTTCAGGTGCATGCATTCAGATTGCAGAGGTTTCTAATCCTAAAACCTATTCTAATTTTCCAAGGAGACAAAGTTAAGAAAATGTAGGAAAATAAAACCTAGACTAACAGAGGTGATGCACAAAGGAATGAAGAACATCTACTCTACCAAAAGACACAGACTAGAAGATATAATACAATCACCATGCATAAATAACCGAAATGTAATGAAAGATCGAAACGTAGCAATGAAAAAAGAAAGGGTTAAAAATCATCCATAGACTCGTATTATTGCTCCAAAGGTTGGATACGATGCATTACATTGGCCAAGAGGATGGATTTCGCATTACAAAGATACTGGGAGGCCTAAAATTCCACAACTTCACTTACAGACAAGAGAATCGGGAGAGGCGGACTCAAAATGTCCAACATAAAAATTGAGCCGAGATCTTACATTTATAGACCAAGCGAGAGAGAGAAGAGAAAAGAAAGGGACGAAAATCAGATTCAAAATATCAACCACCAGCCATCAAACCCTGCAAATCCACCCAAAACTGTCACAAATCGGTTCTCCATGATGCTATAGTGCCCACAAAATACACGCACAATTACAACATGTGAAATACCGGAATTTTTTTGACTTACATTGCTCACTACACACAACACAACACGGGCTCCAAGTACAAAAACTCGACTCACAACGACAATCACATAAGTCATCAAATCACATAGACACATGCCAACACCATATACATGTTTATACCACACTTTTCCAAATGAATGAGTACTATCAATGACCCAACCACAAGACAAATGACTCCCGGATTGACAACACACAACACATCATTTCTTAAATTGCATCCTAAGTTCATTCCACATTTAATTTACAGTTCGACCATTTCAAGTTGGCTTCCTTTATGCATCACGGGAATTTCCATAACTTACTTGCTTAATTGGCACAATTCAAATCACATATAAAGTATTCAATTATCTTGTTCTTATGTCACGAATATGCTTCTCAAGCGTTTATTTAATGTTTCAAATTTACTCTTACTACACAAGAGAATCTAACGTGATGTCAAGATGAGATCTTGGGATTAAGGAAGACATAGGTTTGAAGTAGCTCTTTTTTTTTTCAAAAACATCCATCGATCACGAAATAGTTATTTCGCTACCATAGTTGTTAAAGTTCAATAACTTATAGACTTCCATTTATATTTATATATATCTTTTTTTTCTCGAAGTTTGGTCACACCAAGGCAATTTATATTCTTTGTAACACATGAAGATGATTAAACTAAGTCATAAGGACTTAAAGTGACATTATTCCTAACCTCAAATTTTTGTTTTACTCTCATATGATTTACTTTTGCATCGCACTAGGGTCTCATTATTACTATCATTTTAAACATAAGAGTTACAAAAGTACTTGTCCGACATATTAAAGAAGCACATGGTTAAGCTTAATTGCTGTTTCACCTGGGGCTTTAATCTCTATTATAGGTGTGATTAAGGTTAAAATGTATTTACCCTATAATCCTTTCATGAAAGATCAAGGCACTAACTTTTCACAAGCCCAAGACAAGACATTTATCTATGCGGGACAAAAGAGTTCACTAACGAGTATGCAAGACATAGAAAAACTATATTGCGATCTTCATTTAGGTCATTTGGATCCAACAAGGATCTCATTCAATCGATGAATTTAATTTCTAGATCTAATTTCATAAGGCCCGGAAATCCAATAAGATACAAGGAGTAATATCTCTAGCTACTCCACAAATGGGAAGGTTACACCACTTAGTCATTCCTTCTAACAAGGACTCATAAGATGACTTCCAAGGCGGTCTTCGCCACTCAGCCTGGTGTCGGACCTGAAGAGAGGACACTCTTCTCGCAATTACTAGAACTAGAAGGAAACTGCATACTCTGGATAAGGTTGGACCATGTCATTCCTAAAATATGGTTCACGACAATGTCACTAAACATATTGACTATGACGATAAACTCCAACTAGGGGTTTTATTTACCTAACCTAGGAGGTCTCATCGAGTGCAAAGCTTAAGTTCGTTATACGGTCTTAAATTTCTTATATGGTAAAAAGAATCACACATGCAGGTAAGTTATGCACGAATATTTTATTAAGGTTGAGTGTTCCCATTAAAACTCTTTATTATGTTTGCAAGGTAAGAAGATAACCCAGTAATTAATTTAACCGTTTATTGAATACTGAGAAAGTACTACAAGATATTAACTTCAATTTCAATTTACTATGTATAAATCAAACCCTTTTTCCATACACAACTAAGAAACAAATTGAACCGGTGATTAGATGCACATTTCCTAAGGTATCCCTAAAACTAGCATATCATGCATATTAACAAATTTCAATTATAACTTTTCGGTAACAAGAGACTACATTAGATAGTTATTCATTTTACAATGACCTATAAAAATTACAATAATAATAATTAAATTACACATCGCCTTTTTCGTCGTCGTTCTTCCATCCTGCAAAACCCACGTGAGCATGATATCGTATAAATCGCTTGCACTTGGCATCCACCCTAATCAATCATAAGTATCATTTTTTAGTTTCCCATTTACATATGACAATAATTACAATTTGCAATCGAAAAAAAAAGATCTAGAAACATGTATTCATTGCATTTCATCTTTCTTCATTTTGTAACCCAAGAGAGAGAAATAGAAGGGAAGAGAGAGAAAACACCATTTTATCAAAAGTTATTTTTCACACAACATATACACTAAATGGGTTTTAAACAGTTATTTGCATGTGTTAAAAGTTTCCAAGGTGGTTTGGCAACCCTACGAGGGTCTACTGACTTTCTATTTTTATATTTTCTTACTAACTGCAAAAACGTACAAAACATGCTCGAAGGCTAAGAAACTACTTCCAAAAGTTATCTTATGATGAGAACACCTTCTACAATCAACTTTCTACGTGTCCCCGGATAGACCAAGAGTTCATAAGAACGACGGAATTGAAAAAGAGTGAACGGTTTACATTTGGCGGCTAGTTCTCCGAGGCCATGGTCGTGAATCGGTCATAGTTCACCTAGTTGTAAAATGAAAAAGGTTAGCTCGAGGGCCTGTAAAACCACGTCCAAAATGACGTTTGATGGAGGAACATGAAATGAGACATCTCCTACTAGTTACCCTATATGATGGGAATTCATCAGTCGATGGGACCGAGAACTACGAGAACCATTTTTAAAGCTGCAAAAAGTTTTCCGGAGCGACAAGATGAAATTGGACCCAGTTTGACCTCACAAACCTGTGACCAGAGGCCTATAAAATGGCTTCGCTAAACTCTCCGAAAAGTTCTCTTTTCTATACTTAATGTTCAATGCATTTGTCTAGTATAAATGCTAGAGGTTTGCTGAAGACGAGACGTAATTTCTCCATTCAAAGTTTCAAATGGCGGTTCAAAACGAAAGCCAACTTTCTAGATTTAACAACTTTCTACCGCTATAAACCAAAGTGTAACAAGGTTCCTATAAGAGTATCAAAAGGATTTCATATGTTCATTTCGGGTCAAACCAAAGGTCAAGGTGACTCCTTGTATACCAAGGTACACAAATGAATCTTCACATCTCATTTCCCAGAGTTGCTAAGGGCACTTAGCAAGTCTCTAAAAATTGCAAAATTTAACTATTTGAAACAAGGAGAAGGTCAAATTTATCAATGGGGAGTCAAATTCTTCAGTCGATAAAATGATATTGGAGTGATCAAGAAGGGTGAGAGTTTTCTAAATCATCTCGAAGTGAGAATGATAGTTCATGGTTTAAAGTAGATGAGTTATAAAGACTTCAAGAGTCAGCAACACGACACTTTATTGTTTTACTGCGAGTTGAAGGGACATTTAACTGTATTGAAAATCCTAATAATTTAAAATTCTATTTAGTTGTAAAAGAGAACTAAAACACGAGAATTATGAGAGGTAAGGGAAGAAGAACCATGCCTGGAGAGTGGAGTCGGTCGAAACTGTGGGATTTGGTTCAGTAACTTGCTTGGGCACATCGTCAACCAGATCACGAGCATCCACAACTCCACCATTTAACATACACGTCTATCAATAAAATTTGTAACTACATACTTGAAAACCATTCCGCTACTCTGATCACATTTCTCCTACCTTCTGGATTCGACCCACCACTTGCTGAGCATGATCAAATGGTTTCTTATTGTTGTTGTTTGGGTAGGACGAGATCTTCCTCCTTTTGTGCATAGCCTCAAATCTTGCAACCATTAGACCATGATTTTTGAAGGCATTTAGTCAAACACTTCACATGCCTTAAGCATGCCCCCACATTTTGCACATTCTCATGTGCTCATCAAAACTAGCAAACATAATGATTAATTCTAGGCATGATACTACAAGAGGCACTCATGCCATCGAAGTATTTACAACCCTCATGCACTGAACCTACATGTCTGAAAGCTAATTAAACCAAAAATGAAGCTTACAAGGTCAGGGTATGTTCCATAAGACCACATCTCTTGAGACATTCTGCCAAACAGACCACAGGCCTTTTCTACACATCCATTTTGTGCATATGCTGCCATCATGGCACTCCATGAGACAACATTTCTTTGAGGCATTCTATCAAATAGTTCAGCACCTTTTTAACATACCCATTTTTTGCATACCTATCATTGCAGTCCAGGAGACTACACATCTTTTAGGTATTTTGTCAAACAGTTCACATGCGTTGTGTATGCCTTCACATTTTGCATACATGTTGATCTGGGTACCTGACAAGACATTTAGAGATAATATCTTCCCATGATGCTTTGATGGATGTCCATGCATTATTCTAAAGCTCCCATTTTGACACAGGCTGGGAAGATATCAACAAAGGTTGTGGGGTGTGGCTTCAAACCTGCCAACCGTATTTTGCTTGGAAAAGTTCCAATGTAGTTTCAACAAAACCATTTTGTGCATATCCTGAAATCATTGCAGTCCATGGAACTGCATTTCTTCCACGCATTTAGACGAACAGTTCACATGCTTCCACGTTTTACAAATGTATCTACTAGGGCACTCATGCAAACTGCAACATCTGACCAAGTTCCTCTACTTTTTTTTTTATTTGTTGGGAGCCCACATAGGTCTGGGCATGGCTAGGAGGATGTTGGCAATGTGACAAGCTAAAACAAAAAAAAATCCTCCTCCATTTTCTTTGATGAACGTCCATACGCTGTCCCCAAGCATCTGCGACTACAACACTGTCAGAACCCCCTCTTCCCATTCTGCGCTGATGGAAAATCCACGCTGGACAGTTTGGCGTGGCCTGGGAGGATGTTGAAACAATTGTGGAGTCTAGCTTTACGTGAATCAAAGGCATTTTCTTGAAATTTTCCAAGGCATCTTCAATAAACTCATTCTGAGCAGATCCCTGAGCCCCAAGCCAACCGCCCCATGCCCAAAACTAACTCATTCCAAAAGCCAAAATGACAAAACCCTAACTGCGTTTTTATTTATTTTTATTTCCTCCACTTTGCCCTAATCCGCCCCTTTTATGCACTTTCATTTATTTATTTTTAATTCCTTTTATATTTATTTATCTATTTCTTTTGTTTGTTTTAATCTAAAAACATCATAAAACCCTAAAACGAAGTAGACAAATAATTAAAATATAACTTAAAGTCAATCCATTACCAGAGGTGAAATTTTGACACAAAAGTGACTGATCGAAGTCGGTGATATGAGTTATAATAGTATTATAAACATTATTTTAATAATTTTACGGCTTAATAATGATAATAATTATTAATCCTATTAATGTTGACGACCGACAAACTCGAAGAGCCGAGAACCAAATTTTCCTTTAACCGGATAACCATCCATGATGCTACGGGGTCCACAGTTTGGGGTGTCGACAATGACCCGAAAGGCAAGAAGGAGAGGGAAGGTGAAAATTCTTCACTGCGACTTGGATACGGTCAACAATGGTCAACAAAAACACACACACACCAGTCTCCCAGGCTTAGCAATAAGGTCGCCATGCGCCAGACCTGGGGAACATCAAACGGGGCATTACATATGCTCTACGTGTTGGAGAAGGATGAATGGAAAATTGATCACCATTTGATAATTTCAAGTAATCGATCACACATTAATGATGAGGAATACATTTTTCAACATTTAACCCACCAAATAAGATATTCGATTGGTTCCTCATGATGTTTGCATGCAAATCAGATATATACAATTGTTTCTCCATAATGTTTGCATGCTGGAGAAGAGAAAATGGTGGGATTGATCAAAATCTGATCATTTTGAGCAATCAGATCACACATTAATGGCGAAGAAGACATTTTTCAACATTTCACCCACCAGATCCTACAAAAACAATATTTTAAGCTTCCATGGCATGGAGGAGGTCGAGATCTTTCCAATGGTATCAATTTTGTTGCATTTGGAGCTCTGGTTCGAAAGATATGACCATTTTAATTTTTGAATCAAATTCATACAAAAATGCAAAATGCAACCTTCAAAATGGATCCACAGCCGAAAGTGCAACTTACTCCTTTTTTGTGAAAAAACACAAAAATCCCAAAAACCTCCGCGTTCCGCAACGCCGCCATATAATTTTTCCCCAAAGGCCTCGCAGCCTCAAAAATTTGAATTGCACTGCTTTTTCACCGGAAAACTCTAAAATTTCAAAGGTATGACGTCCCCGCAAACCCGCAATCCCGCCACTTGTCAATTTTTTATTCAAGAAGGGTCTTGAGTCCTTGGGCTCCAAATGAAAATTGTACCTTTGCGTAGAAAAGGGGGCAAAAGTTCAAAGTATCTCCACAACCCCTGTAGCTTCCGCCACATTTCATGTTTTCATTTATCAACATATCTTTCGGGATTGCGGGTTCGAGCCTCCAAATCGCACCTTTTCACCAAAAGTTTGAAAAAAAAATTAAAGTTCCCATAGCTCCACACCTCCGCCACTTGCATTTTTAACTTAGCAAAAGAAACCTTCACCAGGCTTGCGGGCCGACAAATGAAAACTAAGCCATTTTTGCTGAAAAATGCCAAAAGTTTGAAAATCTTTAAAACCCACAACTCTGCCATTTGTCTTTTTTCATTAGTCAACGAATTTCTGGGATCATGGGCTAGAAATGAAAAGTTTCTCTTTTCTCCAAAAGTTTTCCAAAGTGCAAAAATTATCTCTGCCTCCCCGTAAGTCCGCCCTTGGAAATTTTGGGAAAATTTCCTTTACCCCAGAATCGCTTATTTGGGCAAAAATTCATCCACGGCCCCACAAGTCCACATTTTGGAATAAAATATCCACAAGGCCCTCCCAAACTTTGAAGTTTTTTTGAAAAACCTTCCCCTAGCCTCGCAGCCCCGAATCCTTGAAATTTGGGCAAAAATTCTTCCTGTGCTCGTCGGCCCGTAAATTTCAAAATATGAAGAGTTTGAATGACTTCTTTACCTTTCTAGAAAGGGAGGATATTTCATATCTCTTCGATCTACTTTCAAGATTCCATAATTAATTAAAATATGTAAAAAAACCAAATTGAAGCATCGAAGAGGGAAAAATGGCATAGTTAATAAAAAATAAGCAAGGGCTTATTTTGGATAACAATAAGTAACTATACGGGATGCTTATAAATAGGAGTCTCTCATTACCATTCAAGAAATATTTTATATTCTCATTCTATTTTTGTAAATTTTGTTTGCTTAATGTGTAAATAAGCCTAAAATTGAAAAATATCTTGAAAATACCACATGAAAAACGCCATAAAATTATTACTTGAGTAACAAAAAAAAACAACCATAAGCTTCAATTTTATTGAACACATTATGATAACATGTAATATAATAATCTTGCAAAAATTGGCCATAGTAACATCTTCATGTATATTTTTCACTTTATACTAAACATATGTGTTATTCCACATTTTCAAACAATGTTTCTTAAAACCATTTATCTCCTTATTCGTTCACATCTAGTTAGCCAACTTTTACACGAAACCTTATGAAAAGACTTGTAAGATACCTTTTATTTAAATATGATATAAAATACAACTATTGCTTAACATAATGGCTTAGGAAATTATTATATACATGGAATAACTATGAATACATATTGAGAGGAATATTTTTTTATCAAGGGTTAAGATTTTTTACCGGGGTTCTACCAAGAATAAAAATGCCAAATTCCCGATATAAAAATAAGGAACAATGTAAAAAAACAAAAAATTAGCACCACCGCAACAATAGAAAATACAAAAGGACTAAACGATCATTTTATCTTTGACTTCCCATGGCGGAAGAGATTCCACCCATCTTCCTCGGGAAGATCCTTGTGTTTCTCAACCAAGCCAAAGGTCATTCTTAATTATTCATAGTATCTCATGCCCTACAAACCTTGAGGATTTTAAGTGAGTCAACATCAAAGGGAAGGGAGTTGAAACACTCCCAGGCCATGATTAGGGTACAAAAGAAGCATCAAAATTCAATACTACTTCTAATTTTCCTTTCCAAAAGCGCTCTTCTTAAAATTTTAATATTAGTTCTTGAAAATAATCTTTAGGATTACCTTTCTTAACTAATTTTCTTACCAAAACATCATTCTATACATGGGACACACATTTAGAGAGATATAATATTATACCGGTTTGTGTCGAGAGATAATATTTCTTCATCAAAATGGTTCACGGAACTGGGGCATTCAAATTTTTCATTAACCACCGATGTGAATGAGGCAGGGTAGGGGTGCTATCAAAGGACCCCCCATCACCCATCCTGATGTCAGCAATGGACAAGTGCAAATCATAAACTCCAAATCCATCGAATCCCTCCAACGTTGGATTCCCACGCCCAAACCCATCCATTAGATCT
Organism: Taxus wallichiana var. yunnanensis; assembly: GCA_018340775.1. Classification (NCBI taxonomy): domain Eukaryota; kingdom Viridiplantae; phylum Streptophyta; class Pinopsida; order Cupressales; family Taxaceae; genus Taxus; species Taxus wallichiana. The sequence continues at coordinate 714,064,695 of CM031240.1, read as the reverse complement.
TTACATGGTTTATCCACATCATAAACATCAATCATCTCCAACAAATATTTGACCTTATTGGACTCAAGGTATGGGAAAGAATGCACCATGTCATGAGACCCTAAATATTATAATTTAATATAAAATTTGTAATATGGTGAGTGGGGTTTCCTTTTTAGCACTATAACATATAACACAAAAATAGTTATATCTTCATAGAAAAGTCTCTCTACCAAACCCCATTTTTTGATTTGATCATGATTGATACTTTGAGATTTTACCTATAGGGACACATATCCAAAATGGGCATACACCATTCTAGAATAAGATATGGTGGTCTCGATCTATATCTAGTACATTTCAAGTGCACATGAAATGCCCCAATCACCTAAGGTTCTCATAAATCAAGATGTAGGGCTAGTAGTCTCACCTAGATAGGTAAATAGCTAGGAGGTGGATATCCAAAAATACCAGGGACCCCTTTTCCTATATTCAAATTTTTTTCCAAAAATTAATGTCCTTCCTCTAGGATCCTTATGAAATCTTCATCAATAAGAAATTTAAATAGAATAGTTTCATGGGCCATGGAAACAATTTCAATATTACCTCTTGGATTGCATTTTATTTTAGTCCATGTTCTCATAGCATCTCTATTTAGACTATAAACAACAAATCCTCCTTATATATAATAGGCATACCTCGAGAAGATTTTTTTGATGAGCTCCTTACGAAATGCAATAGAGATACCATCTTCATCCCAAAAATTTATTGGTAGAGGAGACAAGAGAGTTTCCCACCTTTTGAAAACTCTATGCCTAAAGAATTTTTCTTCCCATGAGGCCTCCTTGCCTACTAGTGGGAGTCAAGGTGGACCAAATCGGGGTCGTGGTTGATGTTCCTCCCATCCAAAATTTGAACCTCCCATGCATCTCATCTCAAATCCATCGTAAATATTTTCAAAAATATATTCAAAGACTTTTTCAAATTTAATAAATTTAAACACATTAAACTTACCATTATATAAAACCCATTTTAGCCTTACATTTTTTCATTGATCAAAGAAAAAAATTATAAGATAAGATCCTAAAGATAATAATTTTTTCTGTTGAATAACAAATTTCAATACTCCCGCATCATTATAAAATCCCACACCTTCACACCATCATACCATCATTTCTCCCGCTCAATATCATCCCCTCTTATTTTTTATTATGAGCATATTTTTGGCTTCCAATTTTAATATATAAAGAGATAAGTTTTCTATTTTTCACTAGCATATCATGTAGATATAAATTTCTTGCAAAATAAGTTCAAATAAAAGGTTTTCATATAATTTTAACCATATTACCCTACCATAATGGATGTTGTACGATAGATTAAACTATCATATTTATTAGAGACCTCCAAATTTAAAATGGATGTCTCTCTTCATATTTCTATATGAAATATCTCAAGACTCTAAGTGAAACATTCCTCCTAAGGATTCAATAATTATACCATTGAGATTGTTTTTCCAAGCTTGAGAGTAATGATACCTTTGAATTACATTTTCAATAAATAATAGCTAATAAAATATTTTGGCACACATTTATGGATTTAATTTTTTTGTAAATACATTTCTATGGAGTTGTTTGTTCTACTAAAGTGTAACGCCACAAATTTCCTGCACAAAACCCAAGACAACCCAATAGTTTGATTGGAAAATTCACGAGAATAATTTTTGTTTTTTTAAATGGATACAACGGTGTAACCTCCAACAAGGTTTAGTTTATTCCCGGTTAATATTTTATTCATTTAAAAAAAAATTATTTAATTCTCCGTTTGGCTTTAAAATCCCATTATTATAATCTTTATTTAATTTAGTATCATATTTCAAATGTCCTTTAATAATTTCATTATTTAGGGCTAAGTCTAAACTTACACTCCCAGAGCTTAAACACAAGTAAATTTAATTCCTAATATAAATATTGCCTAGTTACTAAAGAGTATATTTGATTTAATTAATTACAATGGTCAAGGTGTTTATTTTAAGAGCCACCAACAATACATTAAGGATTACAAAATAAAATTAACTCCTACACCACATAATCATCCCCATTTAAAACTTACACATGCATTTCATTTAAAACATATTCCCACCTAATTCTCACCTAACTTTTGTAGGGAAGATTCTTAGACATCGAATGGACTAAATCTAGGCCCTTGGATTTAGGGATTCAAACTAACCCTAATCCTCTTTCAGAAATCTTTTATTAATTCTCTTGACTTATTTCCTCATTTTGTTTAGCATGTTTTGGAAGGAGAGAAGGAGAGGAAAGGAAACCATAGAATGGAAATGGATATCAAGGATGGATACTCATTATTTCATTGCTTATTATATTATTAGTAGGGTTTGTCTACAATTTTACTTAAACCATTTTACCCTCTCCTAGGGTTTTTTAAAATTTTATTTGTTCTTGAACAATTTCATTTTATTTTCCCTATTTCGGCATATGGGAAATTTTGCCTCTTTATAAGAAAAATTGTATCAAATAGAGGTATACATTTTTTTGTGTGTATATACATATATATACATCCCTATATATATACATGTATGTGTGTGTGTGTGTCTATATATATATATATATATATATATATATATAATTGTTTTTAAATTCATGTGGCTACAGTTTCTCGAAATTACAGCCCGCATATTTTACAAAGTCCGAATGAAACAAAAATAGACGTGTATTAAAAAAATGTGGAAAAGGTTTTTATATTGGGTGTGTTTATTGTTTAGTGGTAGGGGAGGTCTCGACTCAACCCCCATCCCATATGATATGGGGTGGGGGGTGGGAGTCGATGACCTCCGCCTCCCAACTAATATAAAACCCAAACCTCCTACATAGCCACAACAACCAAAGTCAATCCAATAAAAATTATATATATATATATATATATATATATATTTATTATCTATTAAACTTATTATACGAATATATATATATATATATATATATAAAATATTACTAATGGAATTATAAAATGTTATTCATTTTATCTAATATCAATAAATATAAAATTATATTATATTTAATATATATATATATATAAATTTATATAATTAAATATAACTATAATTTTGTATGTATGTATTTTTTTGTTTTGCCCTTTTTAAAAGATAAAAATGATTTATAAGACAAAGTAAAACACAAGATAGGTAATTTTAAAAATTTCTACCTATTCCTATAAGAGCTTTTGTAATTGAGAAACGAAATAAATTTTCTTATTCATTCTTATATGATTTGTAAGGGGAAACGTTTTCCCTATTCTAATAATCCTACATCTACTTTCTTTCCTTCAACATGACTAGAAATGAAACTATAATTTAAATACTTCAATATGCCTTTCATTCGATAGATCCTATTATATGCATAAGAATTCCTCGATATCAATGAAGATTTAAGGCAAAGTATCATGTTCTTGGGTCCCCCAGATTTTTTCTAACTCCTGGCCAAGAAAGAAAGAGCAAGCTCGAAAAAAATGTGAAAAGGTTACGAGAAACATTATACTATTGTAAAAATCGCGAAAAATGGCTAAGTCTTAGTCTCAGGACAGCTAGGACAAAAGTACCTTTACGAGGGATGCGTGGATAATGGATTGCCCGAAGGAAGATTTTTGTCCGGGAAAGCCGGGAATAAAAAAAGTACGCGAGGGACGCGTGGGACACTAAGCGCGAAATGGGCGAAGATCTAAGAGGAAAAGTCAACGCGTTTGACTCCGCAAAACTTCAAACGGCCATAACTTTTGACTCGAGTCCGATTTTCACAAAATTGGACTTTCTGGAATGAGGGTAGATATATTTAATTAAGAGAAACATATTCGGCTCCAAATCGCTTAATGGTTAATTCATTCCCGTCAAATCACGTAAAACGCCTCGCTGCACTCCAAAATTTGCCCCGCATTACATTTCTCAACGAAATTGCACAAAATTGGTAACCACTTTGTTGGAATTGCGGTTCCGATCCCGATGCACAGAATCAAGAAATTCACGATTTGATCAGAAATTAATTGAGTTTTTTAAGAAAACGTGGGCCAGGTTCATAATAAATGTTTTATTTGGTACCGGAGTGCAATTAAGAGGCATGGTCATCATTCTTCTCTCCTACTGCAGCACATGGGACAGTAGTATGGGAGCATTTTGCAAGTAATATAAAATCATTTCACTCAATTTAATGCTTCTTATAGGTGGTTGAAGGACATATTACGGGATTTCCATTTTCCCTTCTCTTCTCCTTCTCATTTTTTCTATAAATTGGAGTGTTGGGCTCATTATCAAAGGAGAGAGTTTTTGGGTAGCAAACGCACCAAAATTGCTTTGTGAAGCCAGTGTGTTGCAGGCCCTTGTAGTGGACTCCTTGCATGGTGATCCAGGCCCTTATCTTGTAATAGATCGAACTGTGCATATCATGAAGCAATAAAATACCAGTTTGTGGATGTATCTTCCCCTGCTGTGTTTTCTTGCATCCTTCTTGCCCCTTTGATCTTTCTATAAGAATATTGTGTCTATTATTGTGTTCTTGCAGGGATTCATTAACATTGTGTATGCTTGGAATATTGTTGTGAATGCATTTTTGCTAGATTGTGGTGAACTGTCATCACCTCTTCTAGTGTGCACTTTGCCTCTGTATTTCACACATTTGGAGATTGCTCTCACACCCTCCTTTTCTGGTGTATCACCGCTTTAGTGTAGGATTTCATTTTATGTATTCTCTCTCCCTGGTCCCTTGGAAATTTAGATTAGAATAGTTAGCTTATCCTGCATTAGAGTAGATTGTGGCAGGTAGTTTAGGAGCAAGAACCAGCTTTCTCTGGAGGTCTGTCTCAAGTAGCAAGTCCCACAACTTGGAGATAGTACCCATGTTATCCAATCACTCTGTGAGTTCAAATACATGCACAGGGGTGCAATTTGTGATTTGGGAATAACACTACTAAGGGAAAATAAATAGGAAGAGTTAAGATCGAAGAGACTTGACAATAGAGAAGTTGGTACAAGTATAGGTATGTTGACCAAAGGCATAGTTATTTGCAAAAATGGGAGCAAGTAAGAAGGAGTATCCATAGTGGAAAGTAGGAGCGACATAAATGACTCATAGCATAGAAAGAATGCTCGATAATGATCGAGACAAGGGAGATGACACTGTCTCAGGTATAGATGGAAGATCAAGTAGAGAGACATAGGAGATGACTCTATCTCAATAATAGAGGAAGGATTGAAGATGGACCATCTGAGGATGATGGAATCTCAGAGGTTGAAGGGGAGGAAATTAGTTCTACTCGGTCGATATGCTTGTAGATGGTTCAGTATTAGAAGAAGAACTATAAGTAGAGATGACATTGATAATATGGCGTTTGATTTTTAGATTACAAGCATCATTGTTTGGGGAGTGATTGGGAAAAGGTTGTTTAAATACATCGAGCGATTGATTTAAGGGAGCATTTGGGTTATCAGAACAAGCTCACCTCTATCGATGAATTTTGGATGAGATCCTTTTTTGAAAGTCCGACATCTTTCGATGTCATGGCCTTTACTTCTATGATAATGACAAAATTCATTTTCATGATACTAGAATGTTCATTCTTTGTTCTCATCCAACTCTCTAATGGGAGGGATTTCGATCATGCCAACTTCCAACGTTTTGTTTAAGATAGGAGTGTATGACTCCCCCAATGGAGTAAATGACCAAGATGGTGGAAGTCCTCTTTGAGGATATAGAGAGTCTCTCTGAGGTGTTTGATTAGACATGTTATAGATTGTGATGTCTTTAAGATGATAGTGTTCGTGGATCCCTGATTCTTGTCTTTGTTAGAAGAAGAAGGATTTGATTTTGTAAACCGAGAAAAGTCTAGCTTAGACTTAGAGCAAATTTTTAACTTCCCTTTTTCAATGGCACGAGATTCAAGTTTTCGTCCCCATAGTGAAGGCTTCTTCAAATGTATGAAAGGATTCAATCCTTAAAGTGGAAGAAATATGATTGGTGAAAGATCGAGTAAACAACTCGATTTGCTGAGGTTGAGGAAGGGAGAAGGATAACTGATTTATTATTCCTCTCCAATGAGTGACAAAGTCTCATCTTATAGGCTCATCATTGAATTGATGAATGTTATAAATATCATGATCGATATCTTATGTGTGATATTTATTGATGAGGTGCAACAAACATATGGGCTAATTAAGAGAAAGAAAATAGAGAATGTTGGGGTATGTTATTACACCAGTCTAAAGTGGGTCCTACTTAGGGACATAGTAAAGGTTCAAAACATAAGCTCCTGGTCTTGAATTTTTATAAGGTAAAGCTAAGCATGTTTAAATGCTCACAGACTTGTTGTTGAGGATCCTCCCAAAGACTATGAAATTTAGAGAACTTAGGAAGTTCCCATTGGGGAGGATAAGGCTTAAAAGCCACTCATGGATGAATCGATTCTGAAAAGAGTATGAAGGATGAGCCCCTTTAAGTGGAAGCTTCTAGGTCTGCAATCTTCTTAAAAAGAATTTGGATGACATCCGATTGAGGAGAGGGCATGTCTGGTATGTCCACATAAGAAGTAGATGGTATATTTTGTTGATGCATCAATCGGGATTTATCTTTGATTAGTAGGATGATAAGAGGAATAAAGTGCAGGTGTCACCGGGTGAGAGGTATTTGGTAGAAAAGGAGCCCGAGTATAAATAGGTCATGAGAGACAAGTGGTTGAGAGAAATGCCATTGATGTTATGTTTGTGGAGCCTATTTTCATGTTAGAGTGTGGTACACCTTCTATGTGTTACACTCGGGTATTTTTACGGTGGTCCCACTCGCCGGTGAGTGGGTTAGGGGGGTTTGGGGGTGAAGCCCCTGAAGCAAATTTTCATGGGTGGTTTATTAACCCATGGGTAATGGGTAACCGTTATGGGCTGTTTTTGGGCCCATGGTTTTTTCGGTACCCATTGTTTTGATACCCACTTTTTTTGGCTACCCATAGGTTTATGGGACGGTTTTGTTTTTTGCCCATTGTTTGATACCCATGGTTTTGTAAAATTGCTTAAGAAATTGTCTATTTATATGGTCTTATGCATATGATAGAAAGACAAGCAAATGTATTGCAGATGTGTTTTGAATTTGGGTGTGAATTCTGTAGAGTTTGTTGAGCATAGCTCCAAACGGATCTAGGTATTGTATTGAGAGAGTGGAGGCTTGTAATAAAATCTGAGCAAGTGATTCTTGGTGGACGTAGCCCAAATTGGGTGAACCACGTTAAATCTTGTCTCTTTGTGTTGTGTTATTTATTCTGCACTTTTATTTGAGATCTGTAATATTTTCTGCATATTAGTTTCTACTGTTATGATTCTGTAAGGGATTATTCCGCATATTTTATCTCTTATTTCCTAACAATTGGTATCAGAGCCTGGTTTGGTTTGCTAAAGTGTTGAATCACAGGGAAAGTTTTATCTTGAGTGGGAGCTATGGTAGATGATGGAAGATCTAGGGTTGATAAATTCAATGGGAAGAATTTTAGTCTTTGGAAGATGCAGATGGAAGATTACCTTTATCAAAAGGATCTTTATACTCCACTTTCTTGAGAAGGTGAACAAACCCTCGAGTATGACAGATGGAATGGGATTTGTTGGATCGGAAGGCACTTGGAATGATCCGAATGTGTCTTGCATCTTCGGTATTATTTAATGTTTCAAAGGAAAAGACTACAAAAGATCTAATGGATGCATTAGGGAAGTTGTATGAAAAACCCTCTGCCTCTAATAAGATATTTTTAATGAAAAATTTGTTTAATATGAAGATGTCTGAGAATAGTTCAGTAGCAGATCATTTAAATGATTTCAATATGGTTGTGAATATGCTAGCTTTGGTTACAATAGAATTTGATGAAGAAGTTAGGGCTTTATTAATTTTGTGCTCTTTACCTGAAAGTTGGAATAGCCTGGTAATGGCGGTAAGCAACTCGGTTCCAGCTAACTCGAAGTTGAAGTTTGAGGATGTTGTAGGGGTGATTCTAAGTGAGGAAATGTGAAGAAAAATCTCTGGGGAATCTTCTACTTCAGGGAATGCTTTGACAGTGGAAACTAGAGGGAGACAGAAGAATAGAGGAAACCATGGAAAATCAAAAGATCGGGCAAGGTCAAAATCCAAGAGCAAGATTGTATGTTGGAACTGTGGAAAGTCTGGGCATGCAAAGAAGGATTTTGGGAGCTTTGGGACAAGAAGAAACAACAGAAGAAAACAAGGAGGAAAATGTGGCATCGGGTAATGTATGTCAGGATGCTTTGATTCTTTCTTTGCATAATATTATTGAATCTTGGGTTTTAGATTCAGGGGCTTCTTTTCATGCTACTCCACATAGGCATTATTTTGTTGATTATGTTCAAGGGGATTTTGGGCATGTTTTTCTTGGTGATGATGAGCCTTGCAGTATAGTTGGAAAAGGTTCTATTCAGGTTAAGATGTAGAATGGGAATACATGGCTATTGAAGGATGTTAGACATGTGCCTACATTAAGGAGAAATTTGATATCGGTGGGAAATTGGGAAGTGATGGTTGTACTGTGATATTTATAGCTAACTCTTGGAAGGTTACCAAGGGTGCTCTTGTGGTGGCAAGAGGTAAGAAGGTTGGAACCTTGTATTTAACCACTGATAGTACTAATGATTGTAATCTTGTGGCTTCAGATGTAGATACAACATTATGGCACTATAGGCTCGGTCATATGAGCCATAAGGGCATGAACATCATAAAGAAGAATTTTCCTGGATATACAAAAATAGGTTTGGATTTCTGTGAGAACTGCATATATGGGAAACAAAAGTGAGTAAGGTTTCTCAAGGTTGGACCTACGAAGAAAGAGAGTAAGTTAGAGCTGGTACATTCTGATGTGTGGGGCCGGCTTGTATCATCTCTTGGGGGTTCAAGTTATTATGTTACTTTTATTGATGATGCAACAAGGAAAGTTTGGGTTTATTGTATTAGAAACAAATATGATGTATTTGACACTTTTGTTAAATGGAAAGCCTTGGTAGAGAATGAAACAGGTCTTAAGCTAAAATGTCTCAGGTTAGATAATGGAGGGGAGTATTGCAGCAATGAATTTAATGATTATTGTTCTAAGAATGGAATCTGCAGGTAAAAGATGGTTCCAGAACTCCACAAAGAGAATGGGGTATCAGAAAGGATGAACAAAACAATAATGGAACGTGCTAGGAGCATGAGGTTACATGCAGGACTGCCTCTTTCTTTTTGGGTAGAAGCGGTGAGCACAACTATGTACTTGATAAACAGAGGACCCTCAAGTGCCTTGGATGGAGGCATACCTGAGGAGGCATGGTATGGTAAGAAAGTTGATTATTCATTTCTTAGAGTCTTTGGATGTGAGGTGTTTGTTCATATAGACAAGGATGATAGGACCAAGCTAGAGGCTAAATCAGAAAAATGTACTTTCATTGGTTATGGTGGTGATGACTTTGGATTTAAATGTTGGAGTATTAAGGACAAGAAAATCATTCGGTCTAGGGATGTGGTCTTTAATGAGAAAGTCATGTATAAGAAACAATAGTTACAGGAAAATAGGGAAGAATCCAAGAAAGAATATGTAGTGGTAGAGGATCTTCCGGATGGGAAAGTGACCCATGAATCAGTTCAAGAACCTACTCAACAGGAACCCCAAACTCCTACAGTGAGGAGGTCTTCTAGGGTAAGAAAAGAACTTGAACATTTTTCTCCTTCTCTTTATTATTTATTACTCACTGATAGTGGAGAGCCAGAGAGCTTTGATGAAGCAATGCAGTAGATGCCAAGTAAGAAGTGGGAGCAAGCCATGGATGAGGAGCATAAGTCTCTCATGGAGAACCAGACTTGGGATTTGGTGAAGCTACGGAAGGCAAAAAGAGCATTGTAGAACAAGTGGGTGTACAGAGTTAAAGATGAAGAAGGAGGAAAGAAAAGATATAAGGCCCGGTTGGTGGTCAAGGGGTTTGCATAGAAACAAGGTATAGATTTTGATGAGATATTTTCTCCTGTAGTAAAAATGACTTCTATTAGAACTATTCTTGGAATAGTGGCAGCAGAAGACTTGCACTTAGAATAGTTAGATGTAAAGACTGCATTTCTCCATGGTGATTTGGAGGAGGAACTATATATGCAGCAACCAGAGGGCTATGAGGTCAAAGGTAAAGAGGAGATGGTGTGTAAACTGAAGAAGAGCTTGTATGGCTTGAAACAAGCTCCACGTCAATGGTATAAGAAGTTTGATAGCTTCATGATGGAGCAAGGTTATATTAGATGTCATTCTGACCATTGTGTATACAAAGAAATTTGAGGATGGAAGTTATATTATCCTGTGTTTGTATGTTGATGACATGTTGGTTGCAGGTAAAAACATGCAGAAATAAAAGTACTCAAGAAACAACTAAGTGAATCCTTTGATATGAAGGATTTGGGGGCAGCCAGACAAATCCTTGGTATGAGGATAACTCGGGATAGGAAGGAATGGAAGTTGACTTTATCTCAGGAAGAGTACATTAAGAAGGTATTGGATAGGTTTAACATGCAGGATGCTAAACCGGTTGGGACTCCTTTGGCAAGCCATTTTAAGTTATCAAAGGAGCAGTGTCCCAAGACAGAAGAGCAGAAAGAAACCAGATGTCCAAGGTACCTTACTCATCAATGGTTGGTAGTTTGATGTATGCTATGGTGTGCACTAGGCCTGATATTGCCCATGCAGTGGGAGCTGTGAGTAGATTTATGAGTGATCCAGGTAAAGAGCATTGGCAAGTAGTAAAGTGGATCCTTCAGTATTTGAGAGGGACCATGGGGACAGTTTTGTGCTACAGTGGATCAGACACCACTTTACGTGGTTATGTAGATTCAGACATGGCTGGAGATGTAGACAGCAGGAGGAGCATGACAAGTTATATTTACACTGTAGGTGGGACAACAGTGAGTTGGATTTCACGACTACAGAAGTTGGTGGCTTTATCAACCATGGAGGTTGAGTATGTTGCTGCCACAGAGGCAAGCAAAGAGATGATTTGGTTACAACAATTGCTTGAGGAGTTGGGGCATAAGCAGGAGGAATGTAAGCTACATAGTGATAGTCAGAGTGCTATACACCTAGCTAAGAACTCTACTTTCCACTCCAGGACGAAGCATATATAGTTGAGATATCACTTCATCAGACAACTTTGGAGGAAGATAAGTTGAAGTTGGAGAAGATTCATACAGTCTGTAATCCCGTAGAGACATGATGACCAAGGTGGTCACAAGGGATAAACTAAAGCTATGTTCAACTTTGGTTGGCCTTCATGGATGACAGTGAAGGGTTGAGAAGCTTGCTCAGTGGAAATCAGTCTCCAAGTGGGAGATTGTTATGTTTGTGGAGCCTATTTTCATGTTAGAGTGTGGTACACCTTCTATGTGTTACACTTGGGTATTTTTTATGGTCCCACTCACCAGTGAGTGGGTCGGGGGTTGGGGAGGTGAAGGCCCTCGATCGAATGGGGTTCGGGGTGAAGCCCCCAAAGCAAATTTTCATGGGTGGTTTATTAACCCATGGGTAATGGGTAACATTATGGGCTGTTTTTGGGCCCATGGTTTTTCGGTACCCATTGTTTTGTAAAACTGCCTCTTCGGCTACCCATAGGTTTATGGGACGGTTTTGTTTTTTCCCATTGTTTGATACCCATGGTTTTGTAAAACTGCTTAAGCAATTGTCTATTTATATGGTCTTATGCATATGATAGAAAAACAAGCAAATGTATTGTAGATGTGTTTTGAATTCGGTGTGAATTTCTGTAGAGTTTGTTGAGCATAGCTCCAAATGGATCTGGGTATTGATTGAGAGAGTGGAGGCTTGTAATAAAATATGAGCAAGTGATTCTTGGTGGACATAGCCCATATTAGTGAACCCGTTAAAAATGTGGATGTAGCTACCATAGCCGAGGAAGAGGGCCTTCAATCAAAAGTAGACTAGTTTGTGGGGTAACCGAGAAGAGGAAGCTAATATATATACCGGGGATAGGAAACATCATTTGAGAACCACCCGACATGGTTGGTGGAAGAGAAAAAGGAGGCATAGATGTGCCACCTTCTCTCATGGTTCGAGGTGAAAAGAAGCATGCTAACTCCTTCTCAAGAGCACTCGGAATGGCTCATTAGGATAATAGTAAACCTCTTTGGATTGGTGGCTCATAATCCTGTATTCGAGTAGACTTGTGAACTAAGTAGTCCATAAGGGCTACTGGTTGATCAAGGAGAGCCCGAAAGTTAGGATCTCCGTGAGGGGCATACTCTATCTCGAAACGAGATGATGCCTTTGAAGGAATGGGGGAAGGCGGTCATGATGGGATTGTTTTATGGTAATAGAAATGATTATACGACCAAGATGGGGAACCCATTGATAATGGTTCCAAAGAGGACCCGAGGGGTGTCGAAACATCAGAATTAATGGGGTCCCAGATTAGGAAGAGGTCTATTGAGTCATTTTTCTAAATTGTGATCGGGTGATGACCGACATAAGCAAACACAAACACATAAAATAAAATAAAGATTAACCTAATTAATACACAAACAATTCAAGTAGCGTAGGTGATTATCTCTTTTAAGTTTTCATGATTTTAAGAAATAATATATTAGGAAAGGCTTTTAGAACAGAACTACTCAAATAGCGAAAATAAGGATGGTTTGGGGAATGTTTGGTGAGGAGTCTTGAAGGCACTTGATGTTTAAAGAAGTGAAATAATGATACATGGCTTGATATAGGGGCCTACCCCCACACTTCACACACCATTGTGATAAGGGGAGTCGGGTGCTTTGCCAAAGTATACCAAAACTTTCGTGAATTTGCCAGCGTGACCTAAGTACCACGTAGGCTCTTCCTCTTGGATATCACTTCCAAGTAGGTGAGACCAGAAAAGAGTTTTTGTTTAAATTCTTTATACCTAGTGATTTTGGATTTGTGTGTAAGGGTGAAAATTAAAAATCAAATCTTTGTCACTACCGATTTTGATAAATTTTCCATCCTATTTAGAAAATTAGATGAAGAGCATACAAATGTGAAACGATAAAGAAGAAGTTTTTTTTAAGCACTAAAAATGAAGTGTTTGATTTTGATGAAGACAAGTCAAACAAATTCTTTCCCAAATGTGATTAATTATTTTTAATCACTAAAACTGAAATGTTTGAGTGTGATATAAAACAAACAAACAAGTTCTTTTTAAGTTCTTAAAAGGAGAAAACACCGTAAAGAGAAATACTGTATATTTAGCTCTCAAGGTGTGTGGACTTCAAAAATCATATTGTTGAGCTCTTCCGCTCAAACAATCCCACAAACAAGCAAAGAAATCCACAAGAAAAGGTTAAGCAAACATGCAAACAAATCTAGAAAGATATATCAAGATAACTAGATATTAGTAGAAAGCAAACTTCTATTTAAGAAACTAGATAACTTTCAAGGAAATGCCAATTTTGCATAAAGAGATGAATCAAAATGTAATCTTGAAATCAAATGAAAGATTTACTAATCTTAGAAATAGAAATTGGAATCTATATTTGCAAGAAATAAATAACTTTGAGTTTACAAATTATAAATGAAAGAAGCAAGACCAAAATGAAGAAAGGAAATGCTTAAGGAAAACTGATGAAAATTAGTGAAGAAAAAGAACAAAAGCTCAAAGCTGGAAAAGAAATGAACTTACCAACAGAGGACTTTGGTAATGTCCCACCGGCATGCTAGAATGTAGATCAAGAATTTTCACGCTCGTTAGCTATCCAAGTTAATGCACCAAACTAAACACAAAAACCCCTGAAAAAATTGGAGGAAATCGATACGATAGATTGGATAAGATCGAAGATGTAGATGGAAAGAATGTAGATGGAGATAATATGGGCCAACATGATAAATCCTGCGCAAAGTAGATCCAAGAAACCTATGATGCACAAATCCTTGGTAGAAAAAGATGACGTTAGATGATATATGGGTGAACTACCTGAAAAGTGGGTTTGGGAAGCGATGAGCTTCCTCGTGCAGATGTCAGTTCACATTTTCAATCAAGAGTAAAGACATACATGATGAAATATGTAAATAAATATTTAGATTTTCTGATTAAAAACAATAGACAAAATGTAAAAACAATAAACTAGTAAACTAAAAGAAAGTAGGAAGTCAAAAAAGATGAACTTGTGTTACCTGAGTTCTATACCTATTTGCGAGACTAGTCGGCATCAATCGAGATGGTGATCGACATCTATTGTTTGGAATGGTTCCGATTTTCAGTAAATCGGTGTAGATTTATTATAATCGGCGTCATTGATCCGGGCTAGTTCGGTGTCGATCGAGGGAAATTTGAAGAAACTTGATTCTTTGGTTGATGTAGACCGGATTGTGGAAACATACAAGAGCTGCAAAGATGTGGACAAAGTTCTACCTTGCCTAAACAGAGAAATGGAATCTCTAAGAGGCTGAAGATCCTTCATGATATTGATCTGCAAGGCAAGGCGGCAGATCGATGGTTTGCACCTCTAGGATTAGTCTGGATAAAATGCTCTTTCTTTTTATAGACAATTTGAAGGCTCTAGGCTCAAGTTTTTCGATGTTTCGTCTATCTCTCTCGTATAACTAGAAATAATTCTAGGTCCTGTATTTATAGTCGGCGTTGATCGAGGTAAAATTGGCACCATTCTAAAAATCGGCGTCGAATCGAGTATCGGTCGGTGCCGATCTGAACACGGGAGACTCCCAAAGTGGCAAAAAGGATTGAATTGTGAGGATAAGAATATTATCCTCCCAACTCAAATATGGGAAAAATCTCATTGCACGGTTTTAGGAGAGGAGAAATAGGTGGGATGGATGGATAATAATGATACGGGAGGTTGGAAATTGATATGGGGTAGATAAGTAGTTGAAATAAATGTAAAAAGTATAATTAAATAGTTAATATTTAATTATCCATGAGTGAAATATAATGGGGTGAAATAAACTTAGGATAGGTGTTTTAATTAGATAATTAATTAATACCCTAAGGGAGAAGTGGTGATATAAAGGTGCCCCGGGTTACCCGAGAAGGTAAGAGAAACACAGGGGACACTAAATTGGGTAACCAATTTTAGGTGTCTACACAAACCACATTACAAATAAAAATGGATTCAACTCATGGCAACAAATCAAGCTTCTAAATCACAATACAATATTCTACAACCATACCAAAATCCAAACAATACAACTACAATCACAAGAAGGAAAGAAATAAAATACACGAGGCTTCAACATGCAAAAGCAAAAGGAGTAAGATCTATGAGTAGTTCACTTATTCCTCCCAATGGGAAATGGGTGCCCACCTACAAAGCCTCCAATAACATCTCAAATCCCTACACACTTTTATGCCTTCCTCAAGTTCCTTTTATACCTCCCGGATTCTCGTTATGCCTCCCTACAAATCTGTTATGGCTCCCTCAAAAAATAGACCAAGTAAGAAATGTAAGCTATTTTTGTACAAGGTGAGACAACCAACCCAACTCCCTCCAAAACATGAAATGACCTTTTATGCCTCCCCACATGTAAGATCCATATAGTCCCCTCATACACCACACTTAATAAATCTACCCAAACAACCAACAAGCATACCAAAACATGCAAAAAACATGCACATATACATAATATAACTAGGAAAAATTATTTTACAAGATTATATCTCCTACCTTTCCATGGTAGAGATTTATCCAAGGTTCTTCAAGCCCAAACAATCACAAAAATATCCAACAAATCCACAAGCATTCCAAATTCCTCTAACTCTCAAAAATGCAAGAGCACAAAGAAATGAAGTCACCCCCAAACAAGAAAATGAACTTCAATAAATAGAAAATGGAGGGAGGAGGGTGAGGTGTGTCCATGTAGTATGCAACATAACTCATCCTCAACTCAACCACACAATTTAAACCTCAAACTCCAAATCACAATTAATAAGTGGGTGAATAAATGACATTTTACTTACACACATAATCTAAGCCTATGCCCCTTAAGGACTAAAAATAATTATATGTAAGAAGGTGCAATAAAAACTCACAATTTATCTTCCCAAAACACATAATGGGGCCTAATTTTTACCCCCCAACCCATAGGTAGGGTTGTTATAGCAATTTAAGAGGTGTGGGACAAGCCCACAAGCCTTCAAAATTGGTCCTTATGGAAAAATCCGAATTCTCATGAAGGGGTAGAGTGTACAAAACTCAAGGTCACAAGAACTCAACTTACAACACAAAAACCAAGAGCCATCAATTCTAATAAATGAAGTCTTTTGACCCTTTTATAATTTAGTATAGTAAAATAATTAATTTACTAATCTAGACATAAATCAAGTAATTAACAAAACGAGAATTCCTCACTATCAAATCACATACTAAATTAAATAAAGGATACCAAATGAAAGAATAATACATAACCCCTTTGTAAAAATTTGATGTGATTCCTCCCCCATGGGACCCACTAACAACATATCAACCACACACACATAACAAAATACACGTTACTGTGGTGATCCTTATTGAATTCATCTATCATTCTAATGTGGTTGGTCTCCAATCCCTCCTGATGTTTGTTGTGACATGTTTACCTGTAAAACATATAACACCTCCTTTGGCCTCATGGCCGCATCAAAACATCCAAAATAAATATACAATATAACTCCACAATCATCTATATATGAATCAAAACATCATCTAGGCATGTAACGATATCATTTACGGTTTCTATCAATATCTTGGTCCTACATTTCATCAATAACCATATGATCATAAGATTAATTCAATTGTCTAAGTCTACTCAATATGACGAAATATCGCATGTCCAATATATATATATATATATATAACCATGTCAACAGCATATCAACATCAATATAAAATGTCTCTAATAATCCACATGCATCATATATGAATTGAAATCAACAATGATCCATTATCTCTAACATATGACATCATGCTAAATCAAAAGCTACCATAATATGCATAAGTATAGTTGACAGATATCGACATCAATAACAAAACAAAACGTGTCAAAGCTAAAGGGAACATGGAATCTAGAAAAAGGGGGAGAGGCAGCACTCTCTACCCAACAAAGAATTCTAATGAGAAGGAGAAGCCATCATCCTCATTGGCCCCCGAGCCCCAACCACATTACAAATAAAAATGGATTTAACTCATGGCAACATAAAAAGCTTCCACATCACAATACAAGATTCTACAACCATACCAAATTCCAAACGATACAACTATAATCGAGAAGAAGAAAATCAACAAAATACACAAGGCTTCAACATGCAAAAGTGAGAGTAAGATCAATGGGAGGTCACTTATGCGTCCCCAAAGGGAAATGGGTGCCCACCTAAAAATCCTCTAATAACATCTTAAATCCCTACACACTATTATTCCTACCTTAAGTGTCTCTTATACATCCCACATTCTCTTATGCCTCCCTACAAATCCCTTATGTCTCCCTCATAAAAATAGACCAAGTAAGAAATGTAAGCTATTTCTTGTACAAGGTGGGGCAACCAACCCAACTCCCTCAAAACATGAAATGACCTTTTATGCCTCCCCACATGTAAGATCCCTATAGTCCCCTCCTACACCACACTTGATAAATCTACCCAAACAACCAACAAGCATACCAAAACACGTAAAAACATGCACATATACATAATATAACTAGGAAAAATTATTTTACAAGATTATATCTCCTACCTTTCCATGGTAGAGCTTTATCCAAGGGTTCCACACCAAGCTTCTTCAAGCCCAAACAATCAGCGAAAGCTCTAACAAATCCACAAGCATTCCAAAATCCTCTAACTCTCACAAAATGTAAGAGCACAAAGAAATGAAGTCACCCCCAAACAAGAAAAAAACTTTAATAAATAGAAAAGGGAGGGAGGAGGGTGAGGTGGCTCCATGTAGGATACCACATCACTCATCATAAACTCCGCCTCACATGTAAAACTTCAAAATCTAAAGAAAAATTAATAAGTGGGTGAAGAAATGACATTTTACTTATACACACAATCTAAGCCCAAACCCCTTAAGGACTAAAAATAATTACTGTAAGAAGGTGTAATAAAAATTACAATTTATCTTCCCAAAAACACATAATGGGCCTACTTTTGACACCCTAACCCATAGGTAGGGTTGGTATAGCCATTTAAGAGGTGTGGGATAAGTTTAACTTGTCCCAAAAGCCTCCAAAATTGGTTGTTATGGCCAAATCGGAATTTTCATGAAGGGGTAGAGTGTACAACACTCAAGGTCACAAGACCTCAAATTACAACACATAAACCAAGAGCCATCAATTCTAATAAATGAATTCTTTTAACCCTTTTATAATTTAGTTTTGTAATATAATTAATTTACTAATCTAGACATAAATCAAGTAATCAATAAAAGGAGAATACCTCACTATAAAATCACATACCAAATTAAATAAAGGAAACTAAGTGAAAGAATAACACATAACCCCTTGGTCACAATTTGAGGTGATTTCCCCATGGGGACACCTTAACAACAAATCAACCACACACACATAAAAAAATACATGTTGCCATGGTGACCCTTGGTGAATTCATATAGCATTCTAATGTTGTTGGTCTCAATCCCCACGATGTTTGTTGCAACATGTTTATCGTAAAGCACATAACACCTCCTTCGGCCTCATGGCCGTATCAAAAAAATCCAAAATAAATATACCATATAACTCCACAATTGTCTATATATGAATCAAAATATCATCTAGGCGAAGAATTGATATCATTTACAATTTTTATCAACATTTCGGTCCTACATTTCATCAATAACCATATGATCATAAGATTAGTTCAATTTTCTAGGTCTACTCAATATGATGAAATATCACATGTCTGAAATATATATATATATATATATATATATATATATATATATATATATATATATAACCATGTCAACAACATATCAACATCAATATAAAATGTCTCTAATAATCCAAATGCATCATATATGAATTGAAATCAACAAAAGTCCATTATCTCTAACATCTAACATCATGTTAAATAAAAACCTACCATAATATCCATAAGTATAGTCGATGTATTGACATCAATAAAAAAAAAAGGTGTCGAAGGGAAGTGGGCAAGACACCGCTGGCTCGATTTCTATGTGTGCCACGTGTGTCACGATGGGACCCCTGAGGGAGGCCCCATAGTCCATCCTCCGAGTATCAAATATTTGTGGAGGTATAAATGGTGGACGATTCTATTGTTGCTGCTACTGAGGTGGCTATTGTGGTGGCCTTAATGAAGACTATACATAACCATGTTTGCCACAAGGAGGATAAGTTGACCCCCTCTACCTAATATCCTGCAAATTGCTTTGAATACGGTTCCACACTCTATCCCTGGCCATTTTCATATTCCCTCAGGTCTCCTCTGCAATATAGGCCTTCTCAATCACCTCTACTAAGGTGTACAGATAATGAATGCGTACGGTGTTGGTGCTCGATTTGATCTTGAATAGTTTTCCTAAAATTTCTTTAATCTACAGTTCGTCATATTTTCTATCTCCCAAATGGACGCATGAAAAATCTTATTCTACATTTTTATGTCATTGCTAATCCATTTCCATGGTCATGGATCAAATTTAACTGGTATTACTTACAATTTCTCCATCCTAGGTAAAAAAATTCAATTTTGGGCACGAATAGTGAAGTTCTCTGTATTTTACTGTTTGACGGGTGTCTTTTCCCCATCAAATTCTACCTCAACATTAGAAAATATGTGGTATCCTTTGATTGGATGAGGCACGATGGGTTTATTTTATAAACTTGTCACTTTTGGCTACTTTGGCATAAAGATTGAACTCGCCCCGTGGCTCTGTCGGATCCTGATTGGTTAGTCAAAGTTTTGAAGTGGCGGAGAAAATTTCTTATTTTTTCCATGAGGGTGTACACGTGTCAATAAGTCAAGTAGTTGTGGAAGGGCAGGCCTTTTTTTTAAGGCACTATGGTGAAAAAGGTAAAAATGTGAAAAAAATTGCCTAAGGCCCGCAAGAGGACACATGGCAGCTTCTAAGTCAAAAATAGGATGGCGGATCGTCGGGTTCCTTTGAAGTTTTTTGGCTTTATTTTGTAAAAGGAGTAAAGTTATAAAGTGAATTAGAAGCCCACTGCGAATTAGAGAAGGACACGTCGTATCATTTGAGAGCAAGAGCGTGAAGGTAGGGTTGTTGGAAAATTTTGAATCTTTTGGCATTGTTTTGGAAAAAGGTTATAAGGTGTTAGAATGGGCCAAAACTCCATTGTGAATTAGAGAAGGACACGTGGCAATTTTTCAGCGTAGAAGATGGTAGGCGGGTCGTTGAGTCACTTTGAAGTTTTTAGCTTTTTCTATAAAAGGATTAAAGTTAAAAGTAAATGGCTTGACTACGTTGCGAATAAGAGAAGGACACGTGGAAGTTTGAAAAGTTAGAGAGGGAAGGCAGATTACAGGAGAACTTTTAATTTTTAAGACTTTTCTATGAAAAAGGAATAAAGTTATAAAGTGAACCGCAACTCCATTGTGAATCAGAGAGGAACACGTGGTAACTTTGACAAGTCAAAACGGGAAGGAAGATTGTTAGGGTAACTTGAGAATTTAAGCCTTTTTGTGAAAAAAAAAGAATAAAGTTATAAAGTGAGCCATGGCCCCAAAGTCGCCCAGATTAAGCCATGTGTCGAGCCCAAAATCAAAGGTGGAAGGGCGGGGAAAAATGTTAAAATTGTGCATTTTCCCCAAAAGTTATAAAATGCTAAAATATGCCCCCAAGCCCATTTCAAATCAAATTCTTCCACATGGATGGCTCAAATTCAAAGTTAAAATGGTAGAATCAATGGTTGTTGTGCATTGCATCTGATTTTTCTACCATTAACACTCCAAGGTTCCTGGAGATGTGTTTTTCGCATTGTTCTTCATCAATTTTTTATGATTCCTTGTCATTTTTATCAATGAAGTGCAATCAAATGGATATGGAGCTCGATTTTTGAATCTGAGGTGCAAAAATGAACATTTGAAGCGAGAATTTGCTTGGGAACTTGTAAAAAATGTGAATTACAGAGGAGCTAGTTGCAGAGCAAAATTGCAGAGGGAAAAGAATGAAATGATGAAGGAAAAGGATGTTACATGTGTAAAGGATGAAAAATGTGCTCCCAATTAGAACAATGATGCAAATATTTGAAATGATTCACCTTTTTGAACACCTGGAAACTTTTGGGCATGAATCTATTAAACGTCCCTTTCTGGAAATCATGATGAAATATGTAACAAACAAAGATGCTTTGAATATTATTTTCTTGGGGAAAGCTTGGATGTAATTTGAGTATTATAAAGAGCATGAATTAGACATGCAAATGGTCGGGGGTTCATTTTCATGAGAAACCTGTTAATCTCTTTTGTTTTAGATTTGCATCGTGTCAAGTTGGTTGCGAGTGTATAGCCATTGGTGAGCTCTGAGATTGTTCAAGAAAATTTCCCCTGCTGATGAATCTAATCAATTTTAAATTAATCTATGTTGATCTTGGGAAAAATTTGTGTCTTCTTTTATTCCGAATGTCTTCATATAGTTTTTCTTGTTCCTATTGTAATCTTGTGTTAAAATATCTCTGAATCACACAAAATCTCATCCATGTGATAGTCTAGTGGCATTTGCAATTTCATTATGAGAAGAGCTTTCATTTGGTAATGAAATAAACAATTTAAAATCACTTTACCTTCATTTTTGATAGATATTGTTTGTAAGTCTTTGGGTGTACCTTAGGCATGACAAACCAAAGGTTTCTAATGTTTAATTGAGTCTTTTAACTCAAGAATTCGTGTTAAATTCTTGAAGATTGTGTGAAAATGTGCTAGATCTGGGCCTCCATTAATGCACACCTTCTAGTTGAAGGAATATTTTAGTTATTCTGAAGCTTTTTGTTGTTGAGTTTTCCAATTGTTGTAAAGGCTCTCAAAGATCTGGAAAAGTCAAATTTATCTTGCTTAATCTCGACAAAAAAAAAAAATTATTCAAACAACTAATCCTACCTGAACTACCCCTGTTTGTCATGTGTATCCACAAATGAATAAATTCCACTGTCAAAAATATGTAGAAGCAATCAGGTTTCAAATGTCTTTAGTAACCTAAGCCTTGTTTAGAAAATATCTCCATTCTTCAGAAGTGACAACTCGTGAGAGTTGAATTGTGGTGCATTGATCATATTTTCTCAAGGTTTCCTTTAAAAAATTGTGCGAAAGAAATATTTACCAGTATCTTTCACCAACAGAGGTTACAAAATGGGTTCTCTTACCCTGGTTGAAAGGCACAACCTAAAATAGTAAGGATAGATCAAATCCTTTTGAAGGTGCTATCCATTTCTCCAAAATCGAGTGATAAAGAGCTAGTTGAATCACCTCCTTGGCTAGCAGTGATAAATATGTTTGTCTCTCGAGTGTCTTGTCAAATATGTGATCCTACATGGATTCTAAGGGAGAATCAATTTGGATACCAACATAAAGAACCTCCCAAATCATAGTTCAGGCCCTACTAACCCTATGGATCTAACCTGTTCATCCTGCATGTACTCGACATACCTAAGAAAGTCTAGATATCAACTCTCATACTTCACTAATGTCACAGACTCCTGACACGGCTTATGGAACTCAATTATCCTCTACTAAATAAGCCTCTTGGATAAGTATCTTCTCCTTAACTTCTCCCCAAATAACTCCCAAGTAATTGTATCCTAATCTACATGGAGCTTCTACTCCTCAGTCCTCCACTAGAAACCTCCTCCATCCCTCAAAATATGACTTACAACACAAGCCTTCATGTTATGAGTAGATGGGAAAATATTGAAGAACCTACTCAGGCTCACTAACCAAGCCTCTTCTTGTAAACCTCTTGTATCTCTAGAATAATGAGATGGGCGTAGCTTCAAGATATCCCTGATATGATATGTAGCTGATGAATTTCAATCCCTATGTATTTCGTATGCTCATCACTCGGCCTAGGGCTCGTAGATATGTATCTTAATCATGAAACACTATCCCCTTTTCCCCTCTAAGGAGAATGTTGTCTAGTGGACTCCACAAGGGAGTTCTCTTCCATATGCTCATTGTTGTGTCTCGAAGGGTGTTGAGCCTCATGTGATGGCTCCCTATCATGTCAGCTGGCAAGGATGTGCCCCTACTGCTCCACCTTGTATGGCCACATTGACATCCTGGAAAGTCTGATATCGTGGTAGTATAGTGGAAAATTCTTGCTCTGGAGGTGGTATATCTAAGTCCAAGTGGAAACTCATCTCATTGGATTCACGCCTCCTGCACAAATCAATATGGGAGTTAGTTTAACATTCTAGGTTTTGTTTCAATTTTCTAGGTTTTCTACATTTTAAAACAAAATCATGGAATGTTGTGAAATCTAGTTATACGTTTAGCTAGGTTAAGCTGTTTGTGTTTACAAGTGTGCCCAAGGGTCCAATAATTGTACCCATGGCTCTGATACCAAGTGTAACACCCATAAGACAACCTAATAGTCAGATTGGAAAATTCAAGGAATAATTTTCTTTTATAAAAGCTGCTCTGACAGCGTAACCTCCAACTAGGTTTAGTTTATTGCCTAGTTAATATTTTATTCATTTTAATAAACATTTAATTAACATTATTTAATGATCTAGTTCGAAACTTAAAATCTCCTTATTATATTCTTTATTTAATTCAAGTATCATAGTTCAAATGCCCTTAAATAATTTTATTATTTAGGACTAAGTCTAAACTTACCCTCGATGGGTTAAACACAAGTCAATTTGATTCCTAATATAAATATTGCCTACTTACTAAAAAGAGTAAATTTGATTTAATTATTTACAAGGTTCAAGGATTTCATTTTAAGAGTCACCAACAATACATTAAGGATTACAAAATAAATTTAACTCCTACACCATATAAGTGGCCCCATTTAAAACTTACACATCCATTTCATTTAAAAGATATTCCCACCTAATTCTCGCCTAACTTTGTGGGGAAGATTCTTAGTCATTGGATGGACTAAATATTGGCCCTTGGATCTAGAGATTCAAACTAACCTAATCCTCTTTTAGAAAGCTTTTATTAATTCTTTTGACTTATTTACACATTTTTTTGCAAGTTTTTGGAGGAGAGAAGGAGAGGGAAAAAAGGCATAGAAGGGCAATGGAGCTAAAGGATGGATATTCATTATTTAATTATTTATTTTATTTGTAATTTTTGTAGGGTTTGTCTACATTTTTACTTGTTGTCAAAATTTTATTTGTTGTCAAACAATCTCATTATATTTGCCCTATTTGGGCATATGGGCATTTTCACCTTATTGAGAAAGCGATTAAAAATAAAGCTATACATTTGTTGTTGGGTGTATATACATCTATATATACATCCTATATATATATATATATATATATATATATATACCTATATGTATATATATATATATTTATTAATTTTATTATAAAATAATTCCGAAGATGTATATATATATATCTAAATAAAATTATTTATAAATTGTCATGGCTGCGTGTTTCTCAAAATTACTGAGACCGCATATATTACTAAGGCAAAATGACGCAAGAATGTAGAAGTGTATTAAAAACATTGTGGTAAAGGTTTTAATAGAGGTGCGTTTAATGTTTAGTGCGTGAGGAGGTCTCCAACCCCCCCCATCCCATATAATATGGGGTGGGGGTGAGAAACAATGACCTCTCACCCTCCAAAACTAATATAAAACCCAACCACCTACATAACGGTGGAAACCAAAGTCAATACAATTTTTATTTATATATTTAGTTATTATATATTAAACGTTTAATATATAATAACTAAATATATAAATAAATAAATAAAAATTGTATTGACTTTAGTTTCGCCGTTATATAGCGGTTGGGTTTTATATTAATTTTGGAGGCGAGAGGTCATTGTCCCCACCACCCTCCCCATATATATATATATATATATATTCATATCTTTTTATATATTTTAATATTAGTAATGACATTATTAAATGTTATTCATTTTATCTAATATAAATAAATATAAAATTATATTATATTTAATATATATAAATTTATATAATTAATAATAACTATAGTTTAGTATGTATGTATTTTTTTTTCTTATTTTAAAAGACCAAAATGATTTACAATACAAATTTAAACACAAGGAAATTTATTGTAAAACTTTCTACCTATTCCTATAAGAGAAAATTGAGAAACCAAATAAATTTTCTTATTCATCCTTATACGATTTCTAAGGGGAAGATTTTTCTATTTTCTAAGAATCCTACATCTACTTTATTTCCTTCAACATGAGTAGAATGCAACTATAATTTAAATACATTAATATGCCTTTCATTCGATCAACAAGAGTAACCATTGCTTTTCTCACACAAGGTATAAGTGTGACCGTTTCAAACAACAAGTGAATTTTAACAAGATTCTCAATATTTTTAAATTGAAACCATATAACATTTTGGAGGAAATGAAATAAATTAAATTTAAAGAAATTAATTTCAATTTCAAGTCCATTTCTAAATTTCTACTTCATCTAAACAATGCAAATATTTCTCAAGAACTTGGTTTATTCTTACGATATAATAGTTTCTCTTTTCAAAAATGCAAGGAATAAATTTCAATATCCCCACTTTCATCTAGAACAAGGGTTAACATAAAAAATTTGAAAAATAAAATAACCAAGATCTTTAATTTTAAAATGCAAGTTTACAAGCCTTCCACTTTAAGTGAAACAACATGATAATATTTCTACAAAGAGGGATCTGGTTTCTTTTTCCAATGCTACTACGATTATTCTTCACTTTAGATTCACCTTCTTATCAAATTCCAAACACAATAACCAAAATGGCGGAGTAGACAACACTCTCTACCCAACTAATAATCCTATGAAAGAGAGAGAAGCCTTCTTCCTCATTCGCCCTCAAGCCCTAACAATGAATAAATGAAGAGTACAAGGCAACCATAGGTAACTTAACGGGGATTACATTATCAAATTCAAACACACATTAAACACAATAAGAAAAATATAAAAAATCACTTCCACTCACACAAGTTTTCCGAAAACAATGGATCTAAACACAAGCGAAGAAAGAGAAAGGAACATTGGGACTCTACGTATGCCTCCCAAGGGTTTGGGTGCCCACCTTAAAACCTCCAAGAACTCAATCACAACCCAAAAACTCTCATGCCTCCCTAAAAGAACAACTCTTATGCCTCCCAAAATAAACATAATTCTTATTCTTCTCTCACTCTTATACCTCCGAAAAGAAGACAAAAAGATAATCACATATTTTACTTATCACAATATTGGGCAACCCAACCCAACTCCCTCCTAAAATACTAAATAAAATCTTATGCCTCCATCAAAAATATCCCCATTTCTATATTCTCCTACACAACCTAAGGCCATTCTACTTCCCAAAATAACACATGGAATAAAAATTCATTCACAAACATATGCAAACCAAAATAGTGAAATAAAACAAGGGTGAAGACTGTACCTTACCATTGAAAGAGTTCAATCCACTATCAAGTTCCAAACTTTCCTAGCCAAAAGAAAAAAATTCCAAATCCAAGCTTCAAACAACACTCTCAAAGAAAGCTCCTCCCAAAAAAAAAGTCTCAAAATAAAACAAGTAACCCGAAATCCTAAAAAAATAAAAAAATAAAAAAGAGAGGAGAGAGAGGTGTTGTTGCTCCATGTAGGATGACAGATCATTTCTCTTCCATTCCACATCACAAGGTCAAACCCAATCTATAAATCACAATAAATTGGTGGTTGAGGGAATGACAATCTGCTTACACACTCAAACTCAAACCCACACACCTAAAGGACACAATTAAATCCTCTTGTAAGAAACGTGTAATTAATTGATTTTTTTCTCCATTAAAATACACAAAAATGCATAAAATAGTCCCTTCACATTATAGGCATATAAGGTGGGTGGCTTTAAGAGGTGTGGGACATGCTTAACTTGTCCTGCAAGCCTCAAAAGCGATAAATAGATTCAAAATCAAAAGTTCACAAAAAATAATGAGTACACACCACTCAAAGTTAATTAAATTCTTTCAAATCCAACACAAACAAAGACTACCTACTCACATTTATTTCCCCCCTTTTTCACATCCTAATTAGCACTAACTAATAAAATTTAATTAAATTACATGGATTAATTGAAAACAATAATAAAAGTGACTCCAAAATACTAAAATTAAAATATAATTATTCACAAATAAATAAAATCAACAAGGAAAAACCACAAACTTACCCAAGGTCACATTTGAGGCCACCCCCTAATGGGGACCTCTAACAAACTAGCAAACAAAACATCATACATTTACAGTAGTTTTCAAGGTGAGCTATTGCCAATAACCCAAATTCCTTCATTGTTGGTCTTCTATCCCTCTTTTGTTTGATGTGTTGCAAATTCAGGTAAAAATCAAAACAATGCCTTTACGGCCTTGTTACCATATTAACGACATCAAGATAATAAAGCACACGCATATACATATAAATTCATATCAACAAATATCATAACTTAATAATCACTAAAACAAGTAATTAAGCAATTTGTTCACAATTCCAATATATCAATTTAATAAATTTATCAATTAGAAATAAGATCACAAAATCAACTAAATCATCTTGCAATATCTATATATCACATCCGGTGTCTCGATGCATGTAGTAGCTCAAGATCGTCAAATACGATATGTCAAACCATGCATATAATCCATCCTATAAATCATGTTAGAAGTAAAAACATCCATACGAGTCTATCACATAAGCAAATTAAATATTACCAAGTTCATCTGTCAATGTTTAAAATATGATAACAATTTTTATAACTCCAATCCATAATAAGAAAAATAATAATATGGATGTCAAAGAGGAGTGGGCACTACATAAAGTGTCACTTAATAAAAAAATATATTATCATGGTTAGGAACATATTTATATTAAGAGGACATATTTTAAAGATTCATTGATTTACCAAATGGCATGCGATTTTGAAAGATAATGAAAATATATATCTTTATAAATTTATTTGAGTTAAATATAAAATTTGAAAACACTAGAAACGTTATCATGATCTAAGGTTGAATGATGGATTTGAATCTATCATAATAAAACCTTAAAACCAAAGAATTCTTAGTTCTTTTTTTGAAAATGGAATTATCGCTTATATTTTTTATGTCCTACGTAAATTATTCTCGAGATTTTTATAATTTACAATTGATAAAGGAATATTATCATGTAGATGGTTTCTGTTTATATTCAATTTATATTGGAAAATAAATTTTTAGTTCACTTGTAATATAACCTCACATTAGAAATCATTTTAACCTTGATTCAACACTAGTAGATCATAATGTTTTGATCCATAAATAAAGGGATGGTATATTTCAACATATTCTTCTACAATTATAGTTTAAATAAAAATATTCTAGAATTCCCACACATATTACTTTATGATAAATATAAAATATAAAGAAAAACTTGTCTATGATAAAAAAATAGATCCATATATAATATTTTCTAACCATTCCATGGAACATGTCAATGGGGTGGGAGTGGTGCGGTCATGTCACACATTTGTGTGCTTTCTCACCTAGTTTCCAACCCCCAGAGCAACAATACTCCTCAGAGCAGGTTTTCCACTAGATGTAGCATCCCTATGCACTAATGTCATAGAATATTGGTTTCTTTACTCACTATAATCGGTATCATTTCAGTTATCGTTCACTCTATTTGTTACTTCACTCGTTGATGTCATCGGGAACTACTTACATCACTTTGCCGTCATTGGTTCCTATTGTCTTGATTGATGCCACGAATTGCTGTTGTTCAGGTTATTTCTTTACTCACTCCAGATTTCAATCCTTTGGTATTATATTTTCATTATGGTTTCATGCTTTCTTGATCAGGTTCCTAATGGTGGTACCTTCATTATAATCAATTTGTGGATCCTCTACCCTCAAATGTACAATGATGTGGGTCTTTTCAATACCCTCAATAAATTACCAAGTTCTAAACAACCAATCCATGGAACATGAACACTATCAAATACATGATGTAATTTAACATATATCTTGAAGAGATCAATTTTAGGAATACACCTTTATATAATATTTTCTTATCAAATGGCTATAATATAACTTAATTTGTTATGGTAAAAGTGAATTCTTACACATAATGGTTTTGTTATCATGAAATTATAGCACCCTCAAATGGTGTTTAGATGTGAGTGAGGAATTCAATGTAATTTGTGTAACATTGGATCATCTCTCAAGTTGTGGGACTTGCGGGCTTGAGATGATCCGAGAAGGATGGTTCTTGCTCCTAAACTACCTACCACAAGCTACTCTAATGTAGGAAAAACTATCTCGTCCTATACTAACTTTCCCGAGGACCGGGAGAGAGAGTGCATAAAAAAATCCTATAATACATCGGTGATACACCATAAAGGAAGTTGATGATCACAAATCCAAGCTGCCTAAAATGGAGAGAGGTGAGCAATAGAGAGGATGGGCAAGATGCTTCACAAATAAAAGAAAAATTTCTGAGAAAACCACTTCAAAACCATTAAAAACAACTCCCAAAATTTGCAATAGACATCGAGAGATATGCATAGTATACCCGCTTTATGATGAGAGGCGATAAGAGATGATAAAATAAGAAAAGGATGCATAAAATGCATCATGAAATAGATTTTATTAATCCATGAGTTCACACAGTACACTATTAGTGGGTAAGAGGAAAGAAAATTCCATTAGAAGGAAAAGAGAGGATGATCAAACTCCACATTCAACCCAGAGAAGAAAGAGAGGGGGTTAGGAGAAAAATGACCAACTCCTTTACAAATGAGCCCGAATTACAATTTATAGAATTGAGAAGGAGAGAGAATTGCAATCCCGAGTTTGTATTTTCAACCACTTTCAAGTTATCATAAATGAGTATAATTTATGGTATGTTTCTCATAAAAGGCCCCCATACTATCCCATAACTTCCAGCAAAGTGAAATATATCTTCCCATCCTTCATTAATGCATCCCAACTACCAAATAAATCACTTGTTATGAACTTGACCACGTTTTATGAAAACTATCAATCAATCCTTCATCAAATTATAAAATTATTCATTTTTAGCATCGGGATTGGAACCATGATTCCAACGGTACAAATTTTTGTGTTTTGTCAAGAATTGTAAAAGTTATGGCCTTCTGAGTGTGAGCAGCTATTTTGGGTGTGCCGAGGGCATTTATGTCATTTAACGGGAATGACCATCCGATTCACTGGAGCTGAATATATTTCCTTTACTTTCATAAGTATACCCTCATCAAAATTAAGACATCATGTGGTGTATAGGACGTCGTGCTCATTCCAAAAATTCAAATTTCATGAAAATCGGAGTTCGCGATAAAAAGTTATGGTTGTTTGAAGTTCTGGGGTAAGGCATTGAATTTTCCTTTGCATGTGGCTATTGCGGGTTTTCGGGGAAATCTGTCCCATGCGTGAACCTATGCAGCTTGGGAAAAAAATCTAAATTTAATGATTCCCTTTGTTGTGACTTTTTTTCAAAGCGATGTGTATCCTACACGTACTGCATCCCAACTGTCGCTGACCGCACAGAAAAAAACTTCTGCGTTTTCGAATCCTTTACCTATAGTGATTTTAGTGATGTGCGTCCCGGTTGTCCCAATGTACCATGGACCATGCGGGACAATTTTTTCTAATTTCTCCACACAACAAAGGAATACGGCCATTTCGGATATTTTTCAAAATTAGAAGATAAAAAATCTTAGCAGATTCACACAACATATGCTATAATCCTAGTAGATCTTGACACCACCCAAAACCTTCTAGCGAGAAAATAGTCTACAAATTAGTGACACATATTGGCCACATAATATTGACTATGATGAGATTAGCTGAACATGTTTGAATTGCTATCAAATGGGGCATCTTTCACATGATTACGAGGACACTAAACGTAAGCGAAGTGAAAAACAGGACATCATGGAAGGACTCTCTTCCTAAACATCTCATGGTCGAGTTCCCATTCAGATTATATTAAGGAGATATCTTTAAGGGTAGACACTCCTATCAAAAATATCCACCAAACCATTTTAAGAAGTAACCACAAACCCAATTCTTAATCCTCTTGACTATACTAGGATGACATAGGATTCCTCTAACAAAAAGGTCATTGCTAAATCTAAGATGGATTGCGCGCCATTGTTTTAGGGCCACATTCCTATCCAGATTCATGAAGTTATTCTTTTAGCCTTCATAAATTAAGATAATGCAGAGTTGAAAGTAGTTGACATGAGACAGAAAGGGTATGCCAAACTAAAATCTACCAATGGTTCAAACAAGGAATGATTCTTTGAAAATATTGGTTTGTCCTCTAATTTTCAGATTTTCCTAGTTTCATGCAATTTTTGTGTTTTTGTTGTCTTTCTACAAGGTTGTTTCTTTTATGCTTCCTTTTGGTATGATGGTCCCTACTTTTATTCTTAACGTCTTTATTTTTCTTTTAGTCCCTTTTTCTATGGGGAATGGTCCCCAATTGTCAAAAATCCACTAGTACTTCTTTGCATATATCTGGTTTTTTAACCTTCTTTTTTTGGGGTATCTTCTCTCCAAAAAAACCATTTACCTATAATAAAAAATATGTTATAAGGTAATAAATTCAAAGTAACTCATGTTTGAAAATTAAAATTGACAAGTTGTGTCCTTCGATAAATATTAAGAAAGCTGTATGCAAACAACCATACTAAGAAATCAAGAATATCAGTTCAATGATCTAATAAAAATTAATTGTGACTTAATGTTCATTTGATCTTATCCTAATATTATTGTGTGGACCCATTCAATGAATTAATGTAAGGAAATCAGACTTACTTGGCCATTTTATTTGCTTAAATCTTGTAGTAATGTGAATTCAATCTTGTAAATTTTAATATATTTGTAACATCGATGTTCACATTGGTTTAATTCTAACTAAGAAAAAGTATTTTTATAAGATATAATGAACCGTAATGAGATCTAATCATGATGATTCCTTTACATCCATATCTCTAACTAGCATTAGACAATTTGGGTGTTGTCTTTTAAATTCTAAGTGATTGAACATAACCTATAGGTTTTTTATGTCATCCTTAATGTACATCTCGTCATCTACAATAGATATATACCACTTCATTATAACCCTCACCATCTAATTATTTGATCTAAATTCCATAAATGTTATTTTCAAGATGGGATTAAACCGAAGGTAAGTTAGGAAGTTGTTTAAGACACCAATAATTATGTGATACCAAATTTATAATATTTTTACTAGTTGAGTAGCTTACTTCCTCCCATTTATTATTATAGTTGTAATATTCAAATGTTAGGCATATTACCTATCATAGGTAATATAATAGTAAAACTTATTCCATATAAAGTTAGGACCATCATAGTCTCGAAAACCCTAGGATAATAATAGTATAGGGTGGAGCCGGTTGTAGTCTCAAATATATAAGAATAATAAAGTACCCTAGGATAATAAAACGCACTTTGAGTTGTCCTAATGGTGAAGAAAATGTGCTCTTGAAATAGAGGTCACAAGTTCAAATCCTGCTTTGGGGGTAGGGTATGTATGCCTCGTTTGTAGCGAAGTTAGGTGCGTCCCACATCGAGTACGAGGTAGTCCCATATGCTTTATAAGCCGCTTATAGACCCAAAAACAAGCCACCCCATGGCATCATGACTGTAAAACATATTATTATTATTATTATTAATTAGCTTGAAAAATTACTGCTCATTGATAATTGTTATGATTGTAATATTTTAGTTTTTTACAATACGTATTAATGATAATCTAATATTAAATGTATATTTGTGTACTTATTAAAACATATGCATCATGGACTATAAAAACATATTATTATTATTATTATTAATTAGCTTGAAAAATTACTTGCTCATCAATAATTGTTATGATTGTAATATTTTAGTTTTTACAATACGTATTAATGATAATCTAATATTAAATGTATATTTGTGTACTATTAAAAATATGGAAGTGTTTGTTTAGTAATTAGGTGAATAAAATAATGAACAACATAAATAAAATAAAGAATCTAAAAAATAAAATATATTATTGAAAACTCAAATTAGCACTTCTATGCTTATATATAGTCTTCCACTGTTAGAGCTTATTTGAATACAATTAGTGTGTATCTCTATTTTTTTAATGATTACAATAGCCTCAATATATATATGGATTTCATCTAACAACATAAAATAAATCTATAAATAGATAAATCTCAATAATAGAATTATAATATACAAATACTTTATGCTTTTTTTCAAGCAAATAAAGCTATTTTTTTAATTTTCTTTTATTATATAAAAGGGACATCTAATTAAAAAACATATGCATGGAGAATAATGTTGTTTTTGCTTTTCCTTATAATAGCAAAAGTATGTGGGGAGAAATTATCTATTTCCAACACTTTCCCTTAATTTAGACCTTTAAAATGTTATTATTCTAGAAAGTCGAGTGTACATTTCCAGAACTAGAATATTCCTAATCACCCACTCCCACAAACAAAATTCGTTTTTCCCAATGCTTTCGTAAAGATATCAGCAAATTTATCTTCATATCTTATTCATTTGTCTTAATATATAAAGTGGGATCATTGTTGATCCTACTAAAACCATTCTAAATCAAATAAGAATCAATCCTATTATACCATGCTCTAGGTTCTTACTTGACACCATATAGAAATTTTCTCAACCTATATACCTTTTCTTCATAAATTACAATCTCATAACATTTTGGTTGATTCACATAGACTACCTCTTCAAGAAAAACATTCAATAATGTTGATTTTACATCCATTTAATATATAGGCCATTTTTTGGGTTGAAATTTCTCAACCATTATTACCATGTCCAAACAACCTACAAGTGAAAACGTTTCATTGTAATACACTTCATATTAATGTGAAAACCCTCTTCAAATAGCTTTTCTTTATGTTTTTGTATTTTACCATCAAAATTTTACTTGGTCTTATAAACCCACTTAACTCCTATCATGGCCTTTCCTTAGAATACCTACAAATTACCATGTATGGTTCTCGAGATCTTTGTAAATATCTATTGACTATGTCTTTTCTGGTGATTGGATTAAAAAGTTGTAAGCTTTTGTATTCTCTACGAATATTTAACAAATATGCACATTTATCATTTTTAGGAAAACTTCTTCGTTATATCATAAGGCACATGTGTGTATTTCACACTGACCAAATATTCTAAAATGAGAAACATTGTGTTTCTGTTAGTCTAATCTTGTTGAGGATAATGTTTAAAATATTTTTAAAAATTGGTACTTCTTCTGCCCAATATTCATTTAAAATATCCTTTTCCTTTATCACAGTTATTTCTATTTCCGAGAATGATTTTATTCTTCCTCTCTTCCACACCATTATGATGTGTTGTATACTTGGTAGTAGACTACTTCTATATACTATGATTAGAGGAAAAATGTATTAAAACAAGAAGAATTTTGTAAACACAATTAATGCATTTTTAAAAATTGTTTGGCAAATTTTTCCCTAAAATAATTAATGGTGTTTGGTGTGTTTTCGGTGCATAATTTTTGGGCGTTACATAAACACAATAGACCTTAATGCGGATTAGGCGTTCCATTTCCTAATTGTTTTTATTTTTAAATTTAAATATTTAAAAGGAGGTGAATACTTAAATAGGGAAATATTACATAGTTTTGAATTGATAACAACACATGTGGAAAATTTATGTTTTCCAAACTAAGAAATGTAAATATATAAAATAAGATTCAAAAATTTTCCCTTGATAAAATCCAATTTTACTCAAATACTTTTGAAATTTTCTATCCTTAGGACTTGGATGATCTTGTAAAATATGTTAGATCAATATATGAATAATATTATAGATGATTTGGTTCCATGGGAATTGGCCTATTGTTTTATAACTTATGCGAGTAATCTAGGTGGAAAATTATTTGCATTAAATCGATTTAAAATGGTTTATTGCATGATTAAGAAATGACAATGATTTTGCAATAATTCCCAAGCAATGGAGGTGTTCTTGGAAGGGGAGGGTCGAGAGTTGGAAGGATAATTTAATAACAAAAATAAGGGACCATTCCAAAAAAAAAACAACGAATGAAATTCTAGAGGAACAAGGCCAAATAAATCCTCCGAAATGAATGAAACAATATAAGTCAAATTTATTTTATGTTTGATTACTCTCTAACTACAATATTTCTATTAGATCCATAAACATTACATAGGATTTGCATTAGATTAGTCATAGAATGGATTTATTTGTAAATTTGTTAATTGTTGTAGTAGTTTTGTCACGATAGTTGAGGCCTCATAGCATTTATTGAAAATAATACACATTCCATGGAAAATAATACATCCCCACGAAATTTTGATTATTCATCATTTGATCATTTTTTGGGATTATACTTCCACTACATAATAAGAAAAACACGAGTTGATAGTTCATGTGGGTCGTGGCTGACATCTATTATCCATGAGATCTAGTTTTCCTTCTCATGGATTCTTGATCAGTTTTCTAAATGGACTACCATCAACCATGATACATATTTGGATATATTTTCATTGAGGTAATATTCCAAAAACAATAATAATAATAATATGTTATAGAATTCATATCGGGGTTTATTTTAAGAGATCTCCTAGAAATCGTAGGTGGAATATACCTGACGAATATCCCTAGAACCAGTTTCACAGAAAGGTGAATTTACCATTTTTTCAAAACTAAATTTTCACCTTTTATTTAGTCAAAGAAAGCGGAGAGTGGAAAAAGCCGACACATATTTGATGCGCGTGTGTCGATAAGGGTTGTTGACGTGCATCAGCAATCCTTATTAATGCGCATCAACAAGCCTTATTGGCTTACGTCAACCAGGATTGTTGATGCCTATCAACAGGCTTTTTGATGCACATCAACAAGCCTTATTGACGCTGCTTCAACCAAGATTGTTGATGCACATCAGCAAAACTTGTTGATGCTGCGTCAATAAGTATTGTTGACACCCATCAACAAGCTTGGTTTTCATGCATCAACAAGCCCTTTGGTTGTCATGCGTGTTGATCTCAGGAGACCCTGTTTTGTCCTATAAATACCCTCCTGCTTTGGTCATTTTCACATTTACACTTTCCAGCTATAAAATTTTCTTGTTTACAAGAATTGAGGTCCAGTATAATTAAGCTCGAGTATCTTGTTATGTTTGTGGAGCCTATTTGCATGTTAGAGTGTGGTACACCTACATGTGTTACACTCAAGTATTTTACGGTGGTCCTCTCATTTGGTGAGTGGGTTAGGTGGGTTCGGTGAAGCCCCGAAGCAAATTTTCATGGGTGGTTTACTAACCCATAGGTAATGGGTAAATGTTATGGGCTGTTTTTGGGCATATGGTTTTTAGTACCCATTCTTTTGTAAAACCACCTCTTGGCTACCCATAGGTTTATGGGACGGTTTTTTTGCCCATTATTTGATACCCATGGTTTTGTAAAAGCTCGCTTAAGCGATTTGTCTATTTATATGGTCTTATGCATATGATAGATAGACAAGCAAATGTATTGCGAGATGTGTTTTGAATTGGTGTGAATTCTATAGAGTTTGTTGAGCATAGCTCTAAATAGATCAGGTATTGTATTGAGAGAGTGGAGGCTTGTAATAAAATATGAGCAAGTGATTCTTGGTGGACGTAGCCCAAATTGGGTGAACCACATTAAATCTTATCTCTCTATGTTGTGTTATTTATTCGCACTTTTATTTGAGATGTAATATTTTCTCGCATATTAGTTTCTATTGCGATTCTATAAGGGATTATTCCACATATTTTATCTCTTATTTCCTAATGGGGACAAGTCTGATGGATACTAAAATTGCATCCCAAGCTCAAGACAAAAACCAAGAGGATAATCCGGTTAACCCACAAGCCCTATCCACGGGCAAGATACTCTAGGAATGAATTGTGCCCCCACATCAGACGGTTTACAAATGAATTTTGAATACAAATATATAATGGATGCATGTGAGTTTGGTGGGCTTGTTAGCATGCCACATTTTGAAATAGACCATGACATTCTTAACTACCTTCTCTCCTCGTATAATCAGAGGATGGTCTCTTTAGTATTCTTATGGATAACGGTTGAATGTTTCAATTCGGTATCGACCCACGATATTCATCAATTTACAGGCCTCCCATTAAAATATTTACCTCTTATTCAATGAATTCAACACTCATGTAAGATGATAAGAAATTTCTCAAATCAACATTCGAGTTTCCATGTTGATTGTAAGTGTAAATTTTTTTCATTCATCATTTTTATTCGGTTTCTTATTTTGATACAATTCAAATTGATAATTTGATATTAGTTCCAACTATTTTTGGCATTTGTAGCTCATGTCAATAAATCCAAATGTGGTGTCGATACACAAGGAATTTCACACCACTTTCTTACTACTATGATTTCCTTCTTTCGAGACAGAATAGTTTTGTAGGGTCGATGTGGATATACCAAGTCGGGCCATTACATACACTCTTACAACTATCAAAAAGTAAAAATTTGATTGGTGCACCTTTCTATCCAAAAAAATAAGAACTGACACTACAAATGCAAAGCTTTCTTAAAAACCAGTCATTCAATCCACAAAATATCTCCTTTCCCTTTATTATGAGGCTCTTTTAAATTTAAAAGAGAAACCAATTCCTACTTGCACGGATGTGGCGTTGATGATTTATCACTTCCATTTCAAGAACAACATGTATAAACTATAAATTTTATATTTCCACATTAGACTAACAATAGGTATTAACTATTTACTATTGCAGAGAGAAGATTTTTGGAGGCCCTTGAAAAAGGTGACATCAAGAGGAAGAGGAAAAAACACGGCGAGGTGTCGGATGATTCACAATCTGAAATGGAAGCTCACTCATCACCGAACTTGCAAGCATTTAAATTCGTTAAACACCATAGAAGTAATACCATTACATGTATTATTTACAAATTCCAATTTTGTATTTTCATTTTACCATTTCAATTTTACCATATTGAATTGACATAAAATTGAATGTTGCTTGACATTGCAGGGGATTTGGACTATACGCGTGCAACTAACAGCTTAACCATATTCACCAACTCACTCGGTTCAATCAGCGTACATTGTGTCTTCTCAACAACCACCTCAAAGAATCCCAACAATAGACAGGTTGAAAAACTACCAATTAATACTCCAACATGGCCACCTCAAGCACTGCAAAAAGCTACCCCTCAACAACGAGGTATGATTTTATTGTTTTAGTACAAGTTTTGAATAGTAATTCATTTAATTTCATAGTTTTTGCATAGTTTAATAGTTTTTCATATGATTTTTATTGAACTTTTAAACACATTGTAGTCCTTCACCTTCTATACAAACAACGCCACCGCCCCCTCCATGAATAATATTCAAAATTCCAACCAGAGGAACTACAAAAAGAACATTGGTAAATGCATGCCAATTCCTCCGGCCCCTAGTGGGACACTAAACATTTCCTCCTCGTTTCAAATTCCAACCCTCTCTCTCGGTGGCTTGCCCAGCACAACGAGCATATCGGTTTTAAATAATATAAATTTAGATGAAGATTACTTGGGCATTAATAGTAATGACCCAACAGGATTTTTCAATACACGTGAGATGATTCAAGGCCAACAGGTATACTTCTATTTCAACATAATTTATTCAACTTTCATTACATTTCACTTTAGATTTATTTATTTGAATATTGATTTATTTTATCACAAATAGGATTAGGCCACCCAAAGGCTAGAAACAAGTAGTAGTCAATGATCAACTAGAAAGCCCTCATACCACTCCGGCCTAGATCATCTTCTTAGGATACAAATGGTGAACAAATGTTATATTTTCCTTTAGAGAACTTAATTGGTTATGATTTTCAATCCCATGTTGATGATTTTATTCTACCTCATATCAGATGAGCTCATATAATGGGAGACAAGGGATAAAGTACTAATAAATGAGATAATAAGTCATTTTCAAAATTATTGACAAAGGGATAGTTTATACTGATGCGAGTCTAGAATCAACTTTTTGTGAAGATGGATTCCTTACTTACCCAAGTAAGAAGTGGGATTGTCATGTATAACAATAATTATAAAGATGATATTTTAGATAAAGAATTAAAAATTTTGGAAAATATTAGTCTTGAAGCCAGGACATATTTTTAAAAATGGTCTAAGGACAAGGAGTACAGTAGCGATTTGCAAATGCCAAGAGACATAGAGTGGTTGTAATTATTATCACTTTCCAACAATATTTTTGTTGATTTAAAGTTTTATTATTTTAGTAATATTTTTAATTGAGATCACTTTTTTTGTGCGGTTGAAATATGAAAATTTGACTAGTCAAGAAAAGGTTTTCAAGTTCACTTGCAAACCGCGAAGAACACTTTATTCGCAAAAAGAATTTTAAGGAAAATATTATTTTGGTTAACAAATAAAACAATACACTGAAACGGATAATTAAAGAGCATGGCTTCGACCCTGAAATTTTATTCAAAACCAAGGAAACTACAGATCCAAGTTTTCTATCCCATGGAGATGCGACAAAGGAAGAAGAAAGAATTGTAAAGAATCTAGACAGCGCTGCGGAAGATGTCGAAGTTAAGGTGTTATTCAAGCCATTGGGGAAATGGGTACATGTGGAGAATTCATTGGGGAAAGGAGTACGGGAGTGGAAGCCATTGGGGAAAGGGGTACAAAAAATTGAGGGTTGAAAATTTTCATGATTGAGGGTACAAACAATGAATGTTTGA
This sequence comes from Taxus wallichiana var. yunnanensis, assembly GCA_018340775.1. Taxonomy (NCBI): domain Eukaryota; kingdom Viridiplantae; phylum Streptophyta; class Pinopsida; order Cupressales; family Taxaceae; genus Taxus; species Taxus wallichiana. The sequence continues at coordinate 714,024,731 of CM031240.1, read as the reverse complement.
AAGTTTGAAATACTTTATAATCTATATATGAAAATTTAAAATGTTGAATGTGATGGTCATGGCATTTTAAATTTATTATCTGGATTTGAAAGTTGAATGTGATAGCCTTTGAAAATTTATTATCTTTAATTTTATAACTTCCTATATATTATGTATAGAATTTCTAGATTGTATATGGTGTTTATGTTTCTTATCTACTTGTAATGATGATTGCATTAGATTGCATTAGATCTGGATGACAATAATGGATAATTGTTTTAAGAAAATTTGGAATGTATTACGATAGAGACATTTAAACATTCTCAAAATCTTCTTCTCTCTACTTGTAATGATAATATGACATTAGAATGGATATAGATGATGATGAATGATGATAATGGATATGATGACATTAAAATATATATGGATGATGATGACTTTTATGTGGATGTAAATTTATCTTCAAGCACGATTGTGGATGATGGATTGTATAATGGATCGTGGATGATGAATTGTATAATATGGAAAAATCTTCCTCTTTGTAAAATTCAATTGTGTGCTTTTATCCCACTGATTTAAAAATATATCAAATCATTTTTCAAATATAGAAAAAAATTAAACATAATTGTAAAAAGTCAAGAAATGTAATATGATAGGGTTTACTTTACCTCTTGTGTTTTAGATGGCTATGAAAAAGCATATGGAAGGAAAATGAGAAATCATCCTTTGTCAGTGTGTGCTAGAACTTTGATTTAAGAAAAACTCAACACGAGAAATGGATTAGTAGATAGATGGGTGAGTTACAAATATAGAAATATAGAAATAAATTAAACCTAATTGTAATAAATCAATAAATGTAATATGAAAGGGTTTATGTTACCTCTTATGTTTTAGATGGTTGTGAAAAATCTTATGGAAGGAAAATGAGAAATAATCTTTCGTAGTGTGCTCGATATTTCATTTAAGAAAAACTCAACACGAGAAATGGATTAGTAGATATATGGGTGAGTTGCCTCACACTATCAATCCCGAGAAGATTGAGCTTCCTTAGATGGATGTCAACCCACCTTTTCAAAAAAAAAGATGAAATAATTGTATTTAAATAAATGTAAAAATATATACCAGTAACATCTTTAATGATAACAAGAGTGAAACAAAATTTGATAAAATCCTAGTCATTATTTGCATCGTAGAGTTAATATTAAATTAAATCAATAACCACATGAGTTAAAATGTAAGGAGACAAAAATAAAAGTAAGGTCAAGGAGATACCTATTTAAAGTTGAAACAATTCATTATCAATAGCTTATTTAAACTCGATGTTATCTTCTCGTAGAGTGTGACGATGCGCCAATTCCACTCTCATCATTGGGAACAGTTTTACTTGTAGTTGTATTATTCACACCTCTTCTTGCGCAAAGGGAATTCCAATGTAAAATTCCTCTGTCGAAATGAAAGGTTTCCATGGAGTAGCGACATACATAACACCTCATGCAACTTTTCATATTTTTATCCAACCTATTTCTCTAGTTTTGATTTTATAAATGATAAAGCACTGAAAACCCTTTCGTCCTCCATAGACCCCAAAATCATTGTTTGACATAACTCATATAATCTGAAATATTCACTGATGTCTTCTTATAAGATATAAGTTTTATAGATTCCTCGCCACTACCTTGTAATAAAACCAATTTTAGAAGGTTCGTCTAAAATTTTATATTGGTTCCTCATTTTTGTTGCAAAATTTGTTGATTGAAACTTTAATAAATCAGCATTCAATATACCTTTGATTTCCATACACTTAAACTATGAAGTCTTTGTGAAATGTTCCATTATTGTACTCATGGATTTATGGAAATTCTTTCTTACAAAGTTTGCATGACCACCTTTAGTATTCCAAAAATTTGGATTCATCACACCCATTGCTTCAAGAATTTTATCTTTGGAGAAAAATTCTCTAATTTCTAATCATAAGGATTATGAAATTTTCTTAAGCTTTATTCTTGTTTCAATTATAATAAAATCAAAGATATTACGTTTCATGAGAACATCTTTCTTTCGAGATCCTGTAATATCTTGACATTTTTGCAAAATGTGTAGTGGTATGTCCCTCCCATTAACAGTGATGCATAGGTGATCGTGGATATTAAATCTCAAATAGTTACTGGGATTTTTAAGATCTAATAAATCTTTCCAATTCTCAAAAATAGGTGTATCAAAACTATCTTGGGAATAGTACAAGATATCAAGACTTTGACATACCATTTTTCTCATCTCGTATAAAATCCACAATATAGATTAATCTCCCTATGCATGCTTCATCAGTGTATTGATCTCCTAAAACATTGGAAGAATACCAACGAATGTAAGAAATGTCTCCAAATTAGTTAAATAGAACAACAAGTCCCTCGCCCTATCAACTTCATGATGATATTTGTGCATGAAACCAACCAACAAAGGATACTCCTCACGAACTCTGCATGCAGGTTCATACAAAGAGATCCATCTCATCTCAAAATCCTTCTTGAAGTCTTTTGCCATCTGTAATTCCAATTTAGAATTTATGGAACTCAAGAAATCACTTTGGGATGCTTCCCATATAGGCATGAAGTTCTCTTATAAGGTCTTCTAATTTAGCAACATTTTCATGAGTTGCTTATAATTTTATACGTTAAATTCATTATGTGATCCATATAGTGAATTGGTAGCATATATGGGTCCACTTGTTTTTTGTAATCTAACACAAAACCATGTTTGGTGACCTTGCATGGTGATGCACCATCTTCTCTAATGCATACCAACTTCGTAGTAATTTCATAATCAATCATTCTAGCACTATATTTCAAATGAGAAACAACTATTTTATGTAGGTTTTCGGCATTACAGCTTTTCAACCATTTTAATAAAACCCAACAAATGAGGTGTCCTTATACTTTTTCTAAAGTATAGATGTGGATACACACCCATGCAAAGTGTTGTTGTTATTTGTTGTAACTTCATCAATTAAAAGAGAGATAAAATTTGATTTTTTTACATTTTCTTTCAAATCTTCCTTTTCTATCATCGAAAGGAATTTTTCCATTTCCCATCCACTACTTTCAAACCATTGAGATTGAGGTACATTGGGCATTCCATTATATTGATACAAAACACTGAAATCGAGGAAATCAAAATCGGTCTTCTTTTCTTTAGTATGTGAAATAAAGTAGAAGCTGTATGAGTTTTGCATGTAGATTTGTTTGATTCATCTTACCAATTTGTGATGTGATCTATCCTCCCTTTTCCATGAGATGTTTATGTTTTTTTGTTTTGCTTCATAATCCTTTGTGTATTTAACATGTATGCATTGTTTTTCAATTTTTCACTGTGTGCTTTTATTATCTAGACATCCGCATCAATTATACAGTCAAATATTGTTTTCCACAATGTTTTTCTATAGTGTCCTCCTTCATTTGCATTTTTTCGCTTTCCCAATTTCCACGTACATATTATACATGTACATTAAGATGGGATATCTTCGAATTAGATGATTATACGGAGTTCAATAAATGTAAATTTGGCAGCCCAATCAAACTTGTATGTCCTCCCAATGGTCCACATTTTCTTGTTCTTTTTCAATGTTTTAATTTTTTGAGTAGAATTTTGAGCAATATCAAAATCACATGCTTTGCTCTTTCGTGAACTAGAATTTGAATGTGATTTATGTGTTCCATTTTGATGAGTTTTTTTATGTGTGATATCTTGATGAACTCTTGGTTGCACCCCAACAAGAAGAATATCTTTAGGATCTCGGCATCTCAATAGTTATATCTTCAAGATCGGCACATTATCGTAGGTGATATTTGTTTGATCATTTGCGAGAATGCATTTCCACCTCAATATTACCTTCCACATAGTTAGTATTTTGATTCTTTCTTGTGGAAGCTATATGGTTGTTGGTAGTTACAATATCTGTATCAGCAGAGTTTCCACAATACTTGAACAAGGACTTTTGAGATTTCTTAGTTAATTTTTGGGTCTTCGCATTCTGAGGACTAGCAAATTCCATTATTCTAAATAGAGTCCCTGCATCAGCAAAATAACTAAGTTGTGTGTCGGAGACAATATCCTGTCGCACTTCGGCAATAGCTCCTTGTTGCGCCTCAATAACATACCCCCTTTTTGTGTGTCTGCAATACCTACTTATCGCGCGTCAACTATGCATCGGGTTTTCGGCGCGCATCAACATCTAACCCCCTTATCACACGTCTACAATACCTCCTTATAGTGTGTCAATTGTATCCCTTTCACACATCAACAACTAATCCCTTTTTGTCGCATGTTAGTAAATTCAATGGGTCACGCATGAGCAATTATCATTTGTCACCTATATCTAAACTATTAACAAGCTAACAAAAATCTCGGTTCATGGTATTAGTAAGGTCTCGGTGGTAGTAGTATTGTAGTATATTACTGTTGAATCATCTAGGTTTTTATAGGATATGTTTTCAAATTTAGGCGGCCGACCCCTAAAAAATATATATCTTTGTAAAGTTTAGGTGAAGCAGGACAAACCCATTATGGAAAAACTGCATTTTCAAATTTTCCTAAAATGAAATTTTCACCATATTATGAATATTCACCACTAAAATTATCCCTTATCCATATATAAAGTATTCACTATCAAATAATAGAAACATTAACATTTGTGTTTTTATTGTTAAGATATGAGAAACCATGAAGGCTTACGAGCTTTGCTATTGAATTTCTTGTGAGTATAGTGGATCCATTGGTAGTACATTTGGAAGAGGTGCGATAGTGTAATTTTAACATAATAAATAAGCATGTAATTTAATGTGAAGGGTTAACATCATTTAGGCACCCTTTTGTATTCTTTTCTTTTGATATTAATAAAATATTTGTGGATCCATTTGTGAGCACAACATTTTTAAAAAATATTTTTTTGTAATATTGATCACGTGCTCTCTCTAGCTAATGACGATATGCATCCATTCATTGCACTCATGCAAAAATTATATATTATTCTTTAAATTTTATTTTTATTTTTAAATTTGTATTGTCTCTAGAGACAAAAATGAAAATTCGTATTGTCTCTAGAGAGACAAATATGATATTGTCTCTCAAGAGACAAAATATATATTAATCTATATTGTCTTTGGAGAGACAATAATTAGTTAAAATAATTAGATACACCCGCTTTGATACAATATACAACTTTTTTATTTTCTCAATTTAAAACATTTATGTAAATTATTATCTCTAATATTGTCTCGAATCACTGGTTGTAGTAGTATATTATCATACCTAATTTCTTTCCTACTTAATAAAATAGTGAATATCGAGACTAATATAGGTATTATATCCACTAGATTAAAAATGACCATATTGAACATTTAATTTTTTTGTAATAAACAAAAACCTAAGACATTATAGTGTTTTGAAAGAATGTATTCTATTAAAAAAAAACCTTATATTACATTACATGTTTTTATAGAATATTAAAAATAAATAATAGATTAATATAGCTCAATCCTTGTGGGAAGAAAGTCACATTCGGATGCTTTATTTTCTTCATTTATGAAAAGGTAGTCCACAAACTATCAAATACAACATAAAATTCATCTTCCTATGTCTCTCCAAATATGGCCTATCATCATAAAACAAAACAATCACACTACATTACCCTTCTTTTGGAGCTAAGAAAATAAATTTATCTTCTTAAGCTTTTTTCATTCACTATGTAATGCTCACTTTCCTTTGACACTTTTGGATACTAATCTTGATACTGTTAACCCTATTTTGGACGTTAATTATGTTTTGATTATTATGATGTGTAGATATTAGACCATGGATTATTATGAATTTGGATTCAGTTATTATGCATGTTGATTATTAGAGACGTTTTTGTATATAGTTTTGGATATATTTTGACATGAACACATTATGGATAATGTTGAGTCTTGTGACATTGGCTGTTGTGAACAAATCTCTTATGAAGATTTTTGGATAATGATATAGTTGCTTAATTTAATTGAAAATGATGATGAATTCTTGATGTTGCTTTATGATTTATATTTGATTTTAGATGTTGTTATATCTTTTTGGATGTTCGATATGGCCAAGAGGTCGAAGGGGTATGGTATTTGTAGGTCAAAAACATCACAAAAATATCGGGGGACTGGAGAGTAACCATAATGGAATGCTAGATGAACTCAACGGGGTCACCATGACAACTGTTTTGTTTGTGTGTTGTGTTGTTAAGGATTCTCATGGAGGGGATCACCTTTAAAAGTTACCGAGGGACTTTTCTATGTTTTTTTGTTATGTGTTCCCTTTTTGTAATGTTGTATGTATTGATGTGGGGATGTGTTACCCCCTTTTCTTTAATTGTTATGTGTTGAATAAATGTTGTAAATACCCATGTGTTAATTTAATAAATCTTTATGCCATAGGTATTTAATAAATTAAGTTATTAATATAAATGCAAGTTGTAAGAGAATGTGTAAGAGAATTTAAGGATAAGATTTGGAGTGTAAGACACTCAATTCCTTAGAATTCGAATTTGGCCTTGTGGGCTAAATTTGGAGGCTTGTGGGACAAGCTAGACTTGTCCCACACCTCTTAAAATTAATTACCAACCATATTTATGGGTTGGAGGTCAAGTTTTGAATTGTTTAATGTATTTTGATATGACCTTTTGAGAGTATTTATTATACTTATCTTACATGCTTTTAAGTTTGTCCCTTTTGGGGTATGGGTCTCTTAGAGCTGTGTAAGTTGATTTGTCCTTGCATTTTTTGAGAGTCATTAATGTTGTTGAATTTCTCTTTTAGGGTTGAGGATGAATGATGTGGCATCCCACTTGGAATCCACATCACCCTCTTCTCCCCTTTCCTTTTAAGTCAAACTCTTTGTTCATTGTTGGGTTGTTGGAACTTTGGACATTCCTCCTTGGGGCCACATTTTTTGGTTGTTGAAGCTTTGTGGCTTCTCCCCTTGGAGCACATTTTCTGGTTTTAATGTTACTTTCATGCCTCTTTCTTGAGTGCATTTCCTTGCTGGTTGAAGCTTTGTGCACTTCCTTGCTTGAGAGTTTTCCTTGCTGTGTAAAGCTTGCGTATTTTTCTCTTGGGGGTGGATTTCATTGTTGTGTTGGGAGATCTTGCTTATGAAGGGATTGGAGATCATTTACTTGTTTGTCAATGTAGTTTTTGATGTATTCTGGTTTTTGAAAAGTTTTTGTGTTGGGACAAACTCCATTAATGGAGAGGTAGGAAACTAAACTTCTTATATGTTGTTTTCTGTTTAGAATGGTGCTTGTTGTTTATATTTTTGGCTGGTCGGGTAGACTACTTAGGGTATGGTGTAGGAGAAGGCTATGGGGATTTCATATGGGGAGGGATAAGGGAATGCCGATGGCATCAGTTATTGTGGAGGGAGTTTGGGATTTGGGAACTACCTTGGAAAAGGAATAGCTTGCATTCCTTACTTTTTTTGGCGGGGGCATCGGGGATAAGTTTTGGGAGGTACAAGAAGTAAGTTTGGGGGGGCATAAGGGTATGGAAGGAGATGATTTTTGGTGGGTTGTTTCAGGTTGTTTCTCATTTCCCATTGGGAGGCATAAACAGCTCCCCATAGAATCCTTGCTCTTGTTTTGGCTTGCTAAATGAAGCCTCTGTTTTGTTTGATCTGTTATGTAGTTGGGAACTACATCTTTCTTGGATCATGTGTTTTTGAGCTGTGCATATTGCTACTTGTGTGTTTTGTGGAAGCCATTGTTGCCATGTGTTGTTCTTCATCTTTTATTGCATTATGGTTGGGGCTCGGGGGCCGATGAGAAAGGACGACTTCTCCCTGCTCATTGGATATCTTGGTTGGGTGGAGAGCGTTTCCTTTCCCCTATCTTGTTGTGATCCAACTGAAGAATGAAGGAAATCAGCCTGTTGTTGTTCTGGAGAAAGAAATGTACATTTTTGACAGTCCCTTGTTTTGTAAAATTATTGTAACCCTTCCCATGTTGAGGTGGATGAAATGTTTTGTAATTTGTAATGGAATGACATTTGTATTGAAAATGGAAGACTGGAATTGATATGTGAAATGTGAAATTTGAAATCATTATCTATTGAAAGAATGTGATGTATCCCGTATTCTAGTTTCGAAATTTGAAAGGAATAATGAAGTTGTAAAGTTGTTGTTGGAATCAATAAAGAGTTGCATTTTTGTTCTTCATTTACAAATTGTATTATGTATTGGATTTAAGTTTTTGTGATGAAATGAGTTTTCTGGTTGGAAGGAAAAGACGTATGAAGGAAAAAGAGACAATGTTAATGCTCGCAATCAAGTTGAAAATTTGATATTCAGACTTGGTATATTGATAGTTAGATGTTGTTGGAATTAATGTAATGGATTGGATAGAAAATGTTTTAAGAATCTATAGAGTTGATCTCTATCATTTATTTTAAATCTGGAAATCAAGTTATTAAGAAATGAACAGTTCAAATCTTCTTTATGAGTTAAGTATTGAAACCTTGCAATTTAGAAGCATTAAATCCCAATGAACTTAGTCAAACTTCAACACTTAAGAAAGAACCTTCAAATCTTATTAAAATCCATTCGAAACTTACACCTTGTTTGGTTTGTTAAAGGTCGAAAAATGAATATAATAATCTAATTGTTAAAAGGATTAAAATTGGCCTTGGAAGTATGTTCCCATTTTTCTCCGCTTCTCCACCGACTCGTGCCCAATCACGAGCTGATGCGTGGCACACGTGATTGTCACGTGGCATGGAAGCTTTTCCAGCGTTGATGTGCGTCAGGAGAAAACTTCCAACACGGTGTAGGCGCGCTTCGAGGAAAAGTATTGACGTGTGTCAAGGAGAAGCGTTGACGCGTGACAACAAGAAGTTCATAGGTCTCAAGTGGTGGCTCGAAGTGGCCACTACACACTATTTTGATAAAATTAGATAGGTTTTTAGCAATGATTTTTTGAATAGGTTCATTTTTCATAATAAAGTCATATCGATAAATCAGTGGAAAGGGTACCATTTAGGTACCCTACTAACAACTTTTTTGGTTTATACTATCGAATTTTAGGTTGCCTTATGATGCCACACATATTCAACTACTTACAAAATAGGCACTTATTATCTACTTGAACTTACACGATGTTTATATGCATCAAATGGATTAACATGTGGGACATTCTTGTCAACGCATTTCAAACAGGAATGTTTAATAAAGTTAATACTTTCTCGCCAAATAAACTTCAAGGTTATACATTAACCGAGCATCTCCATTGCACTTCCTAGAAAACTAGATACTACACTTCAAATAGAATTCCAAAAAAAAAAAAAACATTTCTATTTCACTGCCTAGATAACTAAATCCTAGGCTTTAAAGAAAATCCCTAAAATAGATGGGATTTTAAGCATTTTTGAAGCTGTCTAAATGTAAATATTATTGTCATTATTATATCAATATTCACTTATTTCATTTTGAGTAAACTTCAATGTAATATCCATTAGGAAAGGATAGACCAGGGCTCCTCAAGATTTCTCCTCCTTTTACTTCCTTCCACCTATTTAATGGTGACAATATTATGAAAACATAAAAATAATAACATTCATATTAATTTAAATAAAATAATTAGTATTTGTTACCTGTAATTTGTAACCAAACAATGCAGAAACATGACAAGTTCTAGTTCTGCAAGTTCCATTCCCGGACAAAGCCTCATACCACCACCGAATGGTATGAAATTCTTTCCATTAGATTGTTGGCACTGCATTAAGCAAATCATCAAAGTTATAGCTGTTTTTCTTCTAAATCAATAAACAACAATAACAAGTCACATATACAAATTGATCAAAGGAGATGAGATTGCAATAAATTTAGGCTTGAAAGTACAAGCAGTCAACGAAAGAATAGAAAAACACAATATAACATAGAAAATAGGAGAGCCTAACTTACACACAGATGAATGAAAAGCGTTTTCAGACTGTTAATAATTACCTAGAACTCTAAATTTACTAAGCAATGTATATACCCATTACAAATTTAATTGAAAATAAATAAATAATTAATAAGCGAAAATACCGATATAAAATAAGTGAAACTCAATAAAATATAATAATAAAAACCCATGTGAATCAAAAGAATATTCAGTTACAGAAAATATCCAATACTCCAAGTTATTATCGCTAATGATGCAAAGGAAAAAACCAATAAATGAATGGAAACAGAAGAGCCTCAATTAAATATAGTATAAGAACCCATAAATGAAATGATGTTTGAGATACTAAGAATAAATACGCAGAACACCGACTTCATAAATATAAATTGAACAAAGAAATGGATTCACAAACAAATAGTAGAGACTGATGAATGAATTAAAGTTTCGAATACTGGCACTAAATACCCAGAACTTCAAAATCATTTAGCCCACCTAATAATATAAGAATTCCATCTGACTTGATCAGAATTTATTTAAAAGAAACAATAGGAAAATGGTATGCTTTTATCGACCTCCCATCGGTCCGGATTAAATGAAAGTGGATCAGTGTATACATCAGGGTTCAGATGAAGTGCTGGAGAGCACACAAGCACAATCCAGTCTGCTGGAATATTATATCCTGCAAAAAAATGCAGCATAAATAACGATTACGAGTTGTTTGAAACAAAACTCTCTAGTCCTTACATAAACTTGCATATTCAACCTCTGAATTCAACATCCTTCAATGTTTTCCTGAAAATTACAGCAACTATATTCGCCAGCCGTAGTGCCTCGTTTATAACCTGCAATTGAATCATATCTCCCTCAATTTTCAAGCATACGATTATATATTTTTGATTAAGTGGCTACGTTCTGAAATTCATACTTACTTTTGAGGTGTATTTCATGCTCGAATACTCCTTCCAGTTAATTTTAGAATTCTTTCCCTTCATGTTTCGAAGAATTGCATCGTGTTCTTCCTATAGAGAGAATCTTTGTTAATGATGGTTAAATACCCGCATAAAGTTGAACTCTGAAATTCATGATACAGAAAACTATCAATCAGAAGTTACAGTTAATCTCTGCAGTGCTTCTTGGTGCTCAGTGATAAATTTAATGGCTGCAGTGCATGCAATCGCTGTAGTTTCCCCGGCAAAAAGAAGGGAAAGTATCAAATCCAATGCAATACTCCTTGTCACTGGAGTTTCTTCCATCTTCAGCTCGTCCACCAAGAGATCAAGGAAATCCCGATTTCCTGTCTCTCGTTTTTTCGACCTTTGACGGAGTATTTTGTCCAGTGTTGTCAATATTTTGATTTTGTCCTGAAAGGACAATAAAGTTCCCGAACTCTGATTTTAAAGAGTAAAATGAATAGTCAAAATTTAAAGGGGTGCAATACTAACCCTGAAACATTTGTAATAGGCTGTCCCTGGTATATTTAACGGAAACGATAACAGTCCATTACTGAAGTCCGAAAAATTCTCCCGGAAAGATCCTGAACCTTCTATTTCCTTATGGTTAATCAATATCTTCGCTGTGATTTCGAATAAGATCTGCCAATAAAAAGAAACACATATATTGAATTAGTATCATGTAGAAATTGTTTGAAAGCCGACTCTAATAACGCATAAGATTGCACAACATTGCATCCCAAGCCCAGTAGAACTAGGAGTCTACAAGATTAGGTGGATATGTTCTCGGCGCATTACAATTTCTAAGCTTCGCATAAAGCAGGTTATATGTTGAGTGTAGACTCAAAAACATGCCTTTCAAATTATAAAAGTGATTATTATTATTAAAGTCCCAATACCCGATAAATATAACACAAGATATACAACACACTCGTCTTACTTTTGAGCAGTCTTCCCGGATGTTTATAATTTGCCCGTTCCAACCGCCTATGTTTGACATAATATGGTCTTCGGCTTGAATCCGAAGTGTTCCTTTGATATTTTGGAAACCAAATTTAGACAAAATAATTTTGCGTAAATACTTGTGCATTTGACCGTGAAGGATCGAGATGTTCTGCTCCCCGAGAGCGTTACACAAAGAAGTGGGGAACCAGCTTTCAAACACTCGATCCTCTTGCTCAAAAACGAACTGATTGAAATCAGCATCTGTGGACACCACCATAGGAATTCCCAATAAGTGAGTCTTGAAAACAGATCCATACCTGTAGAAACCGAAACAAATACGAAGCGGATCAACCTTATACCCAGCATGGGAATTTCAGGATTTTATATGAACGGAGACAATGACTAACCTTCGCATTCTTTTCTTGATAAAAGGACTGATGCTGTAAGAAGTATCTGGCACTTGAAACTCTAGGGTTTCGCCTACAAAAGGCAAGCCCATACTACCTGGAGGCGTGTTTTTACATCTTTTGGGTCGTCCCCATACATATGCCACTATAAATGCTATAGCCACAGTTACCACCAGAGCCAACATGATCTTACAACTGGTTCAACACCATATATTATCCTATGATGGCGAGTCCGATAATTGATTATAAATACACGCCTGCACGGCTGACAGCAACTTGCCAGTCCATTCCTGAAAAGATACTGCAAAAGACATGAACCCGCGACCGGTCGTTTCACACTGCATATGCACTGTCTCGAGTGGCCCTTGTTGTTAGCGTTTACGCTTAACGTGTGTTGATATCTTCCCTGCGACTACTGTTTAAAGAAGGAATAATGATTAGTGTAAAACCCGGACTCATCAACATTGTTTGTTCGTGAAATTAAGAAACAAGTGTTAACAACTTGTAAGAATATAATAAAAGTGCCAATGATAACAGAACAAACAAATAGCGTTTCAAACAACTCTTTCCGAGGTATTAGATTTTTTTCTCAGAGGCATGGGTCCCCTGAATACGATTGTTACATTTGGTGTTTGTTTGGTTTCTACTTGATCTAATTTTTCAACATACCAGAGGATAAGATGGGACTTTTTCATGGCTTTCCCACCACCGATATCACGAAAAAAATGTTTGGAGAGGAATAGTTGTTCACCATGTTTCGAAATCATATCTTCAGTTGAAAGATACAGGCTTGTTGAATTGAATTTACTTATATTTACGCCAAAGGCGTGTTTTTACCTTGGAGCGATCCTTAACGACGACGTGTTCCAGGTGCTTGTCACCGTTTATGCGCCACCGCCTCTGTCCACCAGTGGCCACGTGTTTTTGAACCGTGTTCTTGCTGCCTGCCTTCGGCTCCTCCTCTCTCTGTCAGTCCTTGCCAGCGTTAAATATGGGCTGTGTTTGTTGGATGTGGATTCTTTTGTTTTTTCCTACTATCGACTTGGTTGTGCCGCCCCTGCTTAAAACCTTCCTCCACATCAACCCGACCAGTGCACAGGTTTGTCTTGGGCTCTGTTTTCCCTTCCACAAAGTGTATTCTTGTTTGTTCCTGTAGATTTGTGTTTTTACTGCCCGTAATTTACCATTCCCCTCTTTCTTCTGATTACTTTTTTGTTTGTTGACTATCGGCTACAGGCCTTGTAATTGTTGTATGGGGGCGGTTTGTATTTCACAATATTTGTTGTAGCATCTAATATTTGATAACATCTGCAAAATAAAAACCCCTGTCTTCCACCATGTTGTTAATAACCAACTCCTCTGCTACAATAAAATACACCATAACTTCTAGGAATATTTCTGCTTTAATTTCCCTTTAAGCGGATAGTTCCCAGGCTTTCATTGAGACTTTTAGTGTAGGTTTTATGTCTATTCCAGCTATGGAAGATTGAGATTTAGGTAGATGATATCAAATTTTGTGTCAAAGAGAAAACAATCTACGAGAATATATATCAATCTGATTTAATTTTATTGCCTTGCCGTGAGGGCCTCAAATTTCATTTGGCTGTGTTGTGGAGGGATAAAACTATTCTAACATTGGAGGCAAATAGGAGATTAAGAGTATGCATGGATATGCTTAACAACCATAAGAGAATAATACCATAATAGCTTAAAAATTAAAATTTATATGCGTAGTAGACGGTCTATGTTTTTTAGTTTTCTTTTCTTAATTTTGATAGTTGTTTTATAGTTTGAGTATTTGATGAAATAGTTTTTCAGTATACTGTTAATTTATATTGTTAGTTTTGCCAATTCCAGTAGTGTTGATATCCTGTCAATAGTTAATAAGTGGTCATTAAATATTGTGTCATTTGTGATCAGCATCCTGTGAGGTCAAAAATATGTTCAGTGTTATTATTCCCATTGCAAGGAGGGATTATGAGGTAAAACCAAGTCTGCTCAAACAAGTTAGTCCATTATGTCAAGGGTAGGGGAAAGGAGGTGGATCTGCCCTTTTTGCATTTGTAAATTAATAGTCAACTGAAAGATTTAAGATAATTCACTAAAATTTGACCATCTCATCCAGAACAGGAATCGTGTGAGTGACAATTATTTACAAACAAAAGTAAAAGATGCAGAGAGACATACAACTGTAGAATCTGAAATTTGTAGTCGAAAAGGGGAAATACAAACTTTCCATTGGATATTCGCATTCACATATTTGTTCAAACTGTTGGTACCCAAATTGATTCTCCCTTTGAAACTGAGCAACACAAGAAATTGAGCAAGGTGCTTAGAGATAGATAAATATTAATATACATCGTTTTTGTAGCCAGGGAGAGATCTATCTAACGTTTTATTCACTTAAGCTTGGAAGAAATGGATAACACTGTGTATAGGGTTTGACCTACCCTAACTGCTTTAGGTTGTGCCTTCAACCAGGGTGAGAGGACCCATTTTGTAACCTATGTTGGTAGGTGATATCAGTGGATCAACTATATTTAACCTTCTTTTTGCAAAATTTAGAGGGGACCTTGAGAAGGTATGGTCAATGCAACACAATATAACTCTCACGAGTTGTCACTTTAGAGAATGAAGAAGCCTTCTAGACAAGGTCCAGGTTACTAAAGACAATGGTAAAAACTGATTTCTCCTGCATATTTAGGTAAGGGATGGGTAGATCAACAAATTCCCTCAGCATTTATGAGTACAGTGCAAGCAGGGGTAGTTCCTGTAGGATTCATTACTCGATGTATAGTTTTTTATTGGGAAGTTAAACAGATAAAGTTGATTATACCAAATTCTTAAGAACTTTTAACAAATGTTGAAAAATCCACTAAGCAAAATGACACACATGTTTCAAATAGTTAAAATGAACCTTTAACTAGAAGATGTACATCCATGAAAGCTCAAAGATGCACAGTTTCATACATTATTTAATAATTTAACACAAAGGATCATGTTAAAGACTTAATTAAACATTAGAAATCCCTGATTTATTATGCCTAAGATACACTCATAAGATTACAAACAATCTGTATCATTAAAATGAAAGTAAAGTGAATTTAAATTGTTTATTTGCATCATGAAATGAAAGCTCTTCACGATGAAATTGCAAATACCACAATACTATCACAAGGACAAGATCTTGTGTAATTCAAAGGGACTCCTAACATAAGATTGCAACAGAACATTGACAATTACTTGAAAGTATCTCAAAATGAAAGCAAATACAACTATGCTCATGATTGAAACGGTTTGGTCAAAGTTCTTTAAATATATCAGCAAGGGAAAGTTTTATTCACAATCTCAAAGCTTGTCAATGGCTGGACAAGTGCAACCATCTTGACATGACCAAATTTAAAGATACACAGGAAAACAAGTTTCTCAGATAGGTTCCTAGGAAAAATGGCTCTTCTCATCTTTTTCTCCTTCTCTTTTCTTTGAACAATTATCAGAAAAATTAACCCCTTTTAGCATCATCCTCGCTTTCCTTTATATCATTCCCTTCATTTGATGACCTTTAAAATTTTCCCCCAAAAGTAGGAATATTCTAGGGAATATTTTCTGTTACAAATTTGTTCTATAATATGACATTTATAAGTTTCACCTTACACTGCCAAGTGTACAAAATATACGTCTTTTCGATGGGTTCCACTTGTACTCAACTGGGATATCCGGTCATCATTTTACGGCTGATTACTTGAATCATTCCCTCCGATTTTGATTAGAAAATCATTTGAAATAATGACTTAGCACCTCCAGATGTATTTGACATGATATACACCCACATTCATCCCTCAAGAATCCACCTTGGGCACAACATAATGCATTTTACGTCTTATTGATTTAAATGCCACACATGGTTTCTGTAAAATCACACTAGATTACCAGCTCTACTTATTCCTAAATTCTTTTAAATATTTAATCCTTTCTGTGCGAAGTGATCAAATTCTACTTCAGCCCATGGGAAATATTTCACTAAAACAAAACCATATGCATTCTTTCAGCTATAAAATTGGGTTCTTCCTCATTACCATCACATATTTCCTTTCTTATTCTAAATATAAGGAATTCTATAAAGAATTGGCAAAATTTCTTGTAGCTCACAGCCTGAAGGAGATTTCTTCAGAGGACTTAAATCAGATTTTTTATTTAAGTGGTCCTGATGAAGCTTTTTTCATGACTCATGACTCGATATAGAATGTGCAGTAATACAGATGACCCCTAACATACCAAGAAGTCTAGTTGGAACTTCTTACAAGGTTAATAATGATCAATCCTATGTTTGCAGCCTTCCAGGTTATGTATTTCCATTTTGTTTCGATGGGAGCACTTGAAAACTCCCGAGGATTTAAAAAAATACCCGGTTGAGAGAAGGCCTTAGGTCTCTTGGAAAACCAATTTTCAATGTCCCTTTTTATGTGATGAGGAGTTTGTGTCAAAAGAGATTCCTAAGGAATCATATGTGTTGTATGATAAATTCTCCATCGACATAGTGCCTTCTATTTGTAATAAGGTAGATGAGTTGGAGAGGAGGATTGTCTCCTGCAAAAGAAAAAAGTGGAAAGCGTAACTACACAACCGAGTCAGCACCAACACCATCTTGGGAAAAAGAAAAGGTGAAACACAAACCCAACTTCCAATTATCATCTTAGATGGAGAAGAGGTTCAATCAATATCCGCTCTCCGTTCAAGGGAAAAAATTTATTCAAACTCAGGATAGCGGGGAGATTTGTAACTCGGATGTGCACTCATTTAATGTATTGTGCTCCTCATTCTAAGAGGGAGTTTTTAGGACCTCAACCCATTCCTTCTCTGAAAGACAACCCACATTTTTCAAGCAGGTGGGAAACTAGATCTAGCTCAAGGGTTCACAATTTTTCCTATCAAAACGTGCAAAGTGCCGCCCCTCTCATTACTCCAGATATCCCTTCTCAAAATATTCCTAGCAAATCAACCCTTCATAAGGGGAAAGGGAAGACAAAGTTCTCATCATGGGGTTTGGACCTTTTGGATTGGGTGTCATCATATCAGAAGAAAATTGAGCTTGAGCAGATCATGAGTCATCCTAGGATGACTTTGGAATCACTGATGGATATGGGAATGTCTAGGGACCTGGAAGGGTCAATCATTTTCATACAAACAACACAAGGCTCAAACGAGTTTGTGCTGAGGAAATTTTTTAAATAAGCTTCCCCAGTTGGGATGAAACTATGAAGTAGGGTTGAAGAATGTCTAAATGTTGTCTTCCTTTCATTATTTCTATCTCTAGCATATGTATATCCTTCTTTGTCATGGGCAGGGGCCCCTATAGAACCCCATTTTGTTCCTCATTCAAAATTCAAAAATCACAACAATATCAATCATTTACATGCTTATCCAAATGTATGTTAATTCATCAAAGTAAATATGGCATTACTGCATTCTTATACTTTTCAAATGAAATAAGGGAACAATAAAATTCAGAAAAAAAATTACATCCCATGTAATAGAAGTATTACTTTTAAAGTATCAATTTAAAAGGATGAATATGAAAAGAAAATACAATCCAAGGAATAATTGTCTAAGCATGTTCATCATCCTTTGCATCTGCACTTTCTTCTTCTTCAGCTTCCACTTTTGTGTCTTGTTATTTTTGAAGTCTTGCCACATATGCATCATACCTTTTGAATAACTTTTTAACCTCATCCTCATCTAGTTCGTATGATGTTGGAAAATGAGTGCTGCCTAGATATTGTATCAATGCGATGGCCCATTTTCGCTTGTATTCTAGTGGTCTTTCTTTTAACTCGAAATTCTATTATCAATATTTCTCATAGTCTTAATGACTTCATAGGAAAAATCATTCTTTAGAACATTCCTTTTAAAATAATCAAGTAAGAAATCAATCCTCATGGCCCCATAATTCTTCTTGAACTTATCAATGACAATATCCTCTAACTTTAAGTCAATCGCATCGAGAGCATAATTTACATAGTTTCTCTTGATTTCAAGCTTTTCTTTGATTCTGTTTAGGGTCTCAAATCTGATTTTTGACAACTCTTCAAGGGCATGTTGGCTTCCTTTAAATTCACTGGTACAATATCTACCTCCTCAACCAACTTATCACCGAGATGGGTAATCCGGTCTAACTTGGGAAGAATACCTTCAAAATAGAAAATCTCACTATCATATTGTTCAACTATCTCGTCAATTTCAATGAGTCTATTTTTAAGATTTTCATATTTTGACCTGGAATCTGTAATTACTTCCTTTCCTCTTTTAGTTAATTTTTCCAACCCCATGTCCACTACCTAGACTTTCTGATAGCATTCTTTACCGTATTAATTCCTTCAGGGGTGTTTATAGAGGCACTTGTTTGCATTTGACTAGTATGTTCGTCAGCTATTACAAACAAGAACTCAAGGATTCAACCTATTCCTTTAGTGGCCTTTTTATCATCCCATCTTCATCAAATTTTTGTACAAGATCATTCACTTCCTCACACACTCCCAAAGCTTCAATTGTTCCCTTGAGGGATTTCCCAAAGGAATGATCTCGAATGTTATAATCATCACAGATTATATCTTCTCTTGTTTTACCACGAAAGGGTTTCTATTTCCAAGGTCCTTGCTCGAGATGAATTAATGTGGGGTTTTGTGATGGTCCTAGCCCTTTTGAGGCTATTACTTCCTTTGGAAAATACAAAGTAGTAATGTCAACATCTTAGACAGGAGGATCTCCTTTTCTTCATTGAAATCAATTCACTAATCCATCCCTTTTCCATACTTATTCCATCTTTTGTCTCTTTTAATAATTTTTGGTGTTTCTCAGGAAAAACTATCATTTGTTTGGATACTTCTTGTTCATTTTACAGCAATGATTTTTGCTAAATTCTTGATAATTTATTTTGATAACCTCTTAGCTACTCTCATCATGTATTGATTGTTCCTTGATTCTATTTTCCATGGTCTAGAACATTAAATTGATCAATTTTTCCTTGAGTTGTTGCAATAGTTAAGGGAATCTCCTTCCTTGTTTCTCCAGTTGAAGCCATAGTGGAGTCAATTTCTTCCCCAACACTTTCTTGTTCCAAATTTTGGGTTGTGGTCTCTTTCTCTCCCAAATTCTGCTGAGTTTCCACCTTACCCTCTTCATGCTCTAATGATGTATCTTGAAATTCCATGGCAGGTTGTTCCTCTGAAAAAATATTTCCATTCCCAATTAAAGGTTGTGAATCTCCACCAGTAATGATTTCCTCACCAGTAATTGCATCTTGTGCAATTTTTAGTTTTTCTTCAAAAAACCATTTTCCCTCCTAAGGAAGGTCATTGGTCTTAGTAACCTCAACAAAAATTGATACAACCTCTTCTACTAACATCTCTATATTAATGCATTTTCCACTAAATAATTCTGATTTACGTAAATCTCAAACCACATGTTTTGGGGAAGGTATTTTAGTTTCCTTGGTCCTTACTTCAGTACTTGGTACATGAATATCCTTTTCAAATTCTTTTCTTGCTTGAAGGCTATCCACTAGTATCATTATTGGTTCACTTATAGAAAAATTAAGTGCAACTAAAAATTAAAACCCTCACCATCATTGACATCAATTACATGTCTGGGATTTTACATATTTGTGTAGTGTTTCAATTTGAAGGTATATTTATATCCTTAACAAGTAAAGTTTCGAGATAGTTTTCATACCTCGAGTTATGAATTTACTATCCACTTTACTAATCGCATCACTTCCTTGGAAGCTGGATTATGATTGCATTCCATTATTTTCCATAGAATAAAAAGGTGGGAACAGAGGCTTTGGTTGCTCCATATATGGCAATGACGCATTATCTTGTGTTTGGAAAGTATCACAATTCTAATACTCGGGGGGTTGATAACTACATATACGTGTTTTTCTTTTTAGTGTATGGGAACCTACTCTTACAAAAATTGGCTAGTGAACAACCTTAGGTTTTTTTGTTCCCTTTCAAACTTCTTTAAATCAAGGGCTCCTCTTCTTTCCTCCTTGTGTGGCTTAGAATTAAAATGGACACTTAATATGGCCCCACTAATTAACTTTTCAAAGCACTATGTTGTTTTGGAAAAACACTTAGAAGGACCACATGTGATGCAAAACCTTTCCCTTTCCTTGAATTGGCAATGAAAAAGTAATGGGGCATTCTCCATAGACTTTAAAAATATTTACTCAACCTTTTTCTTAGCAAATGACATAGAAGTTCCAGTTCCACTAGTAGATGATGTCCACTCATTAATGAATTCAGGAGTAAGCCTTTTGGATGGAAATTGAGAGGCCTTTCCTCCCAGTGGGTCCATTATTTTGTGTCCTCTCTCGGGGTGGAATATCCTCACTCAAGTTTGCCAAAATTCTGAAGTTTAGGATTTTTGTATTCTGGATTGAAATATCAATGTTCTTAAGGGCCACCAGCCTAAGTTTAAGTCCTCCTCATTACATCAGCTATTCTTAATTAAGGATTGGTAAATTCTACCACATTCCATTATGGAGGAGATACAGGTTGATCCTCCACCTTTGATCAATATAGAATCTTCTCTATGTATGTGGATCATCCACAATCCCCTTTGGGATTACTACAATTTTGAATTCTATTATGTGATAGAGTCATCTGGAAAAATCCCTTAATCTCGACTTCTTCCTCATCGTTGCAGTTCATCCAATAATCCTCAAAATGGGGTCATGCTCAAAGGTATTTCAATGTTGTAAAACACCCATCTAATGTCATAATTAGGCCTTTCATCAAACTTATCCATGTTAAATTCATTCATTTCATCACCAATCGATCTCTCCTTTATGATCGAAAGACATGAATACCTTCCAATTCTAATTGGGAATTTGATGTTTGTTTTATGCCTTCCAGCAATCAACTTGTGTACAAGTGTCAATTTCCTTTCCAACTCACATAGAACTAATTTATCATCAACATATTTGGGCAACTTACAAGGTCTACCTTCAAACCCACTAACTCTTATGTAAGTAAAATTTTTATATTGAACAAAATAGCACCCATACTCCAAAATTACATGTCTATCCTATTCAAAATTCTTTACTGACCCCAATCTAATATAAAAAGGAAATGATTGGTGAAAAAAAGGAATCATTAACCAACCTTATGTTTCCACTCTAGTTAACCATCTCTAACTGAGGAAAATTTTCATGCATTTGACATTGCTTGAAGTTAGCATGTGGTATCGGACACGGGAAACATTTGTGCCTTGAACATTAGTAAATGAGATATGTCATCATATAAAATCAAGGTCCACAGTATCTCCCATCTCAATTTTTGCTAATAAATTCACCATGTGCCCATGGAGTGCTTACGCAATAAAGGTACCCCAACAAATACTCCCTTTTCTATCCACAATAATCCATATTTATGTATTCATCCATTCTTTGAATTAATTCATGGTTTCTAAACATGCCATCGACTCAATAGTACAATAATATCCTCTTCCTCCTCAGCAAATTGTTCCCTAATAAGTTTCTTATGGATTCTAGTAGTTGTCTTTTTCATGAGGAGCCACTTTGAATTTATGAGTTTGGCATAATCCTTCTTCTTTTCCTCATAGTCCTCAAAACCCAACTTGATGCCAATGGTGATTGGGTTGGTGACTATAGGAAATTTTAACATTATTCTAATAGTCACTGGTGTTAGTTTCAGTACCACATCCCCACTCCCATCTAACACTTCCCTCTTTTTAGGATCATAGGTCATGGCACAATGCCACAATAATTATGGGCAATGAACAAAGGGTGAGATGGCACCAACTAAAGAAATGCAGCTTTCTGAATTGCTTTTAAGGATTTGTTCTTATGGGGACTATTTAATCTCTTGAGAAAGTCATATACATCATATCCCATTAAGTTTGTATCCGTGATTTTATCTAGATCACTTGTGATCCCGACATAAAAGAGAAAGAAGATGACATGGTATTCATATTAGAAAAACCCTATTTTTATCTCAACTAAATTTCCAATAAGAAGGAGACACAAGTGTTTAAAGTTCTTACCAATTTCCCACAAGTACGAGAAATTCCAACTCAAATCAGTAATTTTCACATTCCTCTGGTCCTTAAGTTGAGATCCACATTAAATTCATGACATTTCTCAATAAAAATCACCTGATAGAAGAAAAAAAATCAAGAAAACATATAATAAATGATGAATACATTCATAAAATTTAAACTCCTTGATTTGAGTAAAAGCATTGATGGTAGTAGAAATAAATTCATTACATCGTAACCATACATTTCACCCTCCTTAATTTTGAAAATGAACCATCCACATGGAAAACCCCTTCCTTACGCGGGCTCGGGATCACTTTTTGCAATTTTTCAATGTTTAAAGACTTACACACTTTTGACTACTTTGACCCGCCCATCCATTTTTTTACTTTCAACATGGGCATGACATGTAGTCATACTTGGATGTTAGCGGAGCTATGGGATTTTTCTACAATTTTACTCCTTTTTCCATTTAAGACCAAAGGTGCCTGAAATCTCCGATGACCCATTTCCCAGCTTCCTTTATAAGAAAAAGCCATGTGTCCTTCTGCGGGCCTCCAAGACCTCCTTGCATTTCTAAGAGATTTTCTTCTTAAAATGCACAAATACAATTAATGTGCAACGCTTCCCAACTTCCACTCGGCTTGAGACATGTGTGCACCTTTGGGGCGGAAAGAAAAATTATTTTTGTTACTTTATGGTCATGAATTTTTGATGAATATTCTTCGGGTTTCAAGACCAATTTTTTAATTTCACGAATTCCATAGAAAAACAAAAGTTTACGAATTAAACCCTCCATACCGCATTGATTTGAGGCTCTGACATATCCATAGATGATAGATCGAGAGAAACAAAAATAAGCATGACCGAGGAAAACCCTTACCATAGGAAAACAATCAACTTTTAGATCAAAAATACGAGTCTTCTTCAGTGAGAATTTTTAAAATAGTACATATCCAAACAAGATCCTTAACCAAAAAGAGGAAAGGAGAACCACGAACAAAAAAACAAAGAACAACTCGTATCCTTATGGAAAAACTAAAAAAGAATAGCGAGATAGATAATGAAAATTTAACAATACGGGTGAGATTAATTTTGAGCACCAACACCGGCTCGACTTTGGGATGGGAACTCCTTGCAGTGCCTCAAGAAAAAACCATAGTGTAAAAACAACAAACCATGTGCCGAAAATCCATTGGGACATGGAGTCAAGAACCAACGTGCTAAGAAAAGTAATAATGGCCAACCGTCTAGGAACAAACTGAGAAACCAACAACAACCGGTCACCAAGGACCAAGAAAAACAAAAAAAATGTAAAAAACCAAAAAATGAAAAAAACTCAAAAGGCTGTACACTATCTGATGATGTGTACCTAGATTTGAGAACTCAGTCAAGGAAGTGATTCAAGTTCCTTCCATTAGTAGGAAACTCAAGAAATTCCCCATCTAGATATTTTATGAAGAAGGTATGCTCACCAATTGTAATATAAATGGAATAAGGGCCCATCCATAATGCATCAAATTTTCCATGTTTTCCCTTATCCTCATGTCTTATATCCCATAGTAGTACAAGATCTCCCGCATTGAAAATTCTCAGGGGTTACCTTTTTATCAAATATTTTTTCAATTTTTCCCTAAATTTCACATGTCTTTGGTGGGATTCTCTTTTTCTTCATCGATTCAACGATTTTATTTATACCTACATCACAAGGATAACCTCCGATCTTAAAATTGTTGGATGAATTGATAAGAAGATAATTACTTGTGTTGGGGAAGGATGGATTGAGTTCCATATACCAATTCAAATGGTATTTTTCAGTAGCTCTTGTAATAGTGATTTTGTCCGCCCAAACAAAAAAATCAACTACTCACCCCACCTTCATTTATTTAATTCCAAGGTCCTGATTATTTTCAACAAATTATTGTTACTTGACTCTTTTTGTCCATTACCTTTGGGATTGTAATTAGAAGCATATGCTAAATTTATCTGTACTCTGGCACATGGCCACCAAAGGTTTAGCTCAAAACTCATAGCATTGTCAACAACTATTTTAGTGAGGCACTCCAAACCTATAATTTATATGATTTAGAATAAAATTCATAACAATTTGGTGGTTTGCCTTATTAGTAGGGATTGCCTCCACCCATTTGGTGAAGTAATTAGTGGACACCAATATCCACTTATGGTTTTCACTTGAAGAATGTGAAATTTCCCAAAAACGTCTATTTCCCCACTTTGGTTAAAAGGATCTTCAATTGATACAGATGTAGAGGAGATCTTATGAAGCTTTTCATCTCCTAAAAATTTTTGACAACTTTCACACTTTCTTACCTACAAATTTGTATCCTTTAAAATTTTAGGCCACCAAGTAACCATCCCTTAATATCTTTTGGGCGATTACTCTTTCAGCAAAATTGCCTGCCCACAAAATCCTCCATGAAATCAACAATTAATTTTGGAGCTTCGTCCTTAGTGATATATCTTAGGAGAACTCCTCAGGGTTCTTCCAAGACAACCCATAATCAGTGATGATGTATTTTTGGGAATCCAATCTAAGTGCTCTCTTTTGATTTTTTTTTTCTTAAATACTCCTTGTACCACACATAATTTATCAAATTTTCAATAATATTCACATGTATTTCTTCAACATCATTTATCTCAACTACTTGAAATTTTTTTTTGTCATTAACTTTGCTAAGCCCAGACCTCTAACTAATTTATTAGTTTGGATATCCATGTCATATTCTTACAATTTATTCACCCATTGACATCTCTTACTTGAGATTTCCATCTCTGACAGGATATCCTTAACCATGGTATGAGGGACATAAGTTGTGATCTTGGAACTCAAAATATATGGTCTAAAGATTTTTGAGGCTCTAACTAAAGAAAAATCATGTTTCTCCATGATAGTGTATTTTAGCTATGCCCCTTGTAATTCTTTACTAAAGAAAACAATTGGCCTTTCACTTCCTTCCTCATCCTTTTGTAATAGTACAAATGCAATGGTATTCTCAGAAGAAAAGGAAAATATTTGAAAAGAAATTTTATAATCGAGAAGCTGCTATAAATGGGGCATTCCTCGGTGCTTCCTTAATTCCAGTGAAATCTTGGACAACTGCTTCTTCCCATTTAATACTCGATCCTTTTTCAACATACTAGTGATTGGGATAGTCAATTCAACAAAATTGGAAATAAATCTTTTGATGAAATTAACTGTTCAAAAAAGGATTTAATTTTGTTTTTGGTTCTTGGAATAGGAACTTTTTAAATAGCCTCCACTCTTTCGGGATCGATCATGAACCCCTCCTTTGATACAATATGCCCTAGTAACTTTGCCTTTTGAACCCAAAATGACATTTCTAAGGGTTTAATGAAATAACATACTCCTTGCATCTTATCCAAGTGCTGCAAGTGATCATTTCTCTTTCTTGAAAAAATTTTCACTTCATCCTGATACACAACAATGAAATCATTTATATATCCTGAGAATGCTACATCCATTTCTCTTTGAAACGTAGCTCCAGCATTCATTAGGCCAAATGAAATTCTCACATACACATAAGTACCCCATGGAGTTGTGAAAGAAGTTTTGATCCTTTCTGATTTTGTTACGAACACTCGGTTATATCACGAGAAACCATCCAAAGTAGAGAACAACTTAGAACCAAGTAACCAATGTAGCATGTTATCAATATTGGGCAAGGGATAGTTGTCTTCAATTTATGCCTGGTTTAAATTTCTAAAATCAACACACAATCTTATGTCCCTATGTTTCTTTCAAACAAGTAAAATGTTTTCTACCCATGAGGAGTATCTTGTAGGTTCTATAATGCTGCATCCCTTAAATTTTTAGTTCCTCTTATATTTTTACGGAAATAAGTGAATTAATTGGTCTTTGTTTTTGCTTAAATTGTTTGGCATTAGCTTCTAAGGGTATCTCATGTTTGAAAAGTTCTTCCCTATATGCCTTGATTCGAATATGACCATGCCAAAAATCTTGGTACCCTTTTTAAAATTGAACATATGAATTCTTTTCCTCTTCTTTCAAATCTATACCCACCCATATTATTTAATGTTTATCCTCTCGTGCCCAAGTTATGTTCTTCAACATCTCTTGAATATGACATATGTCTATTAAAAATGTGATCAACATTATCAAAATTTGATTCAACGCAACCAAACCTCTTGGAATATTATTAGGTTTTAATTTGATAACGTCCTTACAAAATAAGGTATCTTTTCCCTCACTCACACAAACCATTGGTTCCACTCCACATTTTGATTTGTAAATTCTTCTCTATTTTTGGAAACCTCGAACCTAGGCATCATCTTCAAAAACTTGTCAATGCTTGACATTATCACGGACAGATGGCCTTATCAATATTGCAATATTATATTCATAATAAGGAGACAATATAGAATTCTCAAACCTAGATCCCAATAATGCCAAATTTTATGCTATAGTGTTAAATTTTCTATCATGGTGTGTTATATTGAAAGAGTCAAACATTTCAATAAATTCCCAAACTGCATGCTTATATTGATTCATTCTTTGATTTTTTGTTGCATACAACTTCATAACTTGTTTGGCTATCAATTTGAATCCCCTTTAACAATAATATATCTAATACCAATCTCTAAGAAATCCTTAAACCCAAAATCAATGCTTCATACTCTGCAATATTATTTGTGCATTTAAAATTGAGTTTAATATAAAAATTGAACTCTTCCTACTTTGGAGATATCAAGACAACACGAACCATTACCAGATCTATAAAAACTCCATCAAACGTCAAAATCAAAGGAAAACCAACCTTCTCAGGACACTTACACTTGTTAATTTCATGCTCCTTAGAATAAGAATATACAACAAAGTTATCGACATCTACATCTCGTATGTACGTACTTCATAAGATGCATTGTTAGGGTCCTCAATTAGATGCAACATCTTATTTTTCACCATACAATTTAACAAATATTCCTTCAATTGGTATGGTTGCATATGACATGTCCATTTGCAGACTTCCACTAACACTTTGCTTGGCCCATTTTCTTGACAATAAAATTCCCCATTTGGATGAGAAATCCACAATAACCACATTCATACGTAAGGAATTTCTGAGTAAGTTGCTAGTTGTAATATTAAACCTTTAACATATCCAATTACTCGCACTTCTCTTGAATCCATAACTCGTGGATTTTCAAAAGGATGAGGTTACTTTGATATTGAATTCATTCGTTACCTCGAGAGGTATTACATTACATGAAGATCCTAAATTTAACATGCAATTATGTACCAACCTATCCTTGATGATTAGAGTAGTATAAAATGGATCAAAGTCAAGTTGATATTCAACCACCGAGGTACCCAAATAAACCTTTGGTGATTACGCTAATTCTTCCAAGGCCTATGGTACTTTATCTCTATAATGATAGGAGGAACATCGAAACCATTCACATTATTGCATTGGGTTATTACCTCCACTTTAAATCCCAAATAATCAAACACCATTTTTCTATGCTCAGGGATCCTAAGAAATTTGAAAATAGGCACGGTGACTTTGATATGACTCATAATTTGGGCTATATCACAAGGGACATATTTGGGTAAAACAGTGTTGGGTGGGAGATTTATAGCTCCCTTGGGTGGTACAAGAGGTTTTACATTACTTAGGCATGAGTAGGGGTACCGGTGTTATTTGGAACAATAGGGATTTTGTTAAGTGTATCCTTTTTAATGGATTCCTTTGGGATATTAGTAAGAAGTGGAGTTTTTGGTTTAGCTTGAGGGCCTCCCCTTTGATAAGTCTACTTTTGGTATTATACTCCTTATCCTAAGAAACTATTACCTTCATCAAGAGTTGTCTATCTTCTTTAGAAGGGATTCCTCCATCATACTTCTTAATCATCAAGGCTCCTAGATATTAAAAATCATGATTAGGTAAATCAAACACTTGTACCATGTCAATATCAACATCATCATCATCAGAGAGGTAAGAGCACCTATAGATGCAATCCCAAAAATCGAATAGTTCTGGCACCTATAAATTCGGTTGAAGTAGCTCCTTGTTGTGAATTTTTATGGAATTCCATCATACATACATCACCATATGCCACATCATCATTGGCTTCTTGACCTCCTTACCTACATCACATGGGGAATGTAGAAAAAAATACTTATCACACCAATCAATAACATGGGCCTCTTCCATGGTAGCAGATCCTAATGATTAAAGGATTAGGGACCAACCTATTCTCTCTAGGTTGGAGTTGCTTATTTCCTGATCCAATGGGCCCCTTTCCTCTATCATCGATCTCTAATCACCCCTGGGATAGTTTTCAAATATCTCATAACCTTGTGGCTTGTGATGACCTTGTGAAATTTGTCCTATTCCTTTCTCTTGCTCTAGCTAGTTTGTAAGATATTTCTTTAGCTTCCCGACAAATGTCTTCACAACCTCTTCTATATCAAATGCTTTGTTTGATTGGGGTTTTTCATGATTAACTAAATTGACACCCTCTCTCTTAGGGGTTTCCAACTGCATTGATATTATTTTTGATTTGCAAGGTCATTGTGAAATCCTTCCTTTATCTCTTAAGTAGTAAGAATCCTTTTTGTCAAAAGTAACAAGATATTTGATTTAAAAAGACTCATCACTTGGTCAAAGGATTATAGGTAACCTATTAAAATTCTTATTGAATTCAGTATTGAAATCTTGGATAGATTCGTTTGGATTATTCTTTATATTCTAAAACATAGATAAGAGGAACCTGAGGTCAGTTTTATCCCCATATTTTAATCTGAAGGAATTTTTCATCTCAATCCACAAATCTATTGAATTATCTCGGTAGAGATTTGTACCAATCACGTGTATCCTCCTCAATAGTATGAATGAATAACATTATATACACATCTCAAAACTCAATTTAAAAATATTCCATCATATTGACAAAGAGTCTTAAATGATGGTCACGGTGATGGCATTATTTTCCTAAAATTTGGGAAACCTATTTCTCTCATCATCTGAGGGACAACATTAGGATATCCAACCATGCCTCTAAAATTTATTGGTCCCAAAATTATTGACAAAAAAAGGTGATCTAGGTAGAGACTAAGCCATATTACATTGAGGAGGTGATTGTTGATGTGTAATCACAGCACCCCTGAACGTCATGCAACTCAATGGGTTGAAACTCTTAGTGTGATTGCATAACATGGAGATTTTCCCAAAGTGTGGGACTTTGCAATCGGGAAAGATCTCTGGATGAAGGTTGGTTCTATTCCTCTGTTCAAATTCATATGTTCAAATTGCAGAGGGTCTATTCTAAAACCTACTCTAAATTTTCAAGGAGACAAGGTTAAGGAGATGTAAGAAAATAAACCTAAACTAACAAAGGTGATGCACCAAAGGAATGTTGAACATTTTATTTTCCATTAAACACAAACCATTGAAATGTAATACAACCACCATGCACAGATAACCAAAACTACAATGAGATATCAGATGAAGGAAATGAACATAAGAGAGGGTTACAATCATCCACAAACTTATTTTATTTCTCCATAAAATGATACTGATGCATTACAATGCAAAAGAGGCACAAAATTGTAGTACAACTTAAATGGGAGGTTTGAAACTCCACAAATTCACTTGTAGACAATAGAAGAATGGAGGGTGCAAAGCAACAATGTCCAACCTTTATAAAAATCCCTCCTTACAATATATATGATGAATATGAGAGAAGAAAGATAGTAGAATCCGAATTCTAGCTTCAACCACCCTAAAAATGCATTGAATTTTGAAAAGGCCTTTCTTGAAAACACTTTGAGCTCTAATCAAAATTTATGGCCATCTGAAGGTCGAGGCTTCATTCTATAAAAGTGGCGGGTGGTTGGCTCTATCCTTTTTGCAGTCTGAAAAACATGCAACCTCCAAAATCCTAAAATTTCAAATTTTTAGACATTTTGGCTTCGGAGATGGAATAACTTTTCACTCACCAAATTTCCTTGAGAGTTCCGAAAGTATGAAATTTCTGAATTTTAGGTTTCAGGGTTTCAAACATTGAGGGGTGATTTTCATGTTTTGGGGTTTGAGACTTCCGAAACTCGAAATCAAACCCAGAAATCTGAAGTCGAAAACCAAAAATTTTGGACTTCAGACTTTGGAGCTTTCAAACATTTCCTTATCCTTTTCCATTTTTCTTGCCGAAGATTCTGAAACTCCAAAGTTTGAAACCCCAAAAGTACAAAGTAAAAAATTTCAGACCTTGGACTTTGCTGCTATGTTTAAGCATAGTTCCCAAAATCCCTGAAATTCTAAATTTTCTAAATTTTGGGCTTCATAAATTTAGAATTTGAGGACCATTTTCCCAACTTCATGCCACGAGAGTTCCAAAACCACAAACCCAAAATTCTTAAATTTAAACTTTCGAGGTTTCAGGTTTCAGACATATCTTGACCATTTTTTTCCTATATTTCTCCGAAGTGCCAAAAATGAAAAGTTTGAAAATCTCGATCCTTTCTCAATTCTTCTTCCTCTTGAGATTTGATCTTCCAACCTTTCATTTCTCTTTTCGATCCCGCCTCCAACTTGGATCAAATCCCGAAATGCAAGCTTCATGGCCAAATGTCTCCCTCCATTTTCCCCCGTGCAAGGTTGTGTTTGATCAAAATTTTCGCAAGGGGTAAAATTGGATAAAATTGATCCTATAGGGGAATAAAAATGATAGAGAATGAGGGGCCTTTGGATCATAGGAGTTTAACTTTCAAAATATATATCCTCTAACGTTTCTGTTTCATGAAAAACTCTATCAGTTTTGGATGATAAAGGGAAAAAATGAGGACACATTTTTAGTCACAAATGATGGCCCCTCACCAGTTAGAGAATTTAAGTTTATAAATGGACTATTTGGCTCATAATTAAATGAATTTGTAGGGTAATCTTCAACTACGGGTTGATCACTTTCTAGAATTGGTATCACCTTCTCTCTTTATTTTTGATTTCCCAATATCCTCCACACTTGTTTTCCTTCTAAATTTTCCTTCCCAAGATCTAGAAATAACTTTCTAATAGGATCCCTAATAAATAAAGACCTCCTCACTTCCATCTTGGAAAATATTAATGACAAATTTCACTTGACAAAGGTTAAGACCTTTGGTAATCATCAAAATTTAAAACCAACACGGAGTCACCACAAGGATTCTCACCTCGGATGTGCAAATTCACTATCTCGGTAACTTGTCAAATGTCTATCGAGTAATAAATTTATGCAAAGCTTACGGATCGATAATCCTTTATCGGTATTTATCACTAACGATATAAATCTAGTGCAATATTTTATAGAACCGGGAAATACTACACAATAAACTTATGATCTCGCAAAATCCTTACAAATTCTAAGAAAGGACAACATTTAAACAATGTATTTTCAATTAAATAATATAAGAAAATTACTAGAGTTGGTATGTTTATGTATTTATACAAATGTCACTGACAATGGCATTAGATCGGTGTTGGTACTGTTGAATATTTTGCACTTGTGCAAAAATGGGAAACTCAAAAATTTGTTACGATGGATAGCATTAGTGAAGTATACCTAAGCTAGGTGAGTTTCTTTCAAACAATATTGTTACTATTGATTTAATTAATGATTACATGAAATCTACAGCTATGTGTGTTGTTACAAAACATATCAGATCACATAGTCTGTAATTTCATGACTATCTTCGAGAAAAAGAATACAGGGCCCGAAGGACAACTGTGTTGTCTTGATGAGGACATCCAATTGAAAAATAGATGAAATGCTAAGTCTTGGAATAGAAAACATAATTGCAGATTGTAGAAATCAAAGATCATTACTGGATGTTCTCGATATTCTTAATGGTCTTTCCTTCATGATTAATACATTCAATTATATTACTGAGTTGTTTAGTTCATCATACAATCCATACAGAAAGCTGAAATGTAGAAGGAAATACACAACTCAATTTTAGAATTCAATGTTTTATTCATAAGGAATTTCAAATGTTCCCACACAAGTCGTGGGATGTAACTGAAAAGTAAAGTACAACTACTAAAATAAAAGGTACACATGCAT
Source organism: Taxus wallichiana var. yunnanensis (assembly GCA_018340775.1). Lineage (NCBI taxonomy): Eukaryota > Viridiplantae > Streptophyta > Pinopsida > Cupressales > Taxaceae > Taxus > Taxus wallichiana. Next base: position 713,992,338 of record CM031240.1, on the reverse strand, counting down.
GAAAGATAAAATATAGGAGTATGAGGGAACCCATCATTTCCTTGGGTCTTTTCCTTTGGTTGATGCATCTTCATCTCCAGCTTATTCTCTCTTCATCTTCACCACTGGAAATATTGTACCTAAAAAGAAGAAAAGAGGAAAATTATCAGTTAAGAGCTCAGGGTTAATCCATATTCCTACATTGTCCTAATTCGTGCATATGGATCTCTTAACAACAGGAGATATAAATTACTTGAAGATCATACTACATACATGATTTACTCACTCAGAAATAAGAGAAAGAGAAAATAAAAGAAAACCATGGACATAAGAGAGGCCAAAAAGCCTAAATATTTTCTAACTATTTTCTTAAGTGTGCGGGTACAGGTTGCACCAGAAAAATAAATGAAGTCTTTAAGTATAGATAAAGATTGCAGATTTCAATGACTTATATCCTATGGTACATGAAGTAGAATGAATGAATAATGCAACTCAAAGTTCAACAACTTTTCTAGAGAGTGAAGAGACTTGCAGACAAAGTACATGTTTCAGATTACAACTAAAGAAGAAAGAATTCTGGGAAAATTTTGACAGGGCTTCACCATGTAAAATGAACATTTCAAATTTTCCAACATGCATAAAATTGCTACCATCAAAGAAGTATAGTATCTAAGAAAAATAAATAATATTATAGTATTTCAATAAAGCATCTAAATCAAGGCTTATGCCTGCTAATGGTGTTACATGAATGAAGAACTGTTTACAAATTCCAGAAGGCCACATGCAAGGTACGAAGATTTCATGAAATCAAGAACAAATTATAGAATCAAATGAAAAGTTTCACATCCAAGAACCCATGTAAAAGGAAAGATACCCATGTTTGGGTTATCTAGGTTCAAACTTTCAAATGGAAATTTGAAATTATACAGGTACAAATGAAGGAAATATTTTAGTTCTTTCCACATTTTAAAATATTTTTTACAGGGGGAATCTCAAATGAAATTGGGTTTTGAGACATCGAGAAGAAGTAAAAATCATAAGCTCGTAGAGAACAGAGGAAAAGGCATGGCGAAACACGAGACCAGAAAGATTTTGCTCGAAATACCCAAAATATAAGAGAATATGCCTTTATCATAGTTGGGAAATCAAAGAAACTAGAGCTTCAGAATCAACTACCATGTCAGCCTTTCTTTTATATGAGACAAATATTTCATGTTGAGTTAGAGATAAAATATGCAAATACCCACAACAAATTTAGATATATCTCGCAATGAGCTCAAAATTTCAAAGAAAATCATGACTACCCATGATGCAAAAATTCCAGATCTGGAGATATGATTCAAAAGTAATAGTTGTCAGGGAGCAAGGCGGTGAATCCATCAATATAAAATCCTATTAATACAAAATCAATGTTTTGAAGATGAAGTAGCAGTAGACAAAGTAAAAGGGTGAGCTAAATATTGATCGAAATGAGCAATATACAGTTAGGAGATTACAAAAAAACACAAAGCCGTGAATACCTTGCTCAAAATAATGGTTTTACAGGTGCAAGAAAGAAAAAGATGATCATTTTTACATAATGCTGAGCTCACAAACCTCAACAATGGAAGCCATAGAATCTTCACAAATCTCGTGCAGACACGAGATCTTTTGAAGAAGAGCCGAAATTGAAATGATTAAAATGGTGGCCATTAATAATGATTCTTCAACATATTCTTCCAAATCCAAGCTCACACAGAGTAGAAAAGAATGAAGATACGATTTATAACAACTCAGAAACTATGAAGTCTCCAAAAAAATGCTCCAAGAAATAAAGAATAGAATGAGATCAAGCTCAAAATCTTCATCAATGGTGGTTGTTAATTTATTTTCCAGAGTTCATTTAGCTCGACTAGAGCCCAAGAATGAAAATGTGAAAGATTCACGTTTTGATTTTTTTTTCTTGTCAACATCTAAAGTAACCTAACGTACTCTCAGTTAATTATCAAAGGATCGACGACCATGAATCAAAAGTACAAAGATCAATGCTCAGAAATTGATCACCAAAATCGATGCAAACTCAACCGAGTTAGGTAACCCAAGAAAAACTAGTGGGTCTTTTTGGCTAACTTAGCCTTTTTCATTGCTTTGTAAAAGTGATAAAGTTCCCGTAGGCCTACAAGCCCACAAGCCCTGATTGTGAATCTGATTGGTTGTAGCACGTCGGGTCCATTTTGCACAACTTGGTACTTTTCATTTTCATAAAATGTTCAAATTTGTGTGGTGGACCGATGCGGAGAGGCAGACCCATTTCATGTTTTGAAACATTATGGAAAAAAGGAGTAAAGTTATAAAGTAACCCGCAAGTACAAAAAAATCATATGGTCTATTTTCATTATAAAGGTGGATCGACGGATTATTTTTCATTTCAGAATTTAAGCTTTTGGAAAAAATGAATTAAAGTTATAAATTTTCCGAAACTCCATGCTGTGATTATGTAAAGTGAAAACGGATCGTCGGAGATTTTGAAACTTTGAGCTTTGCAAAAGGAATAAAGTTATGAAGTTCCCCATGGCTTACTGAATACAATCAAAGCATCAAAATTTAAAGATAAAAGAGAAATTTTGAGCAATTTTGAAACTTTGAGCCTTTGTTAAAAAGGGAACAATTAATTAACTTCCTCATGGCCCCGCCAAGGACCAAACAAAGCCACATATGCATAATAAAAGGGGTAGAGAAACAAATCATCAGGATCCTTTGAGAATTTGAACCTTTTGAAAAAGGGAGAAAAGTGTTTAAGTCACCCACCACTCGCCTTGAGGCATGAAAAGATAAAATCGGGGAAACAGGCCCTTTCGGGGCATTTTAAAATTTTGAACCCTTTTTTCAGTAAAAAGTAGAAAAGTTATAAAAACAAAGACACGATCACGGCACCGAGATAAAGACACGTGTAAGACCCAAATTAAAATTGGATGAGCGGGCCGAATATTTTAAAATGCACAAATCACTCGAAGTAAAGGGAATATTTTCCAGGTATCTATTAAAGACAATTTTTTTTTTAGCTTTTACATATCTACTAAGAGTTTTACGTAGAAACTCAGGATGGAGTGAAAGTCACAGATTGGTTTTGAGCGGAATTAACTACTATAATACAATTTGTTCGAGTCCTAAAACTTTTCACATTAGAGAAATACCATAGTTCCAAGCTCATAGTGATCAACAATGGCAGAATCTCTTAAAAGGGCTTGCACAGAACCTTCAGTCAAACTTGAACAAATCAATAATGGCAGCCACAGGATAAATTTAACAGAGCTTTGCTAGCTTGAATGGAGCCCAATATTTTGAATACCAAAAATGATTAATTTTGCAATACTTTTGCATCTTAATTCAAGTCCTAAGTTCAACGGATTCAACCATGGTTAGAAAGTGCTAATATTATCACTATAAATAGATAAAGTTGCATGCCTTCAAATAAAAATATCACCAAGAAGATGAATTTGCATGCAAAGGGAGGATTTTTATTATTACATGTGCACAAGGTGGTCCCCACATGGAAGCTAAAAGAAAAGACATTATTTCCAATTACACAGGAGTCAATTCCATGTGACCATAGAAGACAAAAACAAATGTCAACATCAGAATCAAAGTGGTCCCCAAAAGAGACAGAATACATGGGTGATTATTTTTGCAAGTATTGCAAATAATGTAATTAATTTTTCTCACTCACAAGGAGTATTTTTGCATGCCTTCACAAATAGACAGATCAACAAGAAGACAAGTTTGCATGCACAGAGAGAAGACTTTCTTATCAAGAAAAACGTATTATTAGTAAATTAATTCATCCTTTCTTTTCTTAAAAATAGAGCATTCAACTGCAGTTGACTGATTTGTAACCAATGGTTGTTAATGTCTATTTGTATTTGCATGTTTTATTTGTATTCCTTTATTTATTAATAGATGAAGGATAAAAATAGAATGCATGGGCGAGTACAATTTTAGCTTATTTTTAGGAAGGACGGGAAATACTTTTCTATATATTATGTGCCTTGGAAAAGCACAAAGGAGGAATTTTTAGATACAAAGTGCTGAAGTAGTTTTTGTCGGTTTTACAAATTGAATGTGAAGTATTTTCTACCTTTCTAATTATTTGTAGTCTTGTGTATGTTCGATTGATCTTGTGAATGTGAATTCCCGATTAATTATCTTACCCTTTTGCAAACTCAGTAATTTCTACACGATATTAATGTGCATGTATAACTTAACAATATTTTTGTGATTTTATCCCTCAATACATCAAAGTGTTTACCCTTAATTATCTACAAAAACTATTGGCTTATACATCTAGAATTAATTCCCATATTAATTGTGCATATACTCGGATCAAATACCTCATAAGCGTTTAGTGTATCACCTCGATTTTAGTTTTAAATTATTTTACCCTCAAACCTCGAGAAAATCGGTTTAGGATACATCAATAAGGAACCAGCCTTAATCTGGAGACTCACCTAAAAATAGGTATTTCCACAGACACTGAGGTGTTTCCATTGTATCTACAAAAGAGAGAGATAACATTTGCAAGCTTAGAACACTTGTAGCCATCTCTCTACAAGGTGCACTTTTGAGAGATACCAATAATAGTTTTTGGCATGCCCGGTGGGACACATCATAGAAGTTAAACTTTCATCTTTCAAAGGTGTTCCACTTCAAGTAACAAATCATTACCATTGTGTAAACTTCACTACAGAGATAATATTTTTAGCACACCTAGTGGGACACATCACGAAGTTAGAGTTTCATCTTTCAAAGGTGTTCCACTTCAAGAAAAAAATCATTAGCCACCAGTGTAAGCGTATGATGGAAAAGTGACACGAGCGTGAGAATCTACAAGTAACTCTTCCTCGCACCCGATGTTACTTGTAGATTCCCACGCTCGCTTGTCACTTTTCCATGCATATTCCCATGCATATTCCACGGGCATCCCATGTGTATTCCATCCCCATCATGTAACTATACGATGGAAAAGTGACAAGCAAGCATGTGAATCATAGTTGTGTGATTATGATTGGTGGAAGTGGAGTGGATCTCGAATACTAATATGCGTAAGCCAACATCAACGTCGGATTGACTTTGTGGACTCATTAGGTTGTGGGAATTGTGAATCACAACCATAGATTCATGGTTGTTGTGGACCTACTATGGTCATGTGTAGAATCAGTCCCTAATCCCTAGTATCAATAGTCATTTGCCTTTTCAACCTCTATGTTCGTAATTAGTGACAATTGTGGCAATCTTTTCAGAATATCTTACAAGCGTTCTTGCAACCTAAATTCTTAAACTAGTATCTATGTTCGTGAGAGTGTCTCCTGTATCTAGCTATGGGACCAAAGGATCACAAATGAACATTTGCTCTCTTTCAAGCCCTTCTACAATCATGTGGATATTTATCTAGGTTAACTTGTAGTCTTACTTGGTTCGACCAAAACATATACACTTTGTCGTATTCTATGTTTAATCCTCTTAACTATGAGCTAATTCATTGTAAGAAGTCGCATTGTTGTTTGGAAGACTTGGATTCTAAGGTTTTGATCTATATCAGTTATTACCATAATGAGATTGGGTTGGGGCACGATTGGATCGAGTACGTATTATCTATTATCTCTAGGTCCTTGATTGTCATGCAAGAAGGAAATTATATAAATCTAACTAATGATAGAATAAATTAGCTACGCAAGATATATCTATGTATATTCCTAAATCTGATTTTATTGATAAGCTACTAAACATAATTTAAAAGAAAAGTTATCTACTATATCTAACAATTGACAACTAAACTAATAACACAATTAAAATAGACAAAGAAACCGAGTATAGCTACTTTTGTCTGTAGCTTGTAGATCTACTCTAAATAAGCAGATAAACAATCTATTCTATTTGAAAGACAATGGATCCTACCTCGAAGTGATGAGTGAATCATAGTTTCTTAGAAACTACCAATCCCCACAACTTCCCGGAAATATCGAAAGTAAAATTAAGCTGAAATGAAATCATTGGCTACTATATTTGATATGCTTTAACTAGAAATTTGAAAGCTTGAACTCTGAATTTTATAAACGTTGGCGAATCCGATGGTGTGTGGCCTTGTCCCTCAAGGTGATCTCCTCATTCTTTCGTGCTCACGTAGATCTAGAAAGCGTGTAATGCTAGCATCAGCAAGTAGATATTGGGAAAATGGTAGGTTAGGATGTAGACCGAATACAATGTGAGTAGGAGAGGGATAGCGCAAGAGAACAGAGCTTGGCTTATGAAATTCCTAGTGGGATTTATTGTGAGTCATGCAACATAAAACGTCCAAAACCTAAAACTATCCTATTTGACAAGTAGAACCTGAAAATTTAATAGCTTCCTACTGAAAATCGAAGTATCCTACTCCAATTGATTGGATGAAATGATAACAACACTTGCACACGGAGAATATGTGGCTTTCTAATAGCTAAACAACACTAACCATGCATACAACAAATGAAACTATGAATCTAAGCAAAATTGAAAGGCTAAGCTATTGAAATGAGAAATTCGTGAGGCAAATTTGAGGGGCCATATGCTTTACCACAAGCCAACTATTTATAGAATCCCATTTATCCAAAGGTGAAAACCAAATTGATCTCTTAAACCATAAACAATGCCAAAACACTATTCCAGGGAACCATAATCATAAATACAAGCAAAGGTGGTGAAAAAGCTAGTAAATGTTGAAAACTTACATGAGTCAAATTAAAAGAGCATTGGGAAAACACATGAAGGACCACCACCCCGAGTAAGGTGGTGGTTACAAAGACTACCGCTCCGATCGGGCATGGCGGTCACGAGACCACCACCCAAACAGGCGTGGTTTCGTCATTGAAGACTAAAACACAAAGAAAAGGAGGGGAGAAGAGTAAACAAAGCACACATGGGCTAAGCGGGGCATGTGGGATGTTAATCCATGCTTGGAGAGCTTTTCTCGGATTAGAAAACCTTGCGAGGAGACCGTATCATCATTGCGCAAAGACGTAACGCGTTGTTCGTGGTGCGGTGCCCTACAATTTTGGGTATGTACAGTAACCTTCACTACAGAGATAAAATATTTTGGCATGCCGGTGGGACAATGAATTAGATCTTCATGCAAGTTACAAATATCTACAACAGATCTACATCAGATCAAAATTTACTTTTGGGACAACAAGCCTACGGAAATTTATTCTAAAGATTTAAAGATATATTTGATGACTCCGTAAAGTTGACTTCAGACTAGTATTGCAGCATGTTCCATGCCTAAAGTGACTACAAGATCATTGGTAAGAGGAATTCCTTCTGATTTTATTTCTTTACCTTTGAATTCTGTAAGAAGGAGAAGATTTGGTAATACTTGACCTTATAATAGGCCCGGTTTTGAAAACCCTCCTAATATTCCTTCACCATGTATCAATTTATCTATTCACATCCTAGTTTTTCCAATGGCTATTCAAGAACCTAGGAATTTTGTGACCTTTACTAATGGCAGCCCATTAGTGATTCCAGTTTATCATGATATCCCTAATGTTTCCATGAAAAGCTTGTCATCATTCACTAGTGAAAATCAAGTTACACCTACAGAGCACATCAAAGATGTTGCAACCATATGTGTAGTCCATAATATTACTCATGAAGATGTGGCTTTGAGACTTTTAGCTGCATCTTTTAAAGGACAAGCCTTGCAATGGTATAGAAATCTAGAGATTGGAAGCATAAGAACTTGGGATGATTTAGGTGAAAAATTGCTGAAATAGTTCCAAGATAATTCAGATCACTTGTCCCTCATAGAACAATTGTCCACTATTAGAAGATCTCCTCATGAATTTATGTCTAGTTTCAACATTCGATTTTGCTAGAACTTGGGAAAGAATCCCAACAATTTTAAGCCTCAAGTTGACCATGCTTTCCTTTATTATGTAAGAGTGTTAAATAGTGATATTTCAACTATGATTTAGTCTATGGGAGGTAATACTCTTCCGGATGCTTATGAAATTGCTATAAAATCTAAAAATAGCCTTATTCAAGCCGAAAAATTAGCACCAAGGCCTTCAATGCCTTTTTGGTAGATTTAGCAACTATCACCATTATGGAACCTGCTCTTACAACCACATCAAATGATGTGTTTAAAGCTTTGCAGATATTTGGAAACAAGTGACTTCAATTGACAATAAAGTTTCATTACCTAGCGGATCTTATGAAACCCCTTATCAGAAAAACTAGCAAAATAGACAACCTTATTAACAACATCAAAATTATAGGCAACCTTATTAGCGAGAGGCATTTTGACCCAAAGGCACCTAGTACATCTAATGCTTTACTCCCAGTTAATATGGCTATAGAAGAGTTGTGTCAATATTGTAACCAACCTCATTAAGCTACAAGTTGATCAAATGCTTTTATGAACATAAGTATTGTTGTAGAACCTCAATTTGAGACATTGTTCATGCCTCAAATAAAGAGTGGGTAGCAACAAGATACTTAGGTTCAGAAAGCACCTGAACAAAACTTAGTTAGTTTTAGTGAGGATGATTTCATTGCAGTTACAACTAGGGCTCAAGGAAAAGTTTTGAAAGTCAAAAACAACAAATTAGGCTTGTTCCCCCACCATCACTTGAAAAAACAACCACATGCTCAAAAATAGATAATAGTTCTGTTGTTCTACAAAAAGAAAGTTTTTAACTGGTAAAGAGCAGCAAAAACAAGTACATCCTGATCCAAGAAGATTATTTATACCTCAGATATCAAAAGTTATCAAGTAGAATCAGTGTTTGCTAAAGTCTTTGCTAAAAAAGTTAATCTCATTCTCTAAAACTATTGCTGCTTTTAACATTGTTGATGTAATGAAAAATCATAATGTTAACATCTCGATGTGGGATTCTCTAAGTATTATAAGACAACAAGATTTACTTTCTCATGAACTAGCTAAACTATAAATTTCTTCTAAAAAATAGAAAAGGGAGTTCAAAAAACAAATATGGTCCTTGGAATAGTAGATGAAGATCGCGTTAAGGAAGTTAAATGGATGGTTCAAGCATTTTTAAATTCTCATGACATGAAAAATCCACCACCATTCTATTTTCCAATAATTATTGGAGAGAATCTCATTCATAACTCAGTATGGTGGATAGTGGTGCAAGTAGCACAGTTATGCCAAAAGCAATTGCAGAAAAATTGGGTGTGTAGTATGAACCTACAAAAAGAGTGTTTTACAGCTAGATGGGACTGCAACGAATACTATTGGTGTTATCATAAATTTAGAGGTAAAATTGCATGTTTTCCCAATTTTTCCATTTTGCAAGATGTTACTATTGTAGATTTACCTCCTTACTTTGTTATATGCTTATCTAGAGATTTCACAACAAAGATAAGAGGTTATCTCTCTTCAGATTGGTCCTTCTTATTTTTCACTACACGTTATGGAACCTAGGTTATAATCAATTCAGAACCATTGGCCAGATTTCACATTGAGCCTCATGCTTCCAATGCATTAGCTAATTATTCAGCCTTAGATTAGTCTAATTTTGATAATACGACTCATGTTTTAACATTGGATGGTGATTCTCGACATGTGTATGGATGAAAAGACACATGAAGAACATGTTCATGATCCTTTCAAATAAGTTGAATAACATTTGTTTGGTGTGTATTGTTTTCATGAAAACAATACACCATATCCTTCATGTCAAAACAGTAAATTACAGCAGAAGGGATTTGGAAATTTTATTTTGATGGAGCTAAGAACAAGAAAGAACATGGAGCGAGTTTGATGCTCACTTCCACAACAAACAAAATGTATTTCTTAGCTTTGAGTCTCCAATTTTTATGCACTTGTAACATAGCTCAATACGAAGCATTAATTCATGGCTTACTTTGGGCCGAAAGACAGTATCAACAAACCACAATTTTTGGTGGTTTGAGTAGGTTATTAATCAATTAAGGAACTTCAACATTTGTAAGAATCCATTAATGAAGTCTTACAGGCATAGAGTTTTAGACTTAATGGATTATTTGAAGGTATTAATATACGCTAGTCTATTCCTAGAGCGAGAAAATAAGCATGCATATAGACTTCAGCAATTGGTGCTAGTTTTAATGTGCGGGAACATATTAAAAATAGTGATATTTAGCCTCATATTAAGCTAATTATCTAGCCTTCTATACTTGATAAAGACTTGAGTTGGTAGGTTTTGAAAATGATGATCAAATCATAGGTTTTATAGAAATAAACTAAATTATCTACATAGAAATCAAGATAAATTACAACACTTATATGATGACCAGATTGTTCAATTAAAGACAAATAAACTACCTTGAGGTCTAGTCACGTTAGAAGACATCTTCAGACTGATGATCATTTAAGGAAAGAAAAAACTAAGATGTCAACACATGCTGATAACTATGAGGAGATCTCAGTTGATGAAGGAAAAAAATGTTTCTCGGAAAGGTATGCTCCTTGGCTGAAAAGTATTCATTTATTAATCTTTGCAAGGAACTTAAGGATGTTTTTCTTGGAGATACCAAGACCTAAAAGGGTTTGATCTGAGTTTAGCACAACATACTATTGAATTACAACCAAATTCCAAACCAGTTAGGAAAAACAGTGGCTTGTAACTCCCAAAATATAGCCTCTAATGAGGAAAGAATTATCTAAGTTGATCGAATCAGGTATTATCTTTCTAGTTAAGCATTCAAGTTGGGGAGGAAATCTTGTTCATGTTAGGAAAAAGAATGGAGAAATTATATTATGTGTGGATTTCAAAGATCTTAATTAATCTTCATTAAAAGATCATTACCCACTCCCAAATATGGATCAGATTTTAAGAACAAACTTCAGTTGAGTTTATAGACCATCTCTTACTTGCGGTTATCATGGATACAATTAGATTTTAGTTTGAGAAGAAGATATGTACAAAACAAATTTTACCACCAAGTGGGGTACTTATTCTTACAAAATTATGCCTTTTGGCCTTTCGAATGATGGTGCAACATTTCAACATGCAATGGACATGGCTTTTCGCATCTTGTTAAATAAATGCATCCTAGTTTATTTAGATGATGTTACTATATTTTCAAAAAATTCAGATGAGCATCTAACACATCTAAGGTATAATTTTTAGTTGTTTAGGTAGTTTGGAATATCTTTGAATCCCAAAAATTCTATATTTTTAGTACATCGAGGTAAATTATTGGTCATATTATTTCTAAGCAAGGTTTAACAATTGATCCTTTCATAATCGAGTTCATATCATATCTATCATTTCCTCATCATAAGAAGGCATTACATAGTTTTATTGGAAAAATCAACTTTGTTACAATTTGTTTTCCATATTTTGCATAAAAGCATTGGTTAAACCATCGACAACTATGTTAAATAAAGAGAAAAATTTCTCTTAGACCAATGAAGGAGAGAAGGGTTTAAAGCAATAAAAACAACCATCTCTCAAGCTCCTACTCTTGCAAAACCAAATTTTGATAAATATTTTACAATGTATGCACTTGCGTGCAGAGCTAAAACAATCTCAGCTATATTAACTTAGGTTAATGATGAAAATATTGATAGCCAATTGGTTTCTTTGGACATATCTTGCACAATTACGAAACAAGGTACACATTTCTTGAAAAATAAGTACTTTTAGTAGTGAGAGGGATAAATAATTTTAAGTACATGATTTCAAATAATAAAATTCATGTTCTTGTTTCTCATCCAAGTGTGAAAGCTTTCTTGTTAAATAAATAATTGAATGATAAAAGAGTAGGATGGATAACAAAAGTTATGGAATATGATGTTGATATCCGGGTTGCTAAGACAGTTTAAGGAAAAGGTTTGTGTGAACATGTAATTGCTGATTTTGAAAAACAACATGATTGAGAATCAGAAGATTAAAAATAGCATGCTGAAATTATGCATCAACAATCATACATCATGGTTCAGACAGAAAATCAGCAACCTGAACTTGCTTAAGAAGTCAAAGAATCTAGATGGATGAAAAATTTAGTTAATTATCTACAGCACGACACCTATTTGGAAGGTATGGAGAAGAATAAACAAAGGTATTTCAAACTACAAGTTATAACTTATATCTTTATTGATGGCGTGTTGTTCAAAAGAGACATAAATGGAATCATGTTGTGATGTGTTGAATATGATAAATTTTTTAAATTATTATCAGAATTCCATGAAGGACCTGTAGGAGGTCATTTCTCAAAGCACCTACCACAACCTTAAAAATTATGAAAGTTGGTTAATATTGGCCCAACATATTCAAGGAATGTTTTGAATGGATAAGAAAGTGTAAGAAATGTGCTTTCCTTTTTGTGAAAAAGGAACGTTTAGCTTTTTACCTTTTTACAACCTATTTCACTTGATAACACTTTTATGTAGTGGGGTCTTGAATTTATTGTCATGATAAACCCTCCTTCATCACAAGGACACAAGTGTATTTTTACGCTACATATCACTTTACATGTTGGGTGAAGCAATAGCCTTGAAAGATGTTAAAAAAATTCTATACTATCCTTTTATGAAGGAATAGTTTGTAGACTTGGTGTTCTAAAGCAACTATCATATATGATAATGCTTTAGCATTTCTTGGTGCAAAGATAACAGATTGGGTCACAACCATGAAATTTACTTAAGTTCTTCATCTAATTACTACCCGTAAGGTAATGGGTTAGCTGAAAGTACTAACACGAATATTTTAAGGATCATCAAAAGAACACTCAAGGATAATCAAAGAGCTTAGCATCTGATGTTGAATTCAGCACTTTGTCCGATAGAGTGACTCTAAAATATTAGTTGGCAATTCACCATACAAGTTTTTTTATAGAAGAGAAGCAAGAATGCCTATTTCAGGTTGAGTTACCCACATTGGATTTGCTACATCAAATGGATCTACTTGAGAATGAACCATTGCAAGTTCGATATGTAGAATTAATGGAGTTACAATAGCTAAGAGATCAAGCTCGTGTGAACATGGAAAAGAACAAAAACCATATGAAGAAGGCTTTTGATAACAAATCCAAATTCAGAATCTTCAATGAAGGAGATATTGTGTTAAATTGGGATGCTAATCGTGTAAAGCCAAGAATACACAAGGAGTTCGATACAACTGAGTGGTCCTTACATGATTTCAGCTTTCAAAGAACACAATGTTTTTCAGCTTTTGAATCTGAATGGAGAGGAACTACCCAATAAGTGCATTCATGCACAACTTTGACAATTTTGGCACTAGTGTAAAAATGGGAAACTCAAAACTTCATTACGATGAATAGCATTGGTGAAGTATACCTAAGCTAGGGGAGTTTCTTTCAAACAATATTATTACTACTAAATTAATTAATGATTACATGAAATCTATAGCTATGTGTGTTGTTACAAAACATAACAAATCACATAGTCTGTAATTTGATGACTATATTAAGCAAAAGAACACAAAGCCCCAAAGGACAACTATGTTGTCTTGATGAAGACATCCAATTGCAGAATAGATAATATATTGAGTCTTGAATAGTAAACATAATTACTGAATGCATAAATCAGATTTCATTAATGGATGTTACAAGTATTCTTAATGGTCTTTATTTCATGATTAATATATTCAATTATATTCTTGAATTGTTTAGTCCATTATACAATCCATATAGAAATCTGAAATACGGAAAGAAATACACAAATAAATTTCAAAATTCAATGTTTTATTCATAAGGAATTTAAAGTGTTCCCACACAAGTCGTGGGATGTAACTGAAAATTAAAGTATAGCTACTAAAATACGAGGTACATAGGCATGAAAGAGAATTAGAGGAGTATGAGTGAACCCATCATTTCCTTGGGTTTTCTCCTTTGGTTGATGTGTCTTAATTTGAAATTTTGAAGCTCTTTTGGAAAAAGAATAAAATGATAAAGTTTCCTACAGACCGCAAAAGGTATCATGGTCTATCTTCATTATAAAGGTGGAAGGTCAGAATGTTTTTTACCTTTAAAACTTTAAGTTTTTTTGCAAAAATAATAAAGTGATAAAGTTTCCAAACTCGCTTGAAAAATTCAAAGCATCGATATATTAAGTCAATGGTGAATCGTAGAGGAGTTTTCGATAATTTGAGATATTTTAGCAAAAAGGATCAAAATTATAAAATTTATCCATGGGCCCATAAAATATCACTTCACAAAATTTTATTGAAATCGGGTCGATGGAACATTTTGTGCCTTCAAAACTTTGAGCCTTCTGAAAAATGGCAAAAGTTATTAAGTCACCCACAGGCCCGTAAGAGCAAAGGAGAATAAATTTTTAAAGTGGAACTCGAGACTCCTTTCACAAAGTCAAAGTAATTCTAAAGATTCAAAGTATTGATTAACCAAAGGTGGGCCATCGTGTCTATCCGAAACTTTGAAATTTTAAAAAGGTGAAAGTTATAAAATTTCCCCACGGCCCCGCTAAGGACCAACAAAGTATTTTATTGAATAAGTTAAAAGTGGGAGTTCAGAGCATCGGATTATTTGGAAACTTTGAGTCTTTAAAAAGGGAAAAAGATTTAAAGTCACCCACGACCCCGCCCAATCATCAAAATTTAAAATCAGGAAAGTGGAACACCGGAGACTTATAAAATTTTGAGTCTTTTTTTAAGAAAAAGTGAAAAGTCATAAAAACAAGTCGTAACCCTATTGCGATAAGATTTAGACATGTGTAAGGCCTAGATTAAAAGGAAATGGGTGAGCCAATTATTCAAATAATGTAATTTTTATTAGAGGCATGAAAAGAATAATTTTTCAGGCCATTAAGAGCTCAAGGTTGATCCATATTCCTACAATGTCCTAATTCGTGCATATGAATCTCTTAAAAATAGGAGATTTAGATTACTCAAGATCATATTGCATACATTATTTACTCACTCGGAAAGAAAAGAAGAAAAAATAAAAGAAAACTATGGACATAAGAGAGGCCAAAAAGCCTAAATATTTTCTAACTATTTTCTTAAGTGTGTAGGTAAAGGTTGCATCTAAGAAAAACAAATCAAGTCTTTCAGTATAGATAAAGATTACAGATCTCAATGATTTCTATCCTATGGTACATGAAGCAACCTAATGAGGAATGAAACTCAAAGTTCAACAGCCTATCCTAGAGAGAGAAGAGACTGGCAGGATAAGTTACATGTTTTTCAGATGAAGAAATGCAGTTAAAGAAGAAGGATTCTGGGAAAATTTTGACAGGGCTTCGCCATGTAAAATGGACATTTACAATTTTCCTGCATGCATATCAAGGCTGTAATCAAAGGAAATGTAGTATTTAAAGAGATTGTAGAATCAACAGGGAAAAAATAAGTCCAAATACCCATGCCAAAGGAGGAATACCCAAATCAGTTCTAATACTGAGTTAAAAAATAGAAAAACATGTGTAGATACATATTTTTGGGAAATAATTCATTCATACAGGATAGTTAAAGGTCCATATACAGATTTATTGTAATACAAATCCAAGGAATACATCAAGGAAACATGAAAGAAAGCACCAGTTTCATCAATTAAAGTGCACTACTAAAGACAACTCATGCATTATGGTAAAGATGCTACAGAGGTTCAAAACAAAATCTGAGTATATTTTCAGAGAAAAATAATAGATATCAGTAGCTCGAATGCTCAAAGAAATATCTAAAGTGGGGATCATAGAGTTTGGATAGAAATATCAAAGGCACCAAGAGCCAAATCTTTGGAAGAGTCATAGATCACGTATAATTCATGATGATCAGAAGTACATAACACATAGGTTCAAAGCTTCATCAATGGCCGAAGATAGAAATTTTACAGAGCCTAGTTGAGACAAATAGAGCTACAACATGATTACCCACAATGCACAAGGCCAAATCTTGAAAATACGAGCCAAATATAATTGTCGCTTCGTGAGCACAAGGAAAAAAATTTAGAATCCATCGATATAAAAGATTGGTAATACAAAATCACGTTACAAGTATGAATTGAGAAATACAAAAATCAAAATCATACAGATCTAGAGTCATGATTATAAAACCCGAGAACCCACCAAAAGGGAAAAGAAAATTTGCAATGAAATGAAAAACCCAGAATGGATTTTAGCTCAAAGACCAAGGTCGTCTCAGAAATCACATAGAAAATGCAAGGAGAGAAACGATCATCAGTGTTTTGAAGCTGAAATAGCAGTGATAAATCAACAGTGATACTTAGGAGGTCAAGACTTACCTTATCAAACAATGTGATTTTTATATAGGATCGACTCAAAGGACTTCAATGAAAGCGACGAAGAAATAAAACACAAATCTTTTGAAGAAAATCTCAAACTCGAAACAATGCAACAAAAATTGAACAAGGCTTCCATATAGGCTCAGACCTAATAACTCAAAATGGTTAAAATGGTGGCCGTTAAAAACAAATAATTCCAAAGCTGAGCTCACATAGAGAAGAAAAGAATGACGACATGATATATAAACTCAGAATCCATGAAGTCTCCAATAGAACGCTCTAGGTAATTCAAAAAGGAATGTAAATTGGTAAGGGGCTGAGCTCGAAAACTTCATCAATGGCGGTCATTTAAAATTTTAAAGAGTTCATTTAGCTCGACTAGAGCTCAAGAGTGAAATGTGAAAGATTAGGGTTTCAAGTGTTTTACTCATCAACATCCAAAGTAACCTAACTCACTCTGAGTTAAGGATTAAAGAATCGACAGCCACATATCAATGAGTACTAGATCAAAGGGCTCAGAAATCGATCACCAAAAATGATGCAAACTCAACTCGAGTTAATTAACCCAAGTGAAATAGTAGGTAATTTTGGTGAACTTAACACTTTTTCAATTTTTTGTGAAATTTTCAAAAAAAATCTCAGCAAAGCCCGTAGGAGTATACGCGGCACCTTTTTTATCGCAGTGGTTAAAAATAGGATGGTGGAGTAATTTTCCCTTTAAAACTTAAGGTTTGTAAAAATAATTAAGTTTTAAAGTGGCCCGAGACCCCGCTAATCCAAATTCAACACATCTAAACTCAAGCAAGCAAAGCTCAAATCATCGGCTTAATAGATCAATGGCAGATAGTTGGGTTAATTTGATATTTTGAAGCTCTTTTTGAAAAAGAATAAAATGATAAAGTTTCCTGCATGACCATAAAAGGTCACATGGTCTATCTTCATTATAAAGGCAGGAAGGTTAGAATGTTTTTTACCTTTAAAACTTTAAGTTTTGCAAAAAGAATTAAGTGATAAAGTTTCCGAAACTCCACCAGAAAAGTCAAAGCATCGATATATTAAGTGAACGATAGATCATTGAGAGTTTTTGATAATTTGAGCTTTTCAAAAAAATAATTAAAGTTATTTTAGCAAAAAAAAGGATCAAAAGTATAAAATTTATCCGTGGGCCCATGAAAGAGCACTTCACAAAATTTTATTGAAAGTGGGTCGCCGTAAAATTTTGTGCCTTTAAAAATTTGAGCCTTTTGCAAAAGGGCAGAAACTTATTAAGTCACTCGTGGGCCCATAAGAGCAAAGGAGAATAAATTTTTAAGTGGACTATGAGACTTCACGCCAAAAGTCAAATAAACGCCAAAGAGTCAAAGTATTGACAATTAAAAAGGGAGAAAAGGCGGGCCATCGGGTCAATCTGAAACTTTGAACTTTTAAAAAGGTTAAAGTTATAAAATTTCCCCATGGCCTCGCTAAGGACCAACAAAGAATTTTATTGAATAACTTAAAAATTGGAGTTCAGAGCATCAAATTATTTTGAAACTTTGAGTCTTTAAAATGGGAAAAGAGTTAAAGTCACCCATGACTCCGCCCAAGCATCAAAAGTTAAAATAAGGAAAGTCTGGTCATCGAGGAAATTTAAAATTTTGAGCCCTTTTAATAAAAAGTGCAAAGTCATAAAAACAAGATTAACCCCATTGTGACCAGATTCAGACATGTGTAAGGCCCAGATTAAAAGAAATGGGTGGGCCAATTATTCAAAAATGCAATTTTTATCAGAGGCACGAAAAGAAGGATTTTTCAAGCTATTTTTGATCAAATTTACCATACGAGGATGTCTTTTTCTAGGTAATAAAATACAGAGTCCTTCATAAAAGCATTTAGCTGAGCTCAAGTCTGCAAAAATGGTGGATTTCCTTTTTCGCGTAGAAAACATGAGAGCGCTTATTAATGGTGACCATGGAGAAAATTTTTGAGAGCTCTCATGGTTCAAAGGAGCTAATTGATTTAATTACAAGGAAAATGACTAAGTCTGTCAATTTTTACATCTTAATATGAGCCCGAGTTCACCAGATTTGACCATGGTCAGAGAATAATTATTTTTCTCACTCAAAGAGATTAAAGTGGCATGTTTTCACAAAATTTAGAAAAGACGGATCAACAACAAGACAAATCTGCATGTTCAAGAAAGAAACTAGCTCATCAGGGAATCTTATTTTTAGTAAATCATCCACTCATGCTTTTCTTAAAAATAGAGCAATTGACTGCAGTTGACTTAGTGAACCAATGGTTGTTAATTCTCTTTGTATTTGCATGTTCTATTTTTATTCCTTTATTTATTAATAGATGAAGGATAAAAATAGGATGCATGGGTGAGTACAATTTTAGCCTATTTTTAGGAAGGGTGGGAAATAATTTTGCTATATATTGTGTGCCTTGAAAAGCAAAGGACATCGAGTTAGTTTTCTCTTGGGAGTAATTTTTAGACACAGAGTTTAAAGCAATTTCCAGCTTTTACCCTTTGAATGTGAAGTATTTTCTTCCTTTCCAATTATTTGCAGTCTTGTGTATGTTCTATTAATTCTTGTGAATGTTAAATTCCCTGATTAATCATCTTACCCTATTGCAAATTCAGTAATTTATGTATGATTTTAATGTGCATGTGGCACTTAGTAGTATTGTTGTGATATTTTCCTCAATACATCAAAGTGTTTTCCTTAATATCAGAGAAAACTTTTGGTTCATGCATCAAGAGTCCTTCCCATATCAATTGTGCATATAATCGGTAAAATACGTCATACAAATTTGGTGTATCACCTTAGTTTTAAATTCCTTTATAGACATATTTTACCCTCAAACCCCAGAAAGTTAGTTTAGATACACCAATAAGGAACCGACTTGATACCGAGACTAACCTCAAAGTAGGTATGCCTAAAGACCTGAGGTGTTTCCATTATATCTACGAAAGAGAGAGACCAATTCCCAATCTTGAACAATCTGCAGCCATCTCTCTACAAGGTGCACTTTCGAGAGATAACAGTTTTTAGCACGCCCGGTGGGAGATCAAAAAGATTAAAGTATCATATTTTAAAAGGTATTCCACTTCAACCACAGGAGAGAGTTATTTTTCTCTAGGAGGAATTTTTAGACATAGGTCTTGCTGATGAAATTTCTTCCAGTATTTTCTACCTTGCCAACTATTTGCAGTCTTGTGTATGTTATATTAATTCTTGTGAATGTTAAATTCCTTGATTAATCATCTTACCCTATGCAAAATTCAATAATTTTTGTATGATATTAATGTGCATGTTTAACTTAGCAAAGTATTGTTGTGATACTTTCCCTCAATACATCAAAGTGTTTTCCCTTAATATTCTGCAAGAAAATTTGTGTTCGTGTATCATAAATTATTCCCATATCAGATTGTGCATGTACTCACTCAAATAAATCATACAAATTTGGTGTATCACCTCGAGTTTAAATTCCTTTTACAATCATATTTTATCCTCAAACCATGAAAGTTAGTTTAGGATACACTAATAAGGAATCGACTTGATCACTTGGAGACTTACCTCAAAATAGGTATACCCACTGCACTGAGGTTTTTCCATTATATTTATGAAAGCGAGAGATAAATTTTCAAGCATAGAACACTGCATGACCATCTCTCTATAGGGTGTATGCCTGGTGGGAGAAACGAATCAGATCTACATGCGAGCTTGCGTAGATCTACAATGACATGAGATCAATAGTTAATTTCTGGACAACAAGATGCAGGAATTTATTCTAACGATTTAGAGATCTTATGGCGACTCCATTAAGTTTTTCAGCACCAGATTGTAGCATGTTCTATGCCTAAAGTTACTAAGAAATCATTGGTAAAAGGAATTCTTTTT